>CM035817.1:44089514-44689514 GCA_020458035.1 Magallana ariakensis
CTAACGTGGGAAGGTCAGTGGTGAAGGAGACAGACGACAATATGATGATAATCGTCATCGTTGTTGCCATCGTGGCTGTCATTATAATTGGCGCCCTTGTTGTGGCGCTGGTGATATATTGCAAAAGACAAAGAGAGAAGATGGTAAAACCTGGCGACGTCAGTTCAACTCAGTCCACGTCTCGCGATGCCCTTCAAAACGAGAAGGAACTCAGCAATAGCAGACAGGAGCTGTTACAGTCATACGCCATGTTTATGACGTCATCTGAAGGCAAGGGTAACACGTTGCCACCAATAACGACTGCAGACATGATGATAGGAACCGATGAATTCAAAAAGCGCTCAAGAAAACGAAAGAAGAAGGAGCTAGAGATATTCGATGGGACTAGAGAATATAATATGGAAGCCGATATTGACTTCTTCAAGCAGGGCACAAAATCTAAAATTAAAAGATCTACGCGAAGTATCAAAGAACAAAGACTGGATCCTAAGTACTGGATCACTGTCCAAAATGGCTATCTTGAGTAGTGTGGTTTTAATTCGACTATTGTGACGATATTAGATAAGTGCCATAACTAGACTGTGATACATTAAGGTGGCTTTTTTTATCAGGAAACATTGCAGAGCTATTCTTTTTGCAAAGATTATTATTATTTTTTCATATTTGTAGACATTTAAGATGAACAAATAAATGTAGAGTAACGTGTGTTGTGAATGTGGAATAAAGTGTGTCTTTTCATGTCAACCGATTCGTCTCGTCTTTATATCATTAAATATAAACACTATAATACTATTCTATCTCTATTATTTCTATCAGCTCATTACTTTCCTACTGATATTATTCAAGTGGTTGTTAATCCCAAATGCCCCTGGATTTAAGTTTTAACGTGAACAATAGTGTTCGGACATGCACAGTATATCCTCAGTCTCTATCAGATATGAATCCTAGAATTTATTGTATGATCAAGATGGAGCTCTTTTTGTCATAAACATACGAAGACAGTATGTATGAACTTGGTACATTTAAATAACGAAAATAAGATGACTAAAAAATTATTTCAAAATATTGAAATGTTGACAGACTGAAACACAGACAGAGATAACCCATTATGCATCCAATCGTCGACGTAATAAAACCAAACCTTTAAGGTGTGGTGTTTACACATCTGATTCATATTTTAATACCCATCATTTCTTAATTATCGTCGAGTATGTAAAAGTAGACTATCTTGCATTTTGCTAGCTCCAAAGTTCTGACAAATGACCTCGAACGTTTTCTAAGAAATGTCATCATTGCACATACGTTCATGTATGTATATTATTAAACTGTGAATCTCTTTCAGTTGAAAAGTTACCCTATAAAAGTATTTTTGTTTTGTATTTTATTACACTATCAAGTATCATTTTATGTTGCTCCTTAGTTTGGCAGACAATTACTGACGGCATATTTTAAATCGCACAAACATTATCTGCATGTTCAAAAACGTGTTTCTCGGAGATCGATTGCTCATCACCTCAGCTGATATTAGTATCACCTGGGACCGTATTGATTTCTTGTCGCATTGCTTTTCATACATGTCTTAATATCAATGTCACAATAAAAAAGTTCATAGTTTGATTTAAATTTTATAGCTTTCCTGCGAACGTGTTGAGTATGTGCTGCGTAATGTTGTGTCGTTAAAAGCCTGCTTGCTCCTTCGTGTGCAGACTGGGGGGTTAATGGCAAACACAGGAAGCAATTTGCCAAGCACTCGGCTTTTAGAAAGAAAATTGCGGATCGTTCTAATGTGACCTTAAGGTGCCATGTCGCAGTATGTACTGTCACGATATAGATCCCCGAACTGTTCAAGGGATTAGACATTCTTCATATATGTGTACCAATTTCAATTGGCCGTATTTAAAACAATGAAACAACCACAAATCAATCGTAAATCTTTAAACATTTTTTGTCTTGTTCTCAGTCACCTCCTTAAACTTGACAATTCGTGGATCTACATGTGTTTCGTTCTCATCCTATCTTACAATTCGCGATTTAAAATTGAATTTCTAAAAGGGTAAAGTTAATCAACAGAATTGTTTTAAAATTTTGCAATGAGTAATTGATAAGAAAAGTGAAAGCATAACGAATTGTCGTTTATTGATTTATAAAGTAATAATCTGTAATGTAACATATATTAATAATATTTTCCAGGCCTATGTTGTCCTTAGAACTGAATACAATGTTTGTTTTCCTTTTTGCTCAACCTTATTTGTCAAAAGTAATAAAAAACGAAAGTAAAATATTTTGTCTTTCAATGTTTAAATAAGTTTAAATACACTTTCAAACCTAAAATTGATTTAAATTAACCTTGCTCTATTATTTTCAATTTTACTAGACTTTGACCCGTGCGTGCACGGGTTGACATTGCATATGATATCAGACATTTACGAAATAGATACATCGACACACCGCATTGTTGACATTTACATAACCAAGCTTTAAGCCTACAATAATGCTATTAATTTCACTACACTCTGCTTAGTTAGATAATCTAACTGTGTCTCGGGACAGGCATTCACCACAGTTAAAATGCCTCCCATATGTACCCGTAAAGTAGCAAAAAATTGCAGAATCGCTCAGAAACGATTTTGGAGAAATTAATGAAGCTGCATTGAAAATAACTGTCAAATTATTCATAACAAACCATTTTGTGACTGTAAATACCTTTCATCTAAAAATTTAATTCATATTAATGAAGAATTCAACACTTTTTCACTAACGTTTTTTACTCGCTTCAAATTTACACACCATGTTGATATTCGGAACTCTCGGTATTTTTCATCTGAAATGCACTGAGTTAGAGTTATCTCCCGTATTTTCTTTGATGAACAGAATATATATATAGCAAATTTTCAATGAAAAATTTACACGTATTTGTATTATCGTTCCTGAGTTTATCCATGCAAATGTGATATTGTGGAAACATAAACTAAAGAACCTACCGTGATTTAGCGTGAATGTAATGCGCATGCGCAAGATTGTAAAATCCAAAAAATCCAGATGATTTTCGGATTTTTTAAATGAATTTTCGATGATTATTAATTAGCGAAGCTTGATTAAGAAAAAATAAAAACAAATTGGTAATCTTCAAGTACCAATGATGTTTAAAATATATATAAAGAAAGACAGTACCCTTCCGATTTCTCGTTATTAAAGCCCAAAAATTCGAGTCTATTATTTTAATATAGTAGTATAGATTAATGACTTGCAAAAGGATGGTAAATATGGAATAATTAACAGAACTACGAGGTCGGAGACCGTTGTGAATAATTTTCTACCTCAAAACAATGAAGACTTTGACTTTGATGAATTTTAAATCACATTACGTGGAGTTAAATTAATCATTTAAGAAAATGATTATTTTTTTTTCATAATATTGTTAATAAAAAAACTAAAATTACAAACACCGTGCCGCATTTTTGCACCCGCTTGAGATGCAGTTTCGTAAAATACCATGTATACTAAATAATAGACCATTGCCTAGAGAGTATATAACCACTTTTGTTTTCAGTGTGTCTTACCTGACAGGTAAGATATTTACCTTTAAGAAATAATATCGCATAGGAAAACAATAATTCCCATAGGAAATTAACTTTTCTACAGGAAATATTGAAGAAAAATCCTAGTATAGGGTTTTCTAAAAATTCTATAGAAATTAAATTTTTTATAAGAGAAAAGTATTGCCTGTAGGAATATCAGTCAGTTACTTTTCTCATAGGAAATTAAGATTTTCTATCGGATTTTAAAATTCTACGGGAAGTTTGTTCAAATCCTTTCGGAATTTAAATTCCTATAAAAAGTTCTTTTATTCCCGTAGGAAATTCAAAATATTCTATAGGAAAATTTATTATTTAAAGGTAAATATCTCATCTGACAGGTAAGATACACTAATAAAAAAGGTGGCTATAAACTCCTTAAGCAATGGTCTATCATATGGCATATTTGAATTTTTCGATACATGTAGCTTAAACGGACGCAAAAATGCCACCTTAATACTGGCATAATTATCTGGCACAGTGTTTACAGTTATATACTCTCTAGGCAATGGTCTATTATGTACTAGTACTACTTTAAGGCCCTCAATTGCGACATGATCCGGAGGCCTGATGACTATGCCAGATGAGTTTTAAACTATATAGTGATCATCGTAATTTCATTTCTGAATTTACTTCAACTTTGAGAGTGTATTTTACATATTTTAACAATGAACACTTTATGTTAAGGCTTTTAACGTGACATTGATGATGTGTTTAGAAATGAAATTTACACTGTAGCAATTTTAAAAATACGATATATGTCTTCATAGATGTGCTTGGAAAAAATGCCCAGAGACCTAACATTTTCTTTTTTAGAATGATTGTACGATCCAATTATTGACCACAAAGCTTTCTTAATTAAGAAACCAATTCTTTTTAACACATTTAAAAGATCTAAGTACACCGTAAGTTAATACCATCGAGTTGTAGAGCGTATTTTCTTTTCTGTAGATCTTGTATATATTTTGTATATGAAAAATCATATCTAAAACTGCAGAATAGAAAGTATGCATTTGATACACATTCTGTGGAATCAAATGGAATTCGTATAGGAAAAAGATTTCTGTTACAAAACCCAAGATGACACCAAGATCATGAAAGATCTTAGACCAAAGTAAAAAGTTCAATAAAACATCAAATATTAATGGATCATATTTTGACACTGAAATGTATACAAGTAAAACAACAAGATATAAAAACAAATAAACCTAAACAGCATTTTGATTGTTGTTTGCTCGTTAAAACAATTTGAATGCCAAATAAGAAATTCTGACTGTAAGTCTAAGATAGCTTCATTATCCTGAGGTCATAACTGCTAAATATTTATCGATAGTGTACGCTATATGATTATAATAGAGAGGTTCCGAAAAATGTTTTTCTGAAACATCTACATTCGATAATAATTTAATTAAAAGGAAGACAAAGTGACAACTTACCATATTGCAAAAGAATTATAATCATTCCAACACTTGAATAATAGTTCATGTTTCATTTTTGTTGATATGAATGTTCACTGACTTTAGCAGCATCTGCTTCGATCTCAGTGCTGGCGAGAATGAGCGATAAAATATTCCATTTCACTTAGAAGAGATGTGTACATATGTGCATATATTGTGTAGCTTATAATTAACCTCTCTGTTAAAATATTGTTTATCGATTCTAGTCCTCCTCTTCATTAAAAAGTCTGAAGTCAAACAACGGTTTGAAAAGGTGTACCAAAGGTTCGAGGCAAATATCAATATATGGATATTAAAATGGTTTCCAGTTGAATAGATATCCCAAATAAATCATTAATTCTAAGTCTCAGATTTTTCCTTACAAAAAACTTAATCATTCCAGGAATATCACGATGTCATCTATGTCAGCACTTGATTTCTATTATAAAGGAAGACAGGCATCGATTGCAACACAAATGATGAGCACAATTATCATCTCTACGTGGTTGTCTGCGAGCCATTGAAAAAAGGAAATGGGGATTGACAGAATCTTTTTTATATGTGTTCATTGTCAAATCATTTTATTGCTTTGGAGGTTGCGAACACAGAGAAAAATGATATGCGTTTAGTAAGGATATTGATCGAGGCTGTTAAATGTGCTGGTATACTAAGTTGTAGAAAAGTATATTGAACTTTTATAGTGTTTTGTTTCCAAAACAATACATTTTAGTGTAATTGACTATTGTGTAAGAAATATAACTATAATAAAGCTTTTTGACCACGGGAAATCATCCGTAAAAATTGAGAGAAAGATTCCTTATGATTGATAATAATTATAATCAAACATCGGTACACGCCACTTTACAAGGGGAAAAACTGGATTCATTAAACATCTGATTTCATAGGAAAACCCGTAGAAATTACTTTTTGAATACTTGAAACGTTAAATTGTTATACAGTAACTTCGTTTATCTCATCCGCAAGAGTCACTTCTCTTGTCAGTGGGTCATTGTACCTTAACTCAACGGTATCAGAGATGAAACTATGGATCATAATTCCCAAAGTCACAGTTAATTGTCCGATAAAGTAAATATATAATCAATAATGACGAAAATCTATATAGAATTAATATAAATTTTATAATCTTCCCAAAAATTGTTTGGTAAGTGAATTTTAAACAAAGCCTTTAAAATGAATCCCGACAGAACGAATCTGTTACAAGTCTAACGATACAGAATCTATAATACAGGCAGCGAAATTTAAGTGGTCTAGTTGAACTGTTATTAAACCTATAGGATTCTGTGTGTATTGCATAATGCAGGTGTTTATACAGACCTAGGCACACATTCAGGTTTTTATTTAAAGGAGGCTGTGCGACGTGTGAGGGAATTTACATTTAACGATAATAACGCTTCTTGTAAAGCAATACCATGGACTCTCTTGATGATGAATTAAAGAATATGTTTATGTTTTGTATTTCAAAAATTCAATATTCGATCGTATCGGTTTTTTATAACTGATATTATTTTTCATTGTACCAACATACTCTAGGAATGCATCACACCGTAATGATTGAGTACATGCCCAACTACTTTTTACAGCATAATAAAGTATCAAACTTGATAAGATAAAAAAAATAGCAAACAAATAATTGTATCAACCATGCTTTCATACAAACAATAAACACGTTATTTTCCACTTTGTAAATGCATATAATTTCAATTTTCCAAAAGGATAGAAAATAAAATAAAGACATCGTATCATTATTTTTTTTAAAAATTGATCATTGTAATAAATGCGTTGTCTGTAAAACAGATTAGAATAATTTTGACATCTACTGGGCATCCAACTTGTAACTGCAACGCTTGAGAATTCTAACTACATGTACCATTGACCTTGTGGGGTCAATCATGTTTGAAATATTAAATAATATTGCTACAACCTTAATATGAAAAAGAGTTTGAAATGATATGGCTGTTTGCAGGAAATATAAATAGAGTTTGTGGGTTTTTTTTATGGTGGATGCAAAACGAGGTTTTATGTCACAACTTTACTGTCAATTTTGAACAAAGTCGGATATCTATTAAACTAAGTATAAATAAAGGATATAACTCATTTACTTAGAAAGATATCTCTTGAAAATAACACTACATCGTTCAGAGAGTTTATATCTATGGCTAATACTAGTAGATAAATCTTTTTTTCAAGGTAACCCCCCTCCAAAAAAAAAAAAATCCTCAAATTTTGATATACTAGTATTCAAAAGTAAAAGAAATACTAGGAGATACATGTACTTGTATCTCTATTTCGAATAAAATGCTTCTTTTATTTATGATAGTATTGTCTTTTCTAAAGATATATTTTTAAGAACAAAGCTTTATTTTGATAAACTAAGCTAAGCTAAAATGCTTCTTTTATTTATGATAGTATTGTCTTTTCTAAAGATATATTTTTAAGAACAAAGCTTTATTTTGATAAACTAAGCTTGCAGTCAATCTCCCTAAAAAAAGGTTTTTTTATTAGATGACCACATAAGTGAAAAATTGTTTTATAAAATTGTGAACACTGGGCTTTTTACTTTTAATTTTGAAAGGAAAATTCTTGAAAGTAATAAAATAACATCGATTTTATATTTGAACCAAATGCCTTTATGAAAAAATCCAAATTCCTTATCAAACTAATTGTGATTTCTTCTTAAATGCATTTTTAAAAAATCAAATATAAACGTCATCACGCGTTTTAAGTATTTATTATTGTAAGATTCAGTGAAGCGTTCACATCTACATAACCAATTTGATATGTACTTATGGAAATTAATCGTTAAATCATATTTATTCGTCAATAAAAAAGAATTGTTGGACAAAAAATTTCTGGCACTACATTTTAAATCGCAGAAGCGAACTAAATATTAACATGTTTATATGGCTGTTCCATGTATGTACTAGTATGTACAAGTACTAGCATACTAGTATGTAATGGCTTTAACACAATTATTTCATACAAATAAACATCCGTATGAATATATTAAAGGGGCATGGTCACGATTTTGGTCAAAAATTATTTTCCCGATTTTAACGTTTACAATGCTTCAGTAAGGCATTTTTAATAGGCAACCAAAATTTGAGCGTCATTCGTTGAGTTATAAGTGAGTTACAGAGCTTACAATTCTTTGCTAAGTAAACAAAGCTTTTGTTTACATTTTGAGCGTTGAAGTGAAAACTCCAGTTTAAGACCGAAAATGAATGTGGTAAACGTGAGGATCGGTTTATATATGCTTAAAATGAATAAGAATATGAAAAATCAGCTTGAAAAGATTTTTTTACCGATATATTGAACTAATGTAAACAAAAACAGGGCACGAGCCTTGTTTACATGACAAAGAATTGTGAACCCTGTATCTTGCTTAAAACTTCACTTCAGACTCTCCAATTTCATTTGGTCATATAAAATGCATTCTTTAAGCATTGTAAATAATAAAAACAGAAAAAATAGAATTTGACCAAAATCGTGACCATGCCCCTTTAAAGCTGGACACCGCTCGTAAATAGGCACCGTCACACAGGTACCTGGTATATACACCTTTCGATTTCGTTACACCCGATTGCACACCTGAAACTCGTGGCCGACATGTAGTATTCCGTTCGTCGTCTTTGGATTTTATGCATTTATTTCTTAAATTATGTGCATATTCTGTTTGTAAATAATGAATTGACCAATTTATTTGATGTTAGTATTCTCTTATCTTGAAAAAAGTGCGTAAAATTTGATAATTTCATCGTGACCGAGTAACACGGCGAGGCAAGATGTACGTCCACACAGGTGAGACCTCTACAGCGAAGTACTTTGAACTGTTTAGAGGTCTGCCCCTTATATAAGGGTTGTAGGGACAGCAGTGATGAAAGAGAAATATGGCGGGCAGTGCCTATTTACGAGCGGTGTTCAGCTTTAATATAAGCGGTTCTCAATTTGTCTGCACCGCTTGGTGTGTTATAGGACCGACGACATCCAAAAATAAGCATTCAATGCTTAAATACTTTACAAGAATATAGGTGTGCTATATTTCATAACATTTTACTTTGGAGGTTTTAATAATTTTTTATTACTATTATCAAGACTTACAAAATTATATAAAAAACATTTTGGAGATAAAAATGACTAAATCTATATAATCATATCTATGAACAAAGCTTGCTTGATGAATATCGCCATTAATTACACATATTATGTAAATCAATTACAATTATGTCTACATCAATCTTATTAACATCAAGCAAGCATTTTCTTTGTATTGACCTGCTATACTAGGAGAGAGTGTATAAAGGATACGAGTGTTTCCTAATATTTAATGCTTTTATTCTTTCAATAATAATATATTTGTCATTTTAAAACCGAAATGAGACGTGTTTTTTAATTAATCTAGAACGGCCTTTTTCTTATCAAAAGATTTGTTTATTTCTTTAAAAAAAGGGATAATTAGCTTGCCAGTGTTCAAATCGGCTTGGTTGTTTTTAAACCACAGGACTGTTTTGTGTAAATTATTAAAATTTGTGACAGGTTTGCTGATATTAACATCTAAATAACTTGAAACGGTAGGGGATGCTAACTCTTCCTAGGCACCTGATCCCACCTCTTTCATTTTAGGGGTCCGTGTTGCTCTGCCTTAAATTCGTATTTGGCCTTATGAATTTTTGAGATGGTTGACAGTTTGTTATTGTCATTTTTCATTTAAAGTGTAATTACTGTACTTACAAGTAAGAAAAAATCGCTGAACGAAGGATATTTTGCCATTGAAAGTAAAAGACGCTTATCTAGTGGCCTGTTTTTATCTTGACTGTTTACCTAAATCCTTGTATATTCGGAAAAAATCACATAAGATTCTGAACTGAAATATCCCATATCTGTGTTTCGTTTATCCAAATACAATTTATCTGCGGACGAATGTTGAGATAATTTAATTTTTAGTTTATATTTACTTTCTAACAAATGAACTTCGGTCTCGAAACCTAAATACTCTGTGATCTGTGATTAAGACCACTGAGCAGGCTAATCAAACCGGATTGAACGTGCAGTGGTCCCCCTTGCATTTCGAACAACTCATCGATTTGATAGATTTTTCGTTATCAGTATGGCATTGAATTACTGATAAGTCCTGTTACCTGACAAATGAGGAACAAATATTTCAACGTGCAAGCCTGGAATTAAGTTCCTTCATGGGATGGAATAATCACTGCATGACTCAAAGATAATCAGATCCGACAACTTTAAACAAACTCATGGTTCTATGGTAACGGCATTTTATTTTTTATATGCCAGAAATGACCACATTTTGAGAAAATTCACGTCAAACCGGGACATTTTTACATGGCTGATAATGGTTTGATATAGCCAAAGGTAATGTCGTCTTCATTTCATTTTAAATAATTACTGTATCAAATAATACAAGTTTAAAAATCTTTGTAACTACGATTGTGTTTACATTTCGTTTCTATATACACCTAGTGCATCTAGTATTTTATCTTCAATTTTAGATATTTATAAGATGGCAAAGTTGTTGCTATCATAAACTGAATTGTTTGCCTCGGTTTACAACCAGCCTTGATATGACTAAAGAACCTGTCGTTGAGATTGCTTGATTTACAGCGTGATCTTATGTAACTTAAGATATATTTGGTTTTACTAGGAGGAAGTGCAATGGCATTTTTCAATCGGACAGAAACAATCATCTGCCTGTTATGTGTACTTGGTGTAACGTTGTCCTTGTTTGTCAGAGGTATCTGTGATAAATTACTAAGAATGAAACAAATTACAAATATTTAAATCGAATTTGAAAGTAAAGAAAAACAAATTTCTCTAAAATATACCGGTATTGTCAGATTCAGATAAAACTAAGACATGACATTGAGTTGATCAAATACATTTATATTAAATACTCTTAGTACTTTAATTTAATATACTGTGGAATCATTTAATTTCGTGGGGGCCAATTTTCGTGGATTGTGGCTTTTTTGCTTGTTCGTGGGGATATAACTTCGTGGATGAGTCAGTTTTCAGTTTCAGTAGGTAAGCCAAACCTTTTATAATTAGTTTTCGTTGAGGATGTAAATTCGTGGACGAGGGTTACCCACGAATACCACAAAAATTGAGCCACCGCGTATTCTAATTGATTGTACAGTATGCATTTTGAAAGGTATGATAGTGAAAATGTAAAAGTAAAAGGCATTCACTTAAATTGAAAGAAAAGTCAACAATATAGGTTCATATGTTCAAATATTTGCAATATTTTGTAGGATAAATTGGTTGGTTTTCATTTTCTTTAGTGTCCTTAGGTGATTGCAGTAGCAATTCGTATTCTACACACTTTAAGGAAATCAAAGAAACAGAACAAGGTAATTTAATGCCACCAAGTAAATCCTAAATTTACAACGTGACATTACATTCAGTTAAAATGATCTTCAATATTGTTTGAAGTTTCAATCAGTTATATTAACAGATATATTTATCACTTATCAATCAAAAATATTATTTTGTGATATAAAATTAAATTATATCCATTTCCTTAAATTAGAATGTTTTATGATATTGAATGTTTTATGATACTGAATGTTTTAAAAATGTGTATCCATTTCCTTAAATTAGAATGTTTTATGATATCGGACCCTTCCTGTTATTAACAATGAAATATTTTGGAGACCAGCTTACTCACTCTGCCTATTTGCTTTGTTGGGTTTTTTCATCATAAAATATTAAAACAATTCCACGTAATCTCTACACCTGTGTTTACATTAAGCATTGGCAGGAAGGTGGAAGAACCAAATTGATAAGCTTATTTTGTTGTTGATAAAAACGTTTTCCTAGATTACATTTATAAGAAGGGATGTTTTAAACATTTAGATACTAGTAGTTATAGATCTATGATTTTTAGTTCTTTAACAAGCGTTTCAACAATTTCAGATGTCATATTATGGAATGAGACGTTTTCAATTCCTAATATCACTTTGTTAATGGCGCCTACAACTACGGGAGTTGATCAGACTGCTGCAAACGATTTGAAGGAATATATCAATTTGAATTACTCCGACTCGTTTCTCGAAATCAAGGTAGTCAAAGCACTGGATAAGGAGGAACTCTTCACAAGATTTCATGTAATCCTACCTTTATATCTTTCTAATGTACTATTTATTTTTATTAAACAATCATTACTGTATCTAATGTGACCTAATTTATGTGATGAATAGAGTTTGAACGTAAAAATAAATATTTACTGCGTACTAATTAAGACTACAATCAACGGAGCTTTAACTTTGCAACAGTAGCAACATGTAGAGGCATGATTTCCAGTTGGTATGTAATATGTTTCCATTTTTGAAAAGAAATTAATGTTTTAATTAACATGGTTTTATTAACTTTTATGGTATTGTTTTAAATAAACCCACTATTAATAGAAACGTGCAAGGCTTTTCATCTTAATTTTTTTGTTGTTGACATTGAATACTAATACTCAACTGCAAAAGCATTGTTTCAAGTTTGCTATACAGTTTGTAACGACTTGCCATAACATATTTATCATGGTGTTTTATGTTTCATTTTATACGTTTTTTATGCTTTGAATATTGAAATTCAATGCAAAATGTTGTGAAAAAACCCCAACAAATCAGCATAATATTAAATTTTATTAAAAATACAATCAAAGAGTTCAATATAAATATTAGGTGGAGAAATAATACATATGCATGCAACAGGTAATGACACTAACCAACCTTCCTTAGTTTTTGCATATTCCACGATCTTGATTTAAACATAGGGGTCTTAAAATATATTTTTAAAAAAACTAAGGAAGGACCTTTGCGAATTGATAACTGATACTAGTAAGCCAATAAAGTAACAATATGCTTTCTTTGATGATATACAATTGTATATATACATTCTTTAACCCGCATCATCATTAAAATTAATAATTTATATAAAATGAACCTAAATAAAAAAAAACGTATTGGTCATTTGAATAGAAAATTATGATTTTGCATTGAATATGTCAGACAAGGTAACTTCAGCTTAAGGAATTATCATTAAGGATTATCAACAAATTAACCATCAGATCTAGCTGAAATCTTGCAATATGATTTGTTAAGCTATAAACCATTATTTAATAAAGAAAAAAACCGGATATGGTGTCTGTTAAATTTCTGTATTTTCCTATATTTTGATATAGAGATACATGTACATGTATTCTAAAAAAGGGAAAAATACAGTCTAAAAATGGCAAAAAGTATCGAGACCTCTTAAATTGCCAGACGACTTGAGTGAGAAATGGCTGTAAAATATCTTCTGCTTATTGCATACACATTAGGACCTACCACTATCCGAAATACAAAGTTATATTGTCCTTTGAATTATTATGTTCGTTCGTTCTTATCCAGGTTAATATAGAGAGCATTATACTTCAGATGTCTTGTCATACACCGGGGACGCAAGGTTTGAGAACAGTGAGTAGGATGCAATCGATCAAAACTTTTAACTGTAATGACGATAATAATGATGATGATGATAAAATCCTACAAATAATTCATACTTTTTTAGAATTTAACATTGGTCATTCGAGAAGTCAATGAATTTGCCCCCTATATTCATGGAATTCCATACAACATCAGAGTAAAAGAGGTAAATGAATTAAACTCAGACCATTTGTCTTTTGTATTTACTCTGTATATTCAAATAGATACATTCTGTTTCAAAATCAAATTAAAATTCAGTTTTATACACCTGGTTATTTTAATTTTGTGCAAAAGACGTGTTGATGGTAATGATTGCTAAAGGCATAACAAATATTTATAAGAATACATCGTTTTTGAAATTGGGAAATATAATTTTACACTAACTTGCTACAAACATATCGTTCACGCTCGATATAATACGTTTGAAGTATTTGGAACAAGTACAAAATGGACTTCACTTCTAAAATCCATTTCATTACATCAATGTACATGCACAACATTGATTAACAATAACTAGTACCTCTTATAAACCTTATTCAGCGTAAATGAGGAGATACCTTCTGTACCTTCTGTCTTTAATGACTGTTCAATACAAAATAAATTTCAAATATCATACAAACAAAGAATGACGACAATGTTCCTTTGTTTTGTTCTAGGACACGCCCGTTGGATCAACTGTTTTTAAGGTCAATATTACGGACCCAGATGTTCCGTCAACTCCTTTGATATATACTTTAAAGCCATCTGATCCATCGGTATTACTGTTGTTTTGAATTTATACAGCTGTATTAAAAATCATATTCAATAATATTGGAATGTGTGGAGTTATTCCTTTACAGTTAAATCTACGTTTGTTGTTTTTGTGCTTTACAGAGTTCCGGTGCTCAGTATTTCGGGTTTCCTCAGCCAAGTTTTCCAGACCTGAAACTCATTAAGGCTGTTGACTATGATGCACTGGTTTCCAGTGGAAAGGAGCCGATATTTCATTTTCTTCTTAATGTTACGGTACACTGTATTTAAAAAAAGTCAACCATCAGAAACCTGAAGTTTGAGAAAAAAAAAGTTTTAAATATCCGTTAAAAACCCTCACATTAACATGCATCTTTAAATATGTCCTATATCGTGCTCATCTATATGAGACTGTATAAAGATGATATTGCTTCTGTTACAGGACGTCAGTTCATCGGGATTAAGTAATAACACAAACGTCACAGTGGTTTTACAGGATGTGGATGATCTTCCACCTATATTTATCTATCCAGATTGTGAAAAACAGTGTGTCAGTACGCAGTTTCGAATATTCACAACAAGGACAAAAAGGGTACGTTTGTATACATTGCGTACTGTTAATGAACATATATTAGCATTTATGGTATTCAAAATAAAGTACAAATAATAAAATACACACCTCATATTTAAATTTAATTTGACAGGGACCGTTGGCTGTTTTTCCAATTGCGTTAAAGGCAGTTGACCAAGACAGCCTTAATTTCAGCGTCACTTATTCCATAGAACCAGGTAGTACTTTGCTTTTTATATTTCGATGCTTCATTTTTTTGGGGGGGGGGGATGAAAGCTCGAGTAAGCATTTCTTATCACACTACATCCAACGTCCGTTTGTAAACTTTTAACAAGTTTGATCACTCCAGAATCACTGCACCTATTTCAAATTAAATAAACGACCCATGAAGCATCATTTAGTAAAAAGATCCATTTAACTGAAGGGTTGTGTAGGTTCTTTTGAAATGTAAGGAAGTCACAGCACAAGAAATGTTAATATTTGCAGTTACTGTAGATATTATTTGTTTATGGTAGAAACTTTGTTCAAACTGTGACCTTTGTACCAATAACTTGGCCTCAGAAGAGGTGCAAAGTAAACATGAGCATACAGCCTATTAAACTTATTTGAAAATTGTTTTTCCTCTAAAAAGAGTGTTGCCTTTTCTTTATAACCTTTAAAAGTCCTTCACTAAAGGGTGCTTTTGTTATAAGATTTATTGAATTTGGTTAAGTAGTTTCGGAGAGGAAAGAAAATATATGTTAACAAAGCAGCAGCGACTCTGAAACAACAGACGCTAGACCTAGACACAGTTTGATGGAAAAAGCTCAATTAGTGAGCCGAAAACTAACATAAAAACTATTACTCAAGTCAGTTATGCAATCCAATGGCTTCTTGTTCTTGAAAGACTACTGTGGTTTCACTTGTATTCTTGGTTATCGATTTCGATGGATTCAATGAAAATCACAGTTTCAGGGATACGTACATTTGTGGCCAATGACCCTATCAATACATATTGATAAAGAAATTGCACTTCAATGAACATTTATTTTATTTTCGTGGATCAACTTAACAACGAAATCCATGAAAATTGGCATTCAATGAATATTGATGAAACCAGGGTAATTTCTATCCATTTCAGATCAAAACCATTATCACGACTCCTTTAAGATAGACAATATAACTGCTTCCATTTCTCAGATAGGTGATATCAACCATACTGGGATAATTCAAGTCAAGGTATGAGAACATTTGAGTGCAGGTATTGTTAAAAAGTATTATATTTGACATACGATACTATGATTAGGCAGCTGACACTTAGCATTGTAGACCCTTTCTCCCTTGTGAACTACAAAAATAAACTGATCAACTGTAAGAGCTTTTGACTAAATATATTTTCTAATTTTAATGAAGAAATAGATTTTGTTTACAAATAAGCTTTATGAAATAAAAATAATCCTAGAAGTTAAATATGATTTAGATATGATTCTTTACTGATGAGGAAATTATTATTTCAACAGGCTACTGAACAATCTGTCAAAGGACACAACACTATTGCAGTGGTACTAGTTGAGTTACCAAATGATCCGGTAAACAAACCCGAAAGGAGTACAGATGAAGACAATGACAATGGAACCTTGATTGGTGTAATAGTACTGGCAATAGTTTCGGCAGCTTTGATTTCTGTCGTCGTAGTTTTGGTAATTCTTCATAGAAAGTTGAAGAAAAATGTCGCGCCATTTGACGGTAACAGTTTAGTAATTAAGGTACATGATGAGAAGGGTCAAAAGAGCTCTGAAATAAACGAAGTGAAACCTATTCCTAGATCAAATACCATCTCGCAGGAAATTGAACTTCCGGATAATGTAGGTCAGGAAAATGTCAAGGACAACAAAGAATACGACGAAGAAACTGATCATACCTTAGAAATGACCAACGTTAACCTACTCAACGCTCTATCTACACCTTCTAAACAGAACAATACATTGGACCCTATTCAACCCAACTCAACTCCAAAGAAAAGAAAGAAAAAGAAGAAATCTAAATCTTTGTCCGAAAAGTTGGGTAAAAAACATCGTTCCGAAATCTCTGAAGTTGGTCAGGGGAACAGGGAAGATGAGAAAACAGAGTCGAACAGAGAGAACAGAACGTTGGATTTGCAAAATACTGAAATAGCAGCAATAGATGGCCAGTTTGTTTGAATCGGATTAAAACGTTACATCTATATGTGAACAGCTAGAAAATACTCAAGGCGAAACACCAAGAAATGAATGTGATATACTAGTATTATAATATATAAAACAAAGCAATTTTGAAAATGCTTGTATTATAGTTTTTATTTTATAAATAGTTTTGGTCATTTTCAAGTGGTTTCTATGAATATTTTTTTTTTTTTGTAATTTGACCTTATCTGCATGATAATGGGTCTTTATAGTTTTACAGTATTTTTATAATTAGTGTGACAATTAGGCAAAAAAAAAAAACCAATTAAGTTTAATAGTTTTACACTTTATTTCCTTTTCCTCCTTTACTTCCATGTCAATTGATTTTAAACACCAAACACCAAAACAACTCTTCCTTTCCAAAATAAGTATATATAATGTAATAAATTATTTTTGTACTTGACTTATTAGACAACGTGTATGAAACTGTGTTTATAAGCACATTTGAAATTAATATTTATCTGATCAATAAAAAAGTTTATATTTTTGTTCCCCTTCGTATTTTGCATAATTCGAATGGCGCACAATTTAAGATAAGCATGATTTGTAGACAATTGTAGAATATCAATGAATCAAGTTGAAGGATTAATTAATTGAGAAAACGATTTAAATCACATATCGCTCGATCGACTCTGGAATCAGAAAAAAAAAGAATTTAGCCGTCTGAACGTGATAATCAATCAACTTCTTCATATATTACTCTTTCAAATGCCTACATACACAATCAGTCGAAATGCAAATCGACTGTAAAACAAATGCAAACAATTAAACGATTCGATCAGATGATACACAACACGCACATTTTAAAAGATGGTTGAAACAGGACATGTTTTTCAGAATTCAAGAAGAAAGAAAATGGCGACATGGATACAGCATTTGATTATTCTATTGACAAGTTTTGTATCGTTAGAAGGAGTAGTTTTTAGAATGGAAGCAGAGAAATATGCTGCTCGCCGATTTCACAACCACAGAGAAAATGCTAGTGGCGAAAAAGCTGTGAATTTCAACAAAGGACAAAAACTGAACATTTACTTTTGTTTGCGAGATGATGCTGAAGTATCGGTGAATCAAGTAGTCTACTCTAACGACGGTGGAAGTGATACGTTTGAAGTAAACCTTGATGGAAAGCTTGTATTAGGAAATCTGAAGACCCCTGAACAAACAAATGGTGGCAAACATTGGAATGAATTCCTGTACAGCGGTCAAGTCGGTCCTAACATGACGCTTGAATCAGGGAGGCACACGATCACGCTCGATTTCAAAGAAACAGACAGGTTTGGACTTGATGTTGATTTCATTGAAATAGAGGTAAAGGATGAAAAACTTAACAGGGAAATTTTTGAATGTGCAGTTTATTGTATTCCTGAAATCAAATATGACAACGGACCCATTCGAGACGACATGCCGTCTGCCAAAGCTGAGCGAATCGTCGTACCTGTCAATTGTCCTACCAACGACAACATTCTAATTCCCGTTTATCACGAAGATATCAAACATTTTCTAATAACAGCAACATTGCCAAAATACCGTTCCTTCGAAAACCACTACACTGGTAAAGAATCCTTTTGCAGTAGTTATAACAATGGTATTCTTTGGAGTTTTTCAAACTTAAAAATTCCCTGGGATAAACAGACAGACAGCTGGGTCGGGTTTACAACGCTTAAGTATCAGGCATCGAATGTTAGTAAGAATTCTTATCTTACTGTGACTTTCCAACCAGTTGCCAAAAACGATTTGGAAATAGACAACACTCTAAAAATTTCATTTAACGAACCTAAGGCAGACATTTACGTAGAAATGAAATATAAAAAATCGGATGGATCATGGTCTACACCAGAAGGACAATATATAACACCCCAGAATATGGACTTCTTAGGAAGTATCCCTAGAAATACATGGTCCGATACCCAAGAAAATCAAGTAGAAATTACAATTTTAGCCGATCCAGAGACCCTTACGGGATTAGACCTCGTTTTAATGTTATATCGACGGAAAGAGGAGAGACGACGAGAAGAGGTTCTGTTTAGCGACATGAATGCACGAGTCGTAGCTACAAATATCTACGTTGGAGATGAAACTGATAACGATAAAATGGTAGTCAAAAGTGACAATATCAAAGGAAATGTCTCAAATGTTTCTTTTATCAGTGTATATCAGAAATCACAGTGGTCAGATTCTCAACACGAAATTCTTCGTCTTCACCAAAATGGAAAATTACAACTTCTTCCTCTGCCAGCCCACGGTTTCCACGGGAAAATGCCATTTGGGACTTCTGTTTTCCTTGGAGCATATGATCCTACTAAAATGCCACCAAAGGCTCCCATTGACCAAATAACCATCATACCAGAGCCTCTGGAGCTGTTCCTGACGTACAAAGACGGTTCAATAGCCACATTGCTTGTGAAAACGGATCTTGACCAAACTAATGTCTTGGTGAAAGACGTTCAGGTCACTAGAGACCAGGCCCAATACCCGTTTGCTACAGTAAGTTCTATGTGGCAGTTTGACGGAAATGCAGACATTGATCATGTCAGTACAAATGGTAATGTTGAACGACACGTCATGAATGGATGGAAAGAGTTGTATGGAACGCACTTTTCTTTCTTTCGGAAATGCATTTCTAATCACAACACTCTGAGTCCGGATATCCAGCTTAAGTTGGTTAACGAGGAGGATTTGTACTTGCATTTGTAAAGAAATAGCTGTACGCATGGCGAAGACTTAAAAAAATCGAATCATCGTGTTGAAAATAATCTTACACTTATACTTTTCGGATACCTTGATCAAATTGCATTTGTCTTCTCTTCTCTAAAGCTACTTTAAAGTTAAAATAAACAATACATGTACTAATTTCGAGATTCGTCATTTTTTCTATTATTTAATTAATAAAAATGTTGTTTTATGTATTTAAAATCAGTGTCCAAAAAACAAAAGAGAAAGACAAGATAAATCGACCTGCGCTTAATTTATTGTTTGATCACATTATAATACAAGACAGTATCTTCAAACTTTCATGGCATCATAGACGATGTAAAAATAAAGTATCAGCTGCTACTCCACACTCAGTCAAACCCTTCAACAAGACAGAGACATGCAAAGTATATGACCTATCAAAATCTAAACCTGTAATTGTCATAGTTTTTGACGATTCAGCTAAAACAGTTCACAAGACTCCGTATTCGTTTTTGTTTGAAAAAATATATATACGTTGTTTGACAGTCATTTATAAAGCTTGTATTTCTATTGTTGATAAAACCGTGGTCAAAAAATGATACATGTTTTACAAAACAAATTTTGCTAATTAGATATTTACCTAATATCTACCAATCGAGCATTAATTTGAAGATGCTTTCATTGTGTCATAGAAAATATAATTATATTAACTCTGACAGTTCAACTTTCACGAAACTTTCTCAATAGTTATTGTATGGATTTACTTAAAGGGGTATCCACTTACGATAATCTCATAGACACAAAACAATGTTACTTTTCAAGACATGGTATGAAATATCATAGTTGATTTAATTTGAATTATTATTTAACATGTTTGACAAAAAGAACAGTATTGTCCTCTATCTATTATATATATAAAAGTTTTAAAATATTCACTGAAATTTCAACCATGATATCCCCCTCTTAGGAAACAGTTTTCTGCTGATAGAACTTTGAAGAAATTTACATATAAACTGTAAGTTTTAAAACTAGCTATAATTGCTTTTTTCCTTTTCTTATGTATATAGAATTCAAAAGAAAAGGATTACAAAATATAAGTTCCATAAAAATCATGAAGTATAAAAGAACCATTCTGTTACACAGAAAAGGTAGGTTGCTTTAACCAATGAATGGTTTTCTATTAAGTTATTTTCAAAATATGCAAGATGTAAATATACAATATTTGTTTACATTGGAATGTCACTTTTTCAATAAGTTTAAGTACTTTCTAATTTTCACGTACAACTATTTTCGCGTACAACTTTAACACAATTATGAGAAATGGTTTGTTTTGCTCTAAAAAATAGCACCACTGAGTGCAATGAGTGATTCAAGAAAGCTAGATAGTGGTGATTGGAAAACACAAACACATTGACATCAAACAAATAAAAAACAGAGGCCATCACAGTTTCAATGATAATATATTCACAGAAATTAGTACTAAACCTCACAAACAGCATAAATTACTGATTTTTGAAAAACCTGACTAGTTTTTCTGACGTTTATGTGAAAGAGATTAAAAGTGACAGTTTCAAGCAAATGTTGGGATAGACACATGCTTGCAGATCCGATTCAAGCTGTTAAATGAAAAATGCAAAATTAATTCTCACTGTTGATGGTTTGTAGCATTTAAATATTTGAAATTAACAGCAGACTGGTTTTAAAGCTGAAATATGTCAACGTTTTCAATCAAAATTGATAAGGAAGGGAAATGATCCCCAATAAAAACATGTCTTTCTTCAAAATTAGATTCGCTATGTAAGCTGTATAATTAGTAGTTTTAGTTAATCCAGCCCTTAGGACAAGGTGAGTCATTAACACTCTGAGGTTAGGCATACTTAAATCCCTATCAGTGCTTCTGCTATCAAAAATATAATAATTTAAATTAGCAAATGTAGATGATAAAAAATCTCATTAAAATATGTCACATATACAATGTATTTGATTATTTTTCATAAAACTCTCTTCACGAATAAGCCATAACAATTAACATAAATGCTTTAAGTCAACAATGTTTGCCATTTAACCAATCATTATAACAAAGATATCAGTCCCTTAAATTCACTGCATGGTTGAATACTACACAGCCTAAACAATAACGATTTTGTACCCTCCTATAATACCCCCCCCCCCCCCAAAACAATACAAGATGACCTTTGCCCTTTAAATTTTAAGAAATGACAATGTTTATTAGACACTCTTCAAAATCTAAATAAGAGCAGTTCTTAACATCCAAAACCAGTGTACTTTGGTGAAGCACTACAAGCTTAAGCATTTTAGAAATCCATTTATAGAGTAAATTACCATAAGTATTGGTAGTCTGTGAAAACAGTATTTCAAAATGTTGCACTACATTAATTATGGGGTTTTGTGATACACAAAATGTAGCCATCAAAAATTGAAATCCTGGTTGAAGCTTTCATTAACAGTTAAATAGATGAACAGTTTTCAGTGTCAATGAAGATTAATTAAAAACCCAAAACAGAACCAGTGATGCCCAGGCCAAGTCAAAAAACACAGAAACATAAACACCAAGGAGTTGTGATACGCATATTATCTCTAACAAAAGATGTTCTATCTTGATGAAGGAATGGTTATAAATCTCATTTGCTTTCTATACATTTTCTCATTTACTCATTGTAGATTTATGCATTTTGGCTTTTCCTACTGGCATTTTTAACATGTAGTAAAAATCTAGAAACATGTTTACCCAAGATACTGGAAAAATAAAAACTAACAGTAATATTTTTGTTCAAACAATTTTTTTCACTTTTCATGTACTAGAACCAAAATAAATATAAAAAGCTTAGGTATTTGTGAGAAAATTTTTTAAAAACCTGATATCAAATTCTACATTAACTAAATAACCAAAGAAATGACATCAGATGAATCATGGAATATTGATTAAATTTTTTTAAAACTAAAATAACAATCATATAAATCTCATATTTAGGTGTACTGTGAATTGAAAACTGTTCATTTCATATCACACTGTGAAAAACCATATACAAGTAGACTTATTTCCTAAAGAATCTTTCATACAACTTGATTATAATTAAAGCTCTGCAATCATTCTTACACATGGACAGTTCATCCTTTCATACATATAAAAATTTAAATCTTCATAAATTTAACTGAGAGCTGTCAATCAAACAGCCGTTGTCTCTAGCCCCTCCCACTCATCGTCTGTATCAGTGTCCGACAAATCTTCCTCCATTACTTCATTATCACTATGTTCATTAAATATTGTATCCATACTTGGCACACTTCCAAGCATTTGGTCACTACCCCCTTTATTACTGTGGGGGAAAACATTCTTTGGTTTGCCTGGAGGACAAATCTGTTTTTGGCTTATCATTACATGAGCATTGTGGTCATTCAAAGCAGGCATTGAAGAAGCCGAGCTCATATGAATCGGCACCTTCACCCCAGAAGTAGAGATACTGGTCAAGTTTTCGTTTGTGGTTGATCGACTACGAGAAATATCTACCGGGATCTGGAGGATATTCCTGCTTGATTGACTGCCATTATTCGTAACAGACATACCAGCTGTTACATCATTTTCCGGCATCGCAAAACTCATTCGCACCTGAAATACAAATGAAGACAAGTTCTGTAAGGCTTGAGATAAAAATGTATTTCATATGCTGATTTGGATAAACTTTTCGCTCATTCTGCATAATATCATAACGTTAAATATTTAGACACATGTATCAACTTAAGAATGCCAGCTATATTGAAAAAAGACTACCATGGCTAATGCTTTTATCTTAAAAACAGAATCAGCAATCTTATCAATACCTTGAAATTGGGACTAAAAAATCTGTGTGATTTGTCCTTGTTCGCTTTGTCTAGTTCAGCCTTGCTGAGTGTTGAGAATAAACTCTTGGACACACTTAATTCCTCCATGGTTGGGCCTTTCCCATTTGTGTACTGAGAGGGTGTGTTGTAATCGTCTTTCCCCACAAAGAAGGTGTTGAACCAGAATTGAAACATTTTCTCCTGAGCAAAGGGAGATAAACAAACCACAGATATTCATTACCTTGCACAAGCTTGGAGCAATCGCAGAAAAAAACCCAAAGGTGAAAATCTGCCATCACTTACCTTCTTTTTGGTGAGCCTGGGTTTGTTGTAAAAGACGACTTTGATGTCCCCACACAAGGGAACAGACTGATCGGTGGACATGGTAAACTTGTCCTGTCCTTTTTTAATATCTTCATAAGTCCTTGAGGTATATACTTTCACTTTCAGTTGAAATACTTCAAAAAATGGACCTGTAAAAGTCAATAATTTCATTATTCAAGTATAACCATCTAATGTCTGTAATTGTTTCATTCAAGTACCGTATATCCTCAGGTTTTTTCACGTGTCACAAAATTTGTAAAAATGGGGAAAATGTGTAACATTTTTAATTTGTGTCAGTCATTTTTTGCGATTTAAAAAGTTTCTTATAGAAAATAATACAGGATATAATATCTGCGTATTCAATAATTTGCGAGGTAAAAGTGATCGCAAAAAAAGTGAAAAATTATATCTTTGAGAAAAATTACCAGGAATACAGTATGCATCAAATCTTGTTATGTGTAAAATGCAGTTAAAGTATAATCAGTTCTACAGGTCGGTCATTGATAACTGAGATGGTACAATCAACTAATTTTTACTATGGTTTTTTAATAAGTAATTTTTTTTTACAATAAACATACTATACTGAACTTATAAAAATTATTATAACATCACCTCTTTTGAAAACTATCTTTACATTACCCTCTTTGAATTTATATTACCAGAAGATAACTAATTGATTACTATATACACATATACTTGTACTTTTTTAGTAACCAAGGCTTTCAAACTGTATCTAGGTACTTGTGCATCTAGTTTAATGACTCAAGTAAAATAGCATTTTTTATGCTGACAGAAATATATCAAAGATTAAAAAGTTGGAAACAGTCATCAGTAATTAACTATGATAAATATATCTATAAGCAATAATCTCAACAAGAAACCAAATAACTATGATTATCTAATATTAAAATAGGGAATTTTTCAAGGACATATATTAAAAATGTACATGTACAGCACTATATTCCTTCCTTTATTTGCATAACAAGAAACACAGCCACATATCACCATTCATAGGAAGGCAAATAGAATCAACTTCCTTAAGATACAAATCTTGATAATACACTGGTGATATAAAAATGCTCATTTATACTGCCAAATTAAAAGCTGACAATTCCACAAAATAACAAAGAATTATATGGTTTAAAAAAAACAAACCATACACACTGTCACAATATAAACAAAACAAAATCTAGGTTTGGTGAGTTATGCATGTGCATTATGAGTGCAACAAGGAATGATACTAGAGCACATATTCTTTTCAGGCATCTTGTATTAATACTTTATATTTACATTCTACTGTGTTTTTCCATTAAATTCTGTGATGCCTCTAAATGCAACAAGTAGTCAAAGGTTAAAATGACGAGTTTTATTATGACGCCACAAACGTTGAACGCTGTAAACTGCAACGTACGTCACAAGCGAAAATCAAAGTTCACGCTTGTGGCTGTTACTGTGGCTCTTCCATTAATATTAACTTACCCTTAGGATAAGATAGGAATTTTTAGGTATGAATCACATTTGCAGACAAGGCAAGAAGTTTAAAAAATGTAAATATAAGCATTAAATCATGATTTTTTGAAGTATACACTCTCATAACTGCAGCGATGTGTGCATACAAATTTTCATAACGCGCTAATGCGCGTTACTCAATTTGTATGCACACATCGCTGCAGTTATGAGAGTGTATACTTCAAAAAATCATGATTCAATGCTATAGTATAAACATTGAGGAGGAAATGTATAAGCTTCCAGAACCAGCCTTATTGTGAACAAGCAAACAATGTGACATGATTTCAGTAAAACATTACATAAGTCAAACTTTCCAAACAAGATATCTGTGAGCCAATGCTAACTAGTGATACCCCTGCTCTGATGTGAATATGCAAAATAAGCAAAGTCGACATTTAACAGAAAGTTGGCATCCAATTGGTACAAAAATATATCCCACAATATGGCATGCCTAAACAAATAGTGTGTTAAAATTTCAAGCATCTGTGATAAATAGCTGCTGAGAAATCTTTGACGAAAATTTGTTTGAAAATTTTGGCTACAAATAAACTAAGTCATTATTTAACAGGAAGTTGACGTTCGATTGGTACAAAAATATATCCCACAATATGGCATGCCTAAACAAATAGAGTGTTAAAATTTCAAGCATCTGCGATAAATAGTTGCTGAGAAATCTTTGACGGAAATTTGTTTGAAAATTTTGGTTAAAAAATAAGCAAAGTCGTCATTTAACAGGAAGTTGACGTCCGATTGGTTCAAAAATGTATCCCACAATATGGCATGCCTGAACAAATAGTGTGTTAAAATTTTAAGCATCTGCGATAAATAGTTGCTGAGATAAATGCAACAGAAATTTTTGTTACAGACGGACAGACAGACAGAAGGACAGATTGACAGACTGACACACAAGGGTAAAACAGTATACCCCCTTCTCCTTTGGAGCAGGGGTATAAAAACTAAAGAATAACAGATGCATTCCTTATAAAGCATCATAAAACAACTACTTTGAAATGTAAATTTATCCAATGCAGTACATGGCCTGCATGATATATCTTCTGTCATTTAATTCATTATCCATGCCAGTGAATAGCAAAAGATACTTACAACATGTTCCACCATTATGCATAGGTATGGTGAAGAAATCGATGGCTTTGAGTAGCAGAGTTACGGGTTTGTATTTGAGGTTGTGACGAATCATGTATCCATAGTACTCCACGTAGCGCACCTGACTGGGAATGGTGACCCCCTGAAACAAAAAAAACAATGTTACAAGAGTAAGTAGTACTGTAATGGTGATAGTATCAGTAGGTTCAAGTTCACCATTACATATGACAAATTGCATAAAACTGAAATAAATGTAATGCAGAATAAGATCTATTGGGAGCAAGTCACGGCGTGAAGTATCTGTATGCAATATAAACTATCAAGCTGTAAGGTAACAAAACTATCAAATTGTCAAATAATAAAAAACAACTGAATTTTACAAATTTTAAAATCAAACGCATAGTGCAAACATGCCTTTTTGCAAGTTGAAACTGAGCTGGGCAATTATTTGTCAAACGATATCCTTATACTTCAACCTGCGTAATAATAAATCCTAATTTACTTGAATTTTATATGAAAATATTTAAATTTAATCTAAAACCACTGAGATCATAATTATATACTTTTAAAATGCAGGAGTTTCAATAAAACAACAAGGAAGATGTAAATTCTAAAGCCTCGTATATGTGTAAATGTCACATAAAACAAAGTCCATGCAATGCTTTCCTTTAAAAGCATATCTGTACCATTCTCTTGTTAAAAATTACAACTGTTAGCACTTGTTAAATGTTTTTGTGTATGTGTTCTGTTTAAAAGAAAGCTTTAAAACAAAGAACTGAAAAAATGTACCGGGTATGCACAATAAATATGGTAGAACTTAGGAATAACTGCATCTGCATTTTGTAAAATTTAAGATCTTTTTATTTTACACCTTTCAAAAAGCCATATGCAATGTGTACAAATGATGTAAAATATCAGCAGTTGCCTCTTTCTATGTTAACCAGGAGGAAGAAGTACCTGTTTTATATCTACTGATACTAATTTAATGCTATGATAAAAATTGGGTCAAATTATATGTTACACTTCCTGTATAACACAAGGGCTGCTTGCTGTGCATGTCACTACACTTAACTATTTTCTCATATAAGAGCAGAGACAAAGTTTACAACCATTAAAACAAGAGGCCCATGGGCCACATCGCTCACCTGAACAACAGTTCCGTGTAACATTCTATGTCGTAGCATATGCTATTTCTATTTTAAACTTTAAACCCCTTTCTGGGGCCCCAGTATTGGTCCGAGGTTTATGGTTGGCTTTAACAATTTAGAATTTACACTATTTGAGGATCCTTGCATAGTAATCTCACAAACTGTAGCATAATTATAGTTCTCGAGAAAAACTTTTTACAAACATTTCCCATATATATTTCTATGTTAAACTTTGAACCCCTCTTGTGGCCCCAGTATTAGTCCACTGGTCACTGCTTTACTAATTTAGCATCTACATTATTCAAGGATGCTTGCATAGTAATCTCACAAGTTGTAGCATTGTAGTTCTCTAGAAAAAGATTTTTAAACATTTTCCCTCTATATATCTATGTTAAACTTTGAACCCCTCTTGGGGCCCCTGTATTGGATCGAGGGTCACAGCTTTTATAATTTCGAATCTACACTATTTAAGGATGCTTACGTAGTAATCGGACACATTGAAGCATTGTAGTTCTCGTGAAAAAGGTTTTTAAACATTTTCCATATATACTTCTACATTAAATTTTTAACCCATCTTGAGTCCCCAGTATTAGTCCAGGGGTCACTTATTTAAAACTATCGAATCTACATTATCCAAGGTTGCATGCATAGTAATCTCACAACTTGTAGCATTGTAGTTCTCAAGAAGAAGATTTTTTAACATGTTACCTATATATTTCTATATTAAACTTTGACCCCTCTTGGGGCCCCAGTATTAGTACGGGGGTCACGATTTTACCAATTAAGAATCTACATAAGCCAGGGATGCATGCATAGTAATTCCACAAACTGTAACATTGTAAATCTCGAGAAGAACATTTTTAAACGTTTTCTATATATTTTTTAAAATGTTAAATTTTGAACCACTCTTGGTGCCCCAGTATTTCTTTAAAATAGATATCGTTAATTTAAATTTCTGTACCAATAGTCGTATACATGTATCAAATAATATCAGAATAAAAATGGTTTGTGTGACTAAATTCGCACATATGCTACTATATTTTTATTTGCAATTTTAACATCACCATGTGATTGTATACTCAGTATATTTCAATCCTTATAAAATACGTAGTTGGCATTTGTGGTGCAGTGGTTCTTAAGAAGAAGATTTTTAAACATTTTTCCTATGTATTTCTATGTTAAACTTTGAACCCCGCCTGGGGCCCCAGTTTTGGTCCGAGGGTCACGATTTTTACAATTTAGAATCTTCCCTATACATATCAAAGGCCGGTACGGCCACAAAGGCGTCGAGCTGACATTTTCTTTAATATAGATATCATTAATTTAAATTTCTGTACCAATAGTCGTATATCAAATAATATCAGTATTACGTTTGTGTAACTAAATTCGCACATATGCAACTATATTTTTATTTGCAATTTTAACATCACCATGTGATTGTATACTCAGTCTATTTCCTTATTCATTGTATTAAAAATGCATCACTACGATGCATTGTAATACAATGAATCATAACTCACCATGGTTACAAAAATCGAAGAAATTTCAAAGTTCAAAAATAAATTAACTTCTTTCTGCTTTAAACAGTCTTTGAACAAATTTCGCGGGTTCGTCATTAGTATACGAGTGTAACACATTAACAGTGTTTCCCTAATTATAATAAAACTTATTTATTTCAATTTCCGTGTGAAACAAGACTAGTGTTGTTTACAAATAAATCTACACCACGTGCGTTGATCTGTCGTATCTTAGACTGGATAGCCTGCCTTTGATTCCAAACGCTGCCGTTAGGAAATTCAAGGACAGGTAACCATTCACCACCGCCATGACAGTGGGAAAACTCACTGCAGCTTCGCGCACAGCAAATGCGCACACTTAAAATAAATCGGAAAGAAGATTGAGGCGGATCAAAGAAAGAAGGTTTAAGAAGAACTATACATGAATTTGACAATAAATATCAAATTAACAAGAACAAATTCATATTGACACCGTTGACAATACATTGTTTATGTGGGTATTGTAAATATTAATTTACATCGGAAATGTATAAATATTTTCATTGTTGAGTAAGTTATAATTGGGTCAGCAGACTCGGAGCACTAGACTGCTCGTAGCATTCCAATCCATGCCAATTATTTATGGGGCTGCTGAGGATGGTAACGATCTGATTTAGCTCCGTTTTCTCGTTAAGGTCCGATAAGAATAAGTAAGCACATATAAATTGAATGCACACCACAGGCTACACACAATTAAACATGGTCTGTACATATTATCTTATCATGTGTTTATAAAATATGGAGGTATTAACTTAGAGAGTGGGATCGTGTCAGTGTAGAAATTGTTTTTTTCTTTTTTTTAAGTTATAAGGACTTTCCATAACCAGTAGGTAAAATAATTATACAGTTGTTTGGCTTCCAGAGATTTCTTCAGGCTAACACTTTGTAGCGGTTTTACTTAATCGAAAGATGTTTCTCTTTCTTCGTTTATAACTATTAAAGCCGTTTTACTTTTAAAATAAATCTATTGACTCTCCGAAAGAATCACAAGCGTGTTAGGATAACTAGTGGGCCTAAAAATATTTTTTTCTCGTCACTGCTATTTCCTATGACGCGTTATCATGGCTGGCGAACCAGTCTATGTCGTATCTATAATGCTAAACCAATATTGCAACAAAATCACAAGATACATTTATCGCTTACATTCATTTTGGAGACCGTGCCCGACAACAAATAAATTTACATATTAATTTTTATTTTTATCGGGCACGGTCTCCAAATAAACTGTAAGCGATAAACTAAAATAATGTTTAGTGAATTTTTACACCTTATCGTTTTCATACGTCATTTCTTGATTAAACAAACTTATATACTTATGCCATGAGTTGTCAATAATCAGGGAGACACAGTTGGGTTTTTTGGTGCACAATTTAGTTGAATAAATGGAACAAAAATCTTGTAAATCTTGTAAACAATTTTCTATGTATATTTCTATGTTAAACTTTGAACCCCGCCTGGGGCCCCAGTTTTGGTCCGAGGGTCATGATTTTTACAATTTAAAATCTTCACTATATACACTAGCTTTTGTGTAAATATTGGCATTTCTGGTGCAGTGGTTCTTGAGAAGAAGATTTTTAAAGACACATACCCTATACTCACTGTTTCGCAATTATCTCCCTTTTAAAAAGGGCTGTGCCCTTTATTTTAACAATTTAAAATCCCCTTTCCATAAGGATGCTTTGTACCAAATTTGGTTAAATTTGGCCCAGTGGTTTTAGAGAAGAAGTCGAAAATGGGAAAAGTTTACAGACGGACAGACGGACGGACGGACGGACGGACGACGGACAACGGGTGATCAGAAAAGCTCACTTGAACCTTCGGTTCAGGTGAGCTAATTACCATATATAACAATTTCATTTAAAAGCTCTAAACCTGTATAAGTTTGGCAATGTGTTTTAATGAAATAAATGCAACACTTGTAAATCTATCAGAAAGTGTTTTCAGTACTAGCTGGTATATATCAGAACTTTTTATTTAAAAACATTTTAATACCTAAAATATCATTAGTAAGAGCAAAAATCCTAGCTTAAAAATGCTTTATTTCTCTGCACTTTTCCCGTTTGCATTAAATTTCATTAAATTAAATTAGTCTTTTTGTCTGGTTTTTAGACATACAACATGACTATTTAAGGTTATCTGTATAGACCTTTTTGTTTTCCACGGACTGAAATGTCACACTTTCATTGGTTTAAACATAGCACGTGACTGCCTCATTCATTGTATATCTCTATGTTTGTTCGGTGAGAATTTATATTCGGCAATATGGCCGTCATTGGTCTACGCTTCGCCTACTCATTTCGTCATTTCATATTATCTAATACAGAAACCGGCTTCGCCTCGCCATCTATGAGATTGATCAACCCAATATATTTCTGTAGTCAATCAGTAACAAACTTAATAAGTAATAATAGATATTTCTACCAAAGCCTGATATTTTAACCATCAGTATTCAATTCATATTCTTCTGAGTGAATACCTTTTCATCTCTTGTTCGAGTTTGTCCATAATATCTCAAAGCTGCATCAGCGTCTGTAAATTTCTTTCTGTGTAACATATACGCACAGATCATTACACCAGTTCTACCCTGAAAAAAATAATCCATCTTCAGAACACACAAGCAAAAAAACTAAATCTAATTTAATCACATTTCCCTATAATAATCCAATACATTTTTTGATATGATACATGTACCAGGTAATTACATTAATTTTTAGTGTGTTTATCTTTTATCACATACATGTACCCCCACAAATGATCTTTTATCAATATCCAAGAAGAACAACTCTACAACTACACAGACATTTCTTGTGACTTACTTTTCCGGCCTTGCAGTGAATGGCTGCGATGTTTCGGCCATCTTGTCTGAGCCATTCATCTAGGTCCTCACAGAATGGTTTAATCAGCTCCAGGCGAGGGGGGTTGTGGTCATCGAACGGATAACTAACCACCCTGTTGTGGAATTTTGACACATCGTATGAACGCTCAGAGCACCTGAATTAAAAGAAATGTTACAGTTTAGCACACTTATAAAAAGAACTATATATGATATTAGTCAAATTTGGCCCCCATAATTCGCCATTTTTTAAAGTGTTTCAGGTACATTAAATTGTTATGTTTTTTTTAGAAGAGTTGATATAAACTATATTTTTCACCTATTTATTTGAATAATTTGCACGCACTGGCAGTATATGACGTCAGAAGTGACGCTATTTTTATAATTCAATCAAAATCAGTCATTATTTGACATTTTTCCTATCTTTTTTCGAATGGGAAATATAGAGCGACGCTTTGAACAAGAACAGAATTTTTGTCACTTATAAGTACTGACTAGATACATCTTTGGTGAAAATATTTTGTTTGTTCAAGCAATCGCTAAATGTTTTCTTAAAGAAAATCTGCTTGAAAACCAGCCGTTTTACGCTAAAAATGCAAAAATGGTGGGGAAAGGTCAACTTTATGATGTCGTATTTTTAAATTGTGGGCACTTTACTCAAAATGAAAATTATGAATAAACTTCAAATGTATATCTGTACAAAGAAAACAAAAGAATTACAGTAAAATGATGATGTTCATTTTAGGGGGCCATTTTAGGCTCAAACCATATATAGTCCTTTGTACACATTAAATGAACATGTTCTCTAAACACCTGATTCAGAGAAACTTTGCAGTTTAGTACACTTATTTTGAACACAAGTATGTACAATAAAAGCATCTGAATTAGAGAAACATTATAGTTTTGCACACAAACCATTTTGTTGCAGAGTTCTTTACTTTAGGAAATTGTCTTGCAGTTTACATTTTCAAAAGCAACGACTTCCTCAAAACATTTAATTTCAATGTTTATACACAACATGTATGGCTGTTCCATGTATGTTTCATATCCCTGAATATTTACATTTTCAACTGTCTTTGTCTGTGATAACATTACGAATCAATTTTGAACCCTAAAACCCAATAACTTCATAAATCATGAGTGACACAAAATGGGCGTGTCTTATAGCATAACAGAGAAACGGTATTGGCTGCGCCGCGTAGTAATGCATAGCATGTGCTACATGAAAAAATAGTGGTTTTAAAATAATGTTGTTTTATTTAAAGTGTACAAATTGGAAATAATATAAATATAAGTAATAAGAAATCATTCTTTGAATATTATGAGGTGATAATTTTGGTCGGAGCGTGGTCAAATCTATCATAAAGCCCTTCGGGTTTTATTGGATTTGACCACGCCCCGACCGAAATTATCACCTCATGATACTCAAAGAATGATTTCTTATTCCTTAACTAAGAGCATATAAGCAACGATACACAAATATTTCATACAAATAAACATCAATATGAATACAAGAATTGAATGCTTATTTTGGGAAGTTTGTCGTCAGTCCTATAACACACCAGGCTGTGCAGACAAATTATCATACTGTGCTAAACTGCTAATGCGCGGTATTCAATTTGTCTGTATGGCCTGGTGTGTTATAGGACCAACAACATCCAAAAATAAGCATTCAATGGATATATACAATTAACCTTTGGTGCATCTACAGAGAATATACACAATTATGAAATCAACCGAGTTTTCAATAAACATTCTAGCATCCTTATAGAGGTAATGAGATAGAGTTCCATGAAGTATAGATTTTTAGTTATTAAGGCATTTGAATAACTACCAGTATTAAATGTATTCAAAGTTCACAATTTTGGAAAAATTTTCAATACATTTCATTGTCATTCATAGATCATGCATGTTTTGAAGAAACTTGTTTACTTATTATTTATCGTATGAAATAGATCCTCTCACACTTTATCATTAGCATGACCTATTGTGTCCAGCAAATCAAAACAAATGTATGACTGAGCCTTGGTAATTCTACCATTTCTATTGTAATACATAAACAGTCCACCTGGACTTGATTAGTTCAATGCAGTGGCCCCGATAATTGAACAATTATCAGCTTGTGTACATGTTTATTTCCATTTATTCTGAATTCTATTTCAGTGTATATAGGATCTCTCATGGTCTGTGATGGTGTATGATTCTTTTATCCAATGAGTTGTATGTTTACTATCCCTGATCCTTGGCCAGGAGATGGGAAGGATAAAAACCCTTAGGCCACATCAATATAATTTCTTGTTTGTCGGATATCTGATGAAAAAAAGTACAAGCGGGCGAGAGATTAATCAAAATTAAAATTATTGTTTATTTTAGGCAAAATTTTTAAACAGAACAAAAATAAAATTGTTCAGACGATAATATTTTTTCTACTTCTCTTTTGATTTATAAATTAAAACAATTAAAAATACGAAAATAAAAGAAAAGAGTGGAAATAGAACAGAAAATAGTGCAGAATTTCCTTGGTGCGGAAAATTAAAAATATATTATTTGTATACCCCTGGTAGTTTTGTTTAAATAGGAGCATGCAGGTTTGACAAACCGACAATTTTATTGGTGTGGCCTTATACTATTACAAATCATAAGAGATTCTTTTTAATTTTATTTGACATCATCACTGTTAATATCAAGATTTATTACAATACATGGGTGATATCTACTGCAAATTGAGGTAAACATGTGATAAATGTGAATATAACCATCAACATCCCCACATTTTACATATAGGTATAAGAAATGTAAAAACACTTTGTTTTTGTGTAGTAGAGACACATGATCCCCTTTACATCAGAATACTAAACATATTTTAAAGACAGCCAGAGGTTTGTCTTGCTTAACTAGTTCACCTTAGTCTTACCAATATGTTAAGTCTATTGTCTAATTGTAAGAATACTGGACATCAATTAAAGGTTAATTAGACAGTCTAATAAACCCGGGCCAGCCAATTTATCCCCTCCCATGAAATGAACAGGAGGCATTTAAACATATCAGGAAGATTATATTTCACAACTACAGTTGCCTCATTTCCTTTTCTTTTCAGAAGCCCTTGTAAATTTATTTACTTCCTTCTCTTGCATTTAAGAACATGAGTTTTATTAATTATATTTTCAAGTAATGTCATGATACAGGCATAAACACTGAAGGCAAGATAAGAGCGCTTTCTATAACACTCTAAAACAAACAAAAATAAATTTTAATATTCACAGATGTCACCCTGCTAGGCTTAGGGATTTATCTAGATATGATTGAACAGTCCACAAGCTGGAGATCTGACTAAGTACCACATTGTTTTATATTTTACTAAATGTGGTAATAATGTATGGAGTTATGTCATAAAAACCCCAGTGACAATTAATAGGATGACACATGTAGATGTGTATCTACATCCTGCTTATCGTCTTATCCAACTGGTTTAATTAAAAGCTCGCCATGCAGGCTCTTAACAATCAATACTAATCCAAAAAGTCCATGTCAAATTAAAGTTTCTGTCAAAACTTTATAAGTAAGCTTATACATTTAGATTATTATATTTGGAAGAGGGGGTGGGGTATTTTGTTTGACAATTCCTTAAAATAGCTAGTGGTAAGGTGTACTCTCCAATCAAAAAAGATCAGCTTAAAAATAAATTCTTTGATGTAAATGTACTTTGACCCATATTTTTCAAGTTGAGTATATTGGTATTTTTACATTATCTTACATATTGATAATTATTATAAAATCTACAGACTTAAACATTTCTTGTTTATATTGTATTTGGACTGCTAAACAAATTGAATATATTGCTATACAATCATTCAATCTAAATATTTCACCTCATGAAATGGACCATCTTTACTTCTTGTAAACAATTTACAAACAAAAAAAATATTTACATGTACATGTATTTACCGGTATATGAAATTTAAACTAGGGTATTTTAAGGTTTTTGAAAATATTAATGAACATATTTAATAAACAACTACGATATCCCTTTCAAATTATTAAATACCGGTACATGCTTAAAGTGAATACACAAAGTACTTAGGCAGTTATGGGTTTTTTTTCCTCGTCATATTATAGCATTGTTAGATTTTATTCACTGTTTTATACATCATAGTCCACACAGCTGTCATCAGCTGTCAGGGAGGAAACTTCCAATTTTATCAACATCTTGATAAATGTACTAGTATATATATTAGTCATATAATGATCAACATTTTAACAAACAACTCCTAATCAACTACATGTATAACCATGATAACCTGAATTCACTTTTAGCTAGATGAACGGGCAGGCGCTATTTTAAAAAAAAAACCTTCCTGCTTTTACTTCGTCATCTCCACCACGGAAAATGCAATGTGTTGTTGACATGGAAATAAATTTCTGTAACACAACTATAGTCATACACAATTGTGATATATACCATATATGGCATTTTGATGGCCTAGAGGTTATTTGCAAAATTATTATAATAAATCTAAACCATTGCTGTCATTGTAAAAAAAAAACTACCTGGTATCTCAATAAATATAATTGGCGTGCCTTTATCACATTGATTTGCTACACCAATTACCATATGTTAAGTATACACTACTAATAATCATAATTTAAAATTCATACGGTATTAGCTCAGTAATATTTCCTACTTACAAGTTGTAAACCCTGTAATGGTCTTTGTGCCTCTCGTCCAAAAAACTAAAAAAAACCCAAAGAGAATTTGTTAACTGGTTTCTTGTATCTTGCTAAAACACACCAAATGAATTCAAGTACATGTATAAACATTTTAAAATCAAAATAACTGATGTGTATGATTTGTCCATATTGGCTGTTGAATATCCATATGAGCTAGATTCTTCCTTGTGGAATGACAGAAAAGAGGACCATGGGCTACATTGCTTACCAGAGTAATATTCTTGACCCAAAAATGCATACAAACAGTAATATTACTGGGTAATATTTACATTTTCAGTGTGTTTGCCTGTGATAACACTACGTATCAATTTTGTATTATACAGTCTTATAACTTCAAATGATGTATAATTGGGGCGCCAGCATGGTTTGCTTATTTATATTTAAATATTTAATCGTAAAATAGCTGAAAATTATATAAATATAAGTAATAAGGAATTATTCTTTGAATATCATGAGGTGATAATTTATTTTTGGTTGGGGCGTGATCAAATCTATCATAAAGCCCTTCAGGCTTAACCACTTTATTGGATTTGATCACGCCCCAACCAAAATTATCACATACTTTTGCTCAAAACTGTACAAGTATAAATTGTCATCTTGTTTTGCATGATCATTAAGTTGAGCAAATTTTAACATCCCTTCACCCAAGAATTCTTAATTTGTTCCAAAGAGGTATAGCACCTTTTCCCATTACTTCGCCTACACCTGTGTTTGGACGGAAAGTACCTGTTACTAAAAATAGCTTCAGGTACCAAGCTGTTCCAATATGATTTTCAAAACCTAGATACACTGTACTGATTTTATAATGGTGTCTGTAACAACTGATTTGTCATAAATTCGGGAAACTCTGTGTATAATAGTAGTTGATATTCTGAATCGTGATAAGTTCAAGCAAAATACAATGAATCTAAGTGTAAATAGAGTACATGTATAGTGTTAATGAAGAGATCTACATGTATATATATTGGGTGTTCTCATACTCAGACTGAATTAAACAAGATAATTTTAAAAAACCCCAGAGAAGAATAGATACATGTAACTTAACCTCTCTATTCTTTTCATGTTTCAATCTAAGTGAAAAAAAAATATTTACTACTTGGTGGATTTGATCCAGCGACCACAAAATCAAAAAGACCTCCGCGTTACCACTAGGCCACACATCTAACATTTTCAGAAGATGCATTTTCAATATTTATGGCTATATACATGATTGTATCAGAAAAGACACTAATTGAAATATTTGTCTAATTTTCAGTACGAAGACCACGTTAAACCAAAACTAATTCAATGTAAACGTATACTACAATACCTGTAAAACATAATTTTAATCGGATGTCTTTGGTTTAGAGTGGTTCAAATAGTCAAATATCCAATTTTTTATCGTATACTAACTACTTTCCTATATATCCCTAACAAAACCTGAATATTTTAATGATGTCGTGTAAGATAATTAAGACTCTTAGAGCATGGTGATTGTGTAATTTGCGTTTCTTTGAATATATTTAAACTAAATATTGTATAATATTGAAAATGTCTGATGTTTGCAAAAGTGCTATATTTGAGGCCAAATCGTATATTAAGTGCACTATACCTCTTTGGTTGAAATTAGCCTAGTGGTTATAACAGATACCGAAAACGTAAAAAAGTTAACGGACAGATGGACGCCAGACAAAAAATCAGAAAGGCCAAATGGAAAGCACAAAAATGTTATCTTTTTTTATCCTAGACTGTCACATTTAGGATTATCTTTTTTAATCCTAGACTGTCACATTTAGGATTATCATTTTTGATCCTAGACTGTCACATTTAGGATTATCATTTTTAATCTTAGACTGTCACATTTAGGATTATCTTTTTTAATCATAGGCTGTCACATCTAGGATTATCTTTATTAATCCTACACTGTCACATTTAGGATTATCATTTTTAATCCTAGATTGTCACATTTCCTATCTATTATAGCCCACTTACTTCACAACATCAGCCATCTTGTTCCGGTAAACACCCTCCAGCTTTTCGGAAGGGAACCCCATTGCAATAATGTTTGGGTAAATGTCTTCATATTATGTCAAGGTAATTTTCACACAGTTTGCTATTCATTCAATAATATCTACATAATTTAGAAGTTGTTTACTCTCATTTGAATTTAGTCTATACCTTTTCTGAAATCTTAACTGAAAATATCAAACCATTTTTCTGACTAGTGGGGATTCAACAATCAAAATTAAAATCATTTGCAGCACTGAAAGCGCAGAATGTTTTGAAACTCTGTACTCACATGCCAAAAGATACAGCAATGTTATGAAAAATATGTTTTGATCGAACTCAAGCTGGTTTGATTTAATCTTGAATGATTTTAACATTTTGGTAAAAAATTGGTACCAAAACAAAATATATTTAAACAAAGTGGAATGAGCTGTCCAATAAATGGCATTGACCAATAATCATTTTGGACCAAATCCTACAACTTTTTTTCCATACTTAGAGCTATTGATTATCAAGAGCAAGTGATTACCATTCAGCAGTTAAATTAAACACGTTACAACCAATGAAATAAATGATATTTATTTCTTACCTAGTTGTACCTTTACCTAAATGTTATATCACTAGAAAGGTGTAATATAAACATGTTCACTAACTAGAAAAGTCATCTGGTTTTCATTGAAGTAGGTATTGCACTTAATATAGAGATTTGATACTGGGTATCATACATATTAATATAGAGATTTGATACTGGGTATCATACATATTAATATAGAGATTTGATACTGGGTATCATACATAAAAAGTTACTTGATTTTATATTAAGACAAGAAACAAGACCATAGATAAGTCTGGTGAATTTGAATGGTGGCCAATCCAAAAAAAAATAATCCACATGGATTCACACAAGATTGGTTTGTGACTTAATTAAACAACAAGAATTCTCTTTTTAATCTTATTAGCTGAAGAAAGCATTCAGACATGTGTACCGGTATTTATGAGTGAACCCCAATACCGTTTTATTTTTATATTAAAATTTTTCTGGACTTTTTAAAAAAAAATTCTTATATATTCCAATGAAGGAATTCTTCTGTAGCCCCATTATTGGTCTAGATGCCATTTAAGGTTTGAACAAACTTAAAAATTTAGGTAATATCAGGATGCCTGCAAAGTAAAATAACAAATTGTACAGATAAAAGTGATATAGTGATTGCCATGAAGATTTCCAAAAATTTTACCCATGCATATACATGTACTCAAATGTACAATATTGCACCTCTCTATTACTCTGTATTAATTGGTTTGTAAAAAATTATATCAACATCTTATCATCATTAATCAAAGCCAAAATGTACAATTGGCAATCCCCACCCATCTAAAGAGAGCATTGAAAACCCTGGAGATTGCCTGGGAGCGAGTTGAGATGATAAAATATGTATCTTCCTCCTCCAATTAGATTGTGACTGATATTGCATTATAAACATATAACAAGTACATGTATATCTTCAGACATTGTCGCAAACCACAGTTTGGAGTCCACACGGTTTCCTCAAAGATGATGGAGAGAATCGATGTGAATCACACTTGGGTCACCGACAATGATATTCAGAAAGCAGTCTGACAAATGAATTTCCTAAATAATTAGTATGAAAATCAAATAGACCGTTTGAAGTTGACTTCTTATATGACTTTACTTACAATGCACCAGAGTTAATAACTCACAGTTTCTTTCTTTTCCATGTGTTATGGAGAACATATACTTGGCTTAGTACTGAGTATTGCCATGCTCATATTAGTACATGTACTAGCTAGTGGGTTGATCCTTTAACTTATTCAACATGTTCAACAGATCAAATGTTGGTTTTAATACTGAACGTCGATTTTACTAGTCTCTGCTTAAGATTTCTAAATGAAGAAATCTCAAAAGAAAAGGAAGAATGTCACAGAGTACTTTCACTATAGTCGGTCCCAGATATTTATGCCACACATTTTCTTAAATTATTCTATATTTATAAAATACCTCTGGGTTCAAACGATGTTCATTCAATAGTATGAAAAAATCCCAAAATGTCCCCTTAAAAACGCCCCCTCTAGCTTTTCAGGTTTCAATACATAGTTAAAAATAAAAACCCTACAGGGATTTTCCATTGCAAGAGAGATTAAATTACCCAGATGATAGCATTGAAAAATTGTGCGAGGTACATGTATTCTGAGTGACTTCTGAATGAAGAAAAGATGTAACCATTCCCCACTATAAATCTTGTTAAGAAATCGGTTTTCGTTCCTGAGAATATTTATGAGTGAAAAACAATGTGTCAATGAAGATATTTTGGAAATTTTCTCTTTCATCGAAATCAATTGCATTTCGCTCACAGGTTGTGTGTATTTTTATTAAAAATCGTCAAAATGTGCGGCATAAAAGTCTTGGGACAGACTATAGCACTAGCTAGAGCATAAACACTTAGTAAAGCCGATATAGCTTTGGTTTTTACACTAAGGGTCTCCACTACAAGCCTATATGTAACAGAAAATCTTTTGCATGCAAGGCAATGTTTTTCTTCAAACTTGTGAGAATATAAAAACAGCTGTAAAGATATGTAATGAAAAATTGTTACACAATCATTATTCAGTAAAAAAACTACCATTTCTACCTAACTTGTGTCAGACCAGTTCAAATATCAGATAACTACATGTAAGTTGGTAAACCACCTACATGTAAGTTGGTAGAGCACTAGTCCAAAATATCTAACGTTTTCCTGGCTTTTTTAACGATTTTGATATTTTACATGCCAGGAAAACGTCAGAACCGGCGCCATTACGAAAACTGGAAATTTGCCGCCTCAAACTGGAGGCGGCATTCTCGGCTCGATTTTAAATATTTACGAGCTGAATCAAATGTTTCATACACAACTAATTAATCAAATGATGATTTTACTGCTCATTAATATCGATTTTATAGGTCCTTACATTCCATAACAGGCTGTTGAACACATTCTATCGAACTGTTGAGATTTGTTTTGATTTTGTGCATTTTTGAAATCTCGAGAGAAAATAGGTCAACAACACTATTGTTTATCGGCGTGATTATCAAAATGTTTAGTAAAATTATATTTTTAGCTGTATTATTTAGTTTAAATATATATCTATTTAAAATGGAGCCGAGAATGCCGCCCCCAGTTAGAGGCGACAAATTTCCAGTTTTCGTAATGGCGCCAGTTCTGACGTTTTCCTGGCATGTAAAAAATCAAAATCATTAAAAAAGCAAGGAAAACGTCAGATATTTCGGACTGGTAGAGCACCTGACAAGAGATTGAGGGGGGCGGGGTTTGCATCCCGGTCTGGTCCGTCATTATTTTCCCATGCCGTCACTTTTGGTGCCATGCCAACCCCTAGAAATGACAGGGTAACTCCTGCCAGTGGAGAGAGCTTAGGGATGGCAATCTTTGGGGGGATGAGCCCCGGATGTGCCAGTCAGACCCGTTTGATCTTTAGCACCAGAATGCTTATTTGGTAGAGTACCGGTTCAAATCCCAGTCTGATATCACGTAGGCATTCATGTCAACACAAATAAAGAGCACACAGAATGGATTTGAAATTGAGTCATGATGCAGCAATGAAATACTTTGTTAGTATGTGATTCAAATTCATTATATGATAAAGGCTAAACTGAATTGTAAAGGATACAGGTAAGATCAAGATCGTATCCATCTTCAGTGTACCGTCTCTTGTGCTTACTAACAAGGTTCTTTATAAAGTTTGCCATATTTCACTCCTTCAATTATGTAAAATGAAAAGAACCATAACACTTTTTATGTCATGGTCAACCACTAAGAAATTTTAAACACAGTCAGAATTTCCTCCGAGGTTGTTTTGTGTTGAGGTTCACATGATCTTCGCATGGAGTTATTTCTCACGGAGGCAACAGTCTGAAACCTGTAATTAATAATATCACAGTACCATCGATATAAATCACTTCCTTGATTCTAATATGTGTATTGTATGAAATACCTCTAACTCTTACAATGTAAGTTACATTCCCGTTCGTTTTCCTTTATTTCACTATGGCGGCTTCCTGGTGTAATGTATTCCGCGGTCAAATATAGTTCACTAATACTATCTAAAGCAACGGTTACATACTGATAGTTTTCCTAAAAGGTGAGTTAAATAAAATATTTGGGTGAGTTTTAATTCAGAAACTTACTAATTCAAACTCCCTAAGACCACCCATTCGCCGGAGAAGCGCTTTTTGTTTATTTGGTACGCGAGGATGTTAACCTACTGACCCATAATTTAATGACCTATAAACACAATGATTTTCTTTCAGAGTTATCCTTCTTGGATCATATATATAAGTGATATCCTTTTTAAACAAATTAAATGAAAAAAAAAAAAAAAGAATTTAGGCAAACCTTTCTGTTCAACGTTTTATCTCAATAATACGGAAGCGTATTAGGGCCGCAGCAGTATTTTTTATTAATTTGTTATAACAAATTATCAATTTGTTTTAACAAATTATTTAATTTGTTAAAACAGATTATTAGTTATATCAAATTACTAATTTGTTATAACAGATTACTAATTTGTTATAACAGATTATCAATTTGTTATAACAAATTATCAATTTGTTATAACAGATTATCAATTTGTTATAACAGATTATCAATTTGTTATAACAAATTAATAATTTGTTATAACAGATTATTAATTTGTTTTGACAAATTATCGATTTGTTATAACAAATTAATAATTTGTTATAACAGATTAGTAATTTGTTATAACAGATTATTAATTTGTTTTAACAAATTATATATAGCATAGAAATTTCATAGCATTGCATAGAAATCTCATAGCATTGCATTTTTATGCTATTCGTTGATAAATTGAAATTAAATGCTTGATTATGATATGATATGATTGATATGATATGATATGATATGATATGATATGATATGATATGATATGATGAAAGAGAATTAAATCATATGCTATGATATTTCAATGTTTTGTAATCAGATTCCAATGCTATGCTATGAGATTAATATTTTATGCTTTGCTATGTTGTAAAAGATAGCTTGAAGTGACCGTCATTTAATGCATATCTATTACAATCTTTTACTATGCTGTGCTATGAGATTACAAGTTATGCTTTGAGATTCTTATTGATAAGCATTGATATGAGATACCTATGCAATGCTGTAAGATTCCTATGCTATTTTGAAATGAAACGCTTAATGATATAGTATGCTGTGCTACAATGAATGAGGTTCAAATGATATGCTATAAGATTCCAATGGTATATAATGTAATTCCAATGATATGCTTTGAAATTTAAAAAACATTGCATTGGAATTACATTGCATAGCATTGGAATCTTATAGCATTTCAAATGATTCTCATTCATCATAGCATTTCATAAATTAGCAAAGCATACCATAACATGTAATATCATATCATATCGTCATAAAGCATTTCATTTTAGTTTATCAAAGAGTAGCATAAAAATGCAATGCTATGAAATTTCTATACAGTGGTATGATATTTGTATGCTAATAATAATTTGTTATAACAAATTGATAATCTGTTATAACAAATTACTAATTTGTTTTAACAGATTAGTAATTTGTTATAACAGATTACTAATCTGTTATACTATTACTAATTACTAATTTGTTTTAACAGATTACTAATTTGTTATAACAAATTGATAATCTGTTATAACAAATTAGTAATCTGTTATAACAAATTGATAATCTGTTATAACAAATTGATAATCTGTTATAACAAATTAGTAATTTGTTATAACAAATTGATAATCTGTTATAACAAATTAGTAATCTGTTATAACAAATTACTAATTTGCTATAACAAATTAATAATCTGTTATAACAAATTGATAATCTGTTATAACAAATTAATAATTTGTTTAAACAAATTGATAATTTGTTATAACAAATTAATAAAAAATACTGCTGCGGCCCTAATACGCTTCCGTACAATTATGAACAGAAATTAGTTTTAACGTTCACCCCTTTTCATGTTTAATTATAACCAGTAACATTGGTTATGCTCCACGACGTTAGTGATATATTATATACCTATTTACTGGCTATGAGGACGATAGCAAGTTTATTGTCCCCCAAGACAGCTCAACTATTTCACAGATATATATATATATATATATATATATATATATATATATATATATATATATATATATATATATATATATATATATATATATATTTATTATACCTCTGTGAATATTTTCTATGTAAAATTACAATGAATAAACATGCTATTCTATCTAACCGTGAAATAGTTTCCGTGCTATCTGCCCATGGTGAATAGTCATCGAAACTATTTCATCGGCGGCATTCGATTTCCCTCCTTTTTAAACTCGGAACACCTCTGACGTAATCCGATCGCTGCATTAAATTCAATGTCCGATAACTCTAATTTGATCATCATAAAGAAATTCTGCATCGCCGACAAATAAAGATTTCTTCGGTATAATTATAATAAAATACCTATTTACTGACTATTCGGACGATAGCAAGTTTATTGTCCCCCTCGACAGCAACTATTTCCCTCGGCTTCGCCTCGTGAAATAGTTGAGCAGTCTTGGGGGACAATAAACTTGCTATCGTCCTCATAGCCAGTAAATAGGTATATATATATATATATATATATATATATATATATATATATATATATATATATATATATATATATGTGTGTGTGTGTGTGTGTGTGTGTGTGTGTGTGTGTGTGTTCCCTAATTTGTAAAAAGTGGAGGGACCAGTTTCATTAAAAAATTATACATGTCTACTGTACAGATGTTAAAAATAGTCGAATTCCAAAAAAGTACCCCCCCCCCCCGGTCTCTGCTACGTCCTTAATGAGATTTGCTTGGTTTTTGTTTCGATTGATTTTCTATCAGTTATTTCATATATGAGATGTGTATCGTTCTTTGCATAACGTTATAGGAATTCCAGTATAGCTCATCTTCCATCACGATAATTCTACTGTCACCATGCATATTGTTTCCTTACACGTGTACCGGCTTTATATTTAAACTTTATCAATAAGATTTTCTTAAAGAAAGTTATCGTAGCATCGGGTGGGGGGGGGGCTGTTTGAATAAAACAGTTAATAAAGACGGAGTTGCCCCCCTTTTCTGGGAGTATGTAGAAAGTTGAAAGGGTAGGAAGAAAAGAACACGCCAACCCCCCCCCCCCCCCCCCCTTACGCCCAACCACGGATTAGGATTTTTACAATTTTTGGGAAGCTGTAAATTTCCTTTTTTTTTTTTTTTTGCTTGTTGAGATTTTTTTTGACCAATCTGCCCCCTCCCCACCTTTACAAAAAACGATGCTTCGTGCCCACAGGTGCTTGAGGACAGGACCGATCGACCCCCCCTTCCACCCCCACCCCCAAGTATAAAGACCCCCGGGATTTTCTCTTTTTTAAAATTAAATTTTTCTTTTATGACATATTTCTCATCTAATTTGTTCATTTATTGCCCAAAATTACCTAAAACAAACATTTTTAAAAAATCAGACACTCTACAGTGTATATATATACTAGCGGAAAAAAGAAACTGTGCATTTTAAAATTTAGTATAATTTTTCTATATCTATTGTTTGTATTTATAAAATTTAAACAATCGATAATGGTATTGTTTTTGACAATATCGGATGGTAACCGTCCGGGTGCACGTACTTTTTCATGGTTAGTGAGCACCTGTTGTTTATTGAAGAATTTGTACGTACGAGTTTTACGGGCCAATACTGTTTGGAATAAGAACGGTAAAGGATTTGTTTAAACTTTTGTTGTTAAGGAAATCACTTTAGTTTCAACAAAATTTACCCCTATGTCATGCCACGGCTCAACGAAAACCAACGTAATCGTGCTGTTGGGATGCTGCAAGCTGGAATGGCACAAAATACTGTAGCAAGACACTTTGGAGTTCATCGGAACACCATCCAGTCATTATGGAGACGTTTTCAACAATCTGGCAACACCCAGGATCGACCGCGCTCTGGGCGACCTCGTGTGACGTCACGTCAACAGGACAAACACATTAGACTTGTGCATCTGAGAAATCGTTTCCAGACAGCAAGTTTGACTGCCCGTAGCATTCCAGGGCTTCGACCAATTAGTCCAAGAACTGTGCGTAATCGTCTGCGCGAGCAAAACATCAGATCAAGACGTCCAGCGGTGCGTTCAGTACTGCTTCAACGTCATCGTATCGCCAGACTAGCGTGGTGCACACGACATCTGCGATTCAGAATACAGGATTGGCCAATATTCCGTTCACTGATGAATCCAGATTTCATTTGGATAGCAGTGACGGCCGTTGTATGGTGTATCGTCGCGTTGGGGAGCGTTACCAGGACGCTTGTGTTGTACAACGTCGACAATTTGGTGGAGGTAACGTTATGGTGTGGGGTGGAATATTAGCACGTGGAAGGACCCCTCTACAAATTGTCAATGAAAATCTCACCGGCGTACGTTATCGAGATGGAATTATTTAGCGTCATCTGATACCCTTCATACAGAGACATCAAAATCACATCACTCTGCAGCAAGACAACGCAAGGCCACACGTTGCACGTGTAGTCAGGGACTTGTTTGTTCAACAGAATGTCGATGTCTTGCCTTGGCCAGCTGTTTCCCCCGATTTGTCGCCGATCGAGCACGTCTGGGATGAAATGGAAAGACGTTTACGCCGTTTACCAAATCAGCCAGTGACATTGGCTGATTTAGGCCAGGCTTTAACCAACATCTGGAACAACATCCCTCAAGCATTTCTGAATACTTTAGTGGCATCAATGAGGCGTCGCTGTCAAGCATGCGTGAACGCAAATGGTGGTCACACGCGTTATTAATTTTGTTAAACAGTGACTTTCGAGTGTGCTGAAATTGACGTTATTCAACGTTGACATTAATGTGTTATGAGATGTTGTTACAAATACATGTGTTAACAGTATCACAAAAAATAAAATTTGTTCATTGTAATTTTTAAATGTTTTTTCATATATTAAATAATGCACAGTTTCTTTTTTCCGCTAGTATATAATACAAGAAGGTTGCTAACTTTGTCCATCTAGAATCAACGGAAGTAAGGGTTTATTGCAAGGAAGATAACTAGTAACATTAATTTTTTATTTTTCTCTTTTACACCTCTGCGAATGTGTTCGGAATGTTTTCTTTATCGTTGTTAAGTACGTAATAAATCCAGAGATGCTCGAATGAAAGTTCACGAGACTTCCATGAGAATTGTTCAGTTCCTGTAAAATTTCGAGCGGAAGTATGAGTGTTCGGATAATAATCTCAAAATTCGTAAGTACTGGTCGTTTTTCATATCATATCTCACTTTGATATATGTTAAAACATGAAAATCTATGAAGATATATGTCTAATTTCGTCATCTAGCGGTTAATAAAACTAAACGATGATATTCAGAACAGAGTTATCGTTCGTGTTTAACCACTTTACACGTGGTTGAAAATATAAACATTGGGTTGCTTGATAAAATCATAGCAATGTTTGACGCCTTTGGTGTGCAATACAATGCTTTTTTAAAAAAGAATGAGTGTGTGTTTTATATAAAAACTTAGTATGTCGAGCCATTTTCAGGGAACATTCTGCATAAAATAGTATAGTCTGTTTCACTATTGATGTTATTACTAGGTCAGGCGCGGACCGAAAATTAATCCTTACGGGGGTCGCTACTAAGCATGTTAATTGTTGCAACAGCAGAAAAATACCATATTTTCTATTGTCACATTTATTTCTATAGCTCATTTTATCCATTAATTAATGAAGATAAAGTTTAAAATCAATAAACGTCTAGATTTTATATTTGACTACAAGTACCTATAGATTTTTGGAAAATAGACTATAAACACGAGACACGAATTTTACTGCGAAACTGAAAGGGTCAAATAAAATAACGTGGTCTAAATTTAAATGACAATAACATTCGCAGGGGTGTTTTATGTCTTCCATTGTAATATACTCAGTATGAGTGCATTCTACCCAAGACGATAAAAAAGTTTTCAGTTCTTCGCGGCTTGATTAGAATTCATACTTCTAATGTATTGTATTTTTTTCGAGTTTGCCATGCAATTTCGTAAATCTCCTACCTTTTCATTGTTCTCGTGTACACTCGAAACTTCTCTGTTTATGAGCGGAGTTATCTTCTTTGCGATAAACCCTCACTTCCGTTGATTCTAGATGGATCGGTTCAAAACTTGCAAACTTGTCGGTGAAAATTGTCCTAATTTACCCAATAAATGTATTTACACGGGCATGGCATGCAGATACTCAGTGAAGGGAATTATCGGGCTACGACATGAGGTCACCGTTTTTACTGGCAGATGTAGTTTGATAGTACATTTCTATGGCACGCCAAATTCACAAAATTGAGCTAAACATAGTTTCACATTTGAAAAATTAGGTTTATCGACTGTTAACTATAGTTTACGAACCGCAAACTATAGTTAACGATTCGTTAACTATAGTTTTCATCTGTAAAACTATATTTAACGGTTGTAAACTATAGTTAACGAATGATAATCTAAGTTTATCTGTCTGCAAATAACGTTAACGATAGATTTTGCTGATAAATATAGATTCACATCTGTAAACTATAATTTACATTCGTTAACTATAGTTTAGAGTTGTTAATCATAATTTCACAATCGTGAAACTATATTTATCAGATAAACTATGTTTTGCAATCGTAAATGGTTGTTTTCAGTCTTAATTATAGTTTTACACTTCTGAAACATAGATGATCGCGTTAACTAAGGTTTACAGATGTAAAATATAGATTATCGTCGTTAACTATAGTTTTCTGTCCGTAAACTATAGTTTACAACCGTTAAACCTAGTTTATCGACTGTGAAACTATGATTAGCTCATTTTTGTGAATTTGGCGTGCCATACATTTCAACAAATATTCATCCACAGTGCCTCCCGGCTGGCAGACGAAGTTAGCAACCTTCTTGTATTATACAATATATATTTTTACATTTGCAAATATTTTTCCTTAATATATGAACCTATAGAAAAGCGAAAACGTTCAATTCTGTATGAACGTTTTTGTGACGTTACAATGATCATAGCACGCGCTTTTTAACATAAATTTGATCACGTGACCAACCAACTTATATCCCGGTGAACTTTTTAAATTGCTGTTTATTTCTTAAATGTAGAGGGTCTGATTTTTAAAAAAAATGTTTGTTTTATGTAATTTTGTGCAATGAATGTATAAATTAGATAAGAAATATGTCATAAAAGGATAATTTAATAAAAAAAAAATAATAAAGTCCCGGGGTCTATATACTTGAGGGTGGGGGTGGAAGGGGGGGGGGTCCGATCCTGTCCTCAAGCACCTGTGTTCGTGCCTATGGTGTCAGAACAGACAAACACCATATGTTATAAATATAAGGGGAAGACATCTTGGCTTGATGTCTCGCGTCTAAAGATAGGATATATAGTTTCCTAGCTGTCGCTTGTCAGTGGATGGAGAAAATAAAAATATGGATAAAATGCACATGTGGGAGTATCATTGAGTATAGACGAAATGTTGGCCTGTATTGAAATGCAAAAATGAAAATGTTCGTAAGAATGTAAGATTAATCCCCCCCCCCCCAAAAAAAAATAAATAAAAAATTGAAAAATATTCGTGCAAAATTGCAGTCGGAGAGACACGGATATCCCTATTTTATGTGCTGAAAGCGACTGCATTAGTACGTCATTTTTGCCAGAACAATGTTTAAGAGGGAGCTGATGAGAATGAAAAAAGAAAAAAAAAGAAAAACCACAACCCAAATTGAGATATTTGGTAAAAATTGTAAACACAATTTAAATGATCACCTTTTTAGCTCACCGAGACGAAGTCGGGGGGAGCTTATGCTATACCCTCGGCGTCGGCGTCCGGACCTGGTTAAAGTTTTTGTTGCAGGTCCTGTATCTAATTTATTACTTGTCCTACCTTCACCAAACTTGCATGAATGATGCATCTGGACCTACTTATGGACTTGAGAGACTTAGATGCTGAATCTGGGCCATGAATTTCAGATGCTGGAGGAGGTTAAGATTTTTGGAGCAGGTAAAAGTTTTTGTTGCAGGTGCCCTTTGATAGCCATTTCTAAGTTATTATTGGTTCTCACTTCACCGAACTTGCAAAGATGGTGCGTCTTATGATACTGATGCACCTGAGAGGCTTGAATGCTGAATCTGAGCCATAGGTTTCGGATGCTGGAGGAGGTTAAGGTTTTAAGAGCTGGTTAAAGTTTTTGGAGCAGGTGCCCTCTGATGATTATATCTTAATTATTACTAGTCCTAACTTCACCAAACTTGCATGGATAGTGTGTCTTATGATACTGATGCACATGACAGGCTTGAATGCTGAATCTGAGCCAAAGATTTCGGATGCTGGATGAGGTTAAGGTTTTTAAAGCTGTTTAAAGTTTTTGGAACAGGTGCCCTCTGATGATTATATCATAGTTATTACTAGTCCTTACTTCACCAAACTTGCATGGATGACGCATCTTATTATACTGATGCACCTGACAGGCTTGAATGCTGAATCTGAGCCATAGGTTTTGGATGCTGGATGAGGTTTATTTTTTTGGAACAGGTCACATGTTTAATAGGTAATAGCACTATTTCAAACTTGCATATATGATCTTACTATAATATAAATTAATGGCAGAGCTAGCTTCAGATGCAGAGGCTGATCTCCATTATCGAGGATGCTAAAAAATATATCTTAGTTATTACTGGTCCTAACTTCACCAAACTTGCATGGATAGTGTGTCTTACGATACTGATGCACCTGACATGCATGAATGCTGAATCTGAGCCATAGGTATTGGATGCTGGATGAGGTTAAGGTTTTAAGAGCTGGTTCAAGTTTTTGGAACAGGTGCCCTCTGATGACTATATCTTAGTTATTGGTGGTCCTTACTTCACCAAACTTGCATGGATGATGCGTCTCATAATACTGATGCGTCTGACAGGCTTGATTGCTGAATCTGAGCCATAAGTTTTGGATGCTGGATGAGGTTTAGTTTTTTGGAACAGGTTACATGTTTTTTAGATAATAGCTTGCATTATTGATTTAACTATAATATAAATGAATTGCAGAGGTAGTTTCAGATGCAGAGCCTGATCTCCATTATCTAAAAAAATTCCCCTACCTCACTCAACCTACTTGATACATGTGTTTGTTGTTAAATGATATAACATGATTCCTATGATATAGTATTCTAGATATGATACACTATTGTTTTATATAATACACTGTAATATAATACATTATATTGTAAAAAGTTATATGATACGATATGATAATTTTTTTGTACATTATGATATGATATTGTATGATATTGTTATATATAGTATTGTATATTATTATATGATATTGTAGAATATGATATTGTATAATATATTATTTTATCGACTGATATTGTTTCATATTATATTGCAATATTTGATATTGTATCATATGATACAATATTGTATAATATATAAAACCGGATTATATGATACAATATTATATAATATGATATTGGTTTATATAATATATTGTTATAATACATGAAATTGTATTTTATGATATTGTAATATATAATATCGTATCATATAATAAGATATTATATAATATGATATTGTATAATATGATATTGTATCATATAATATTGTATCACATAATATGATATTGTATAATATTGTATTTATATAATATATTACTATATCAGATGATATTGTATCATATGATATGATAACAATGCTTTACCAAAATATATTGTATCATTTGATACAATATTGTGTATCAAATATGATACAATATCATACAATACAATACCATATTATATTATACAATATAATATCATATGTTACAATATTGTAATGCATTATGTGATATGATCAAATAGTATCAAATAATACTATATTGTATTTATATTAGATATTATGATATTGTATTATGTGATTAAATACAATAATGTATAACACGATTCAATGTCAGATTATATGTTACAATATCATATTGCATCATTATTTATTACAGTATTATATTGTATTAAATGATGTATTATAATATTGTAAGTATCATAGGATGCAATATCATATTTTATATTATTGTATTTATAAACATTGTATCTTATAATATTATATGAAATGAACATATGATTATCATACAATTTTTTAACATATGATATATGATATTGTGTCAAAACAGTATCCATGAATATCCAAGATCATTAACTATGATTTTCAATTTGTCATCCTATTCTGTGCAAAGAAAAGGTGGACAGACAGACCATGACACGTGATGTCAAACAGTCAAAGCTATAAGCACGCTAGGAACCGATACCCATCAGTCCTGTACATGTATACTTAGTATTTTGCAGTCGTATATTTCAGATGTTCACCAAGTTTAATTTTCAGTTAAGTTTAACTTTTTATTACAAACTGAATAATAACTTATCCCAATTGTTTTATAAGCCTTAGGGTTGTGGTGGATAGCTGCGGGGTTTGGGTTACAAGTTTGCGGTTAAAAATATATGTTAAGAATATAGAATACGTCTTAGAACGTAATATAGGTCTTAGAGGTCAATGATACACCAATTCAAAAAACGTTTGTAACAAGCTCCAATAAATGAAAGGTCCGTGGTCAAAAGTTTGCTATCGGGTGTCTCTGATTACGAAAAAGTTCGTCATGGCGGCAATCTAATTAATTAATATTGTATGAAAACGTATTTTTAAAAATACCTCTTTTTGACCCTTGCTGACAAACGGAGTACATGGTTTTAACGAACAAACAAGGCATTTGCCTAACTTGTACATTTTATTATAATAATTACATTAATAATTACAAATTATAATTACATTTTAGTATAATCTACAAGCCCTTCGTGGTGGAACAATTTTTCAACCCTGGTCAAAGTTATTTGTTACATCGGCTAGAGATTAACAGATTCCGATATGTTAACATTAGTTTGTTTTGAATATAATATAAAAGAAGAAATAAAGAGCAGCTTTTACGGTAAAATAATTAAGAAAGGAAAGTGATAATAAAAAAATGTGATAGATGCTTGTGTTACATTTTTTTGTTATCAAGATGTGTTCATTGAATCACTTGGTGTTTAGGTGTCGCTTTCTTTGTTATAAGGTGGTGCTTTCTTTGTTATAATGCGGTTCTTTCTTTTTTATCAAGTGGTGCTTTCTTTGTTATAAGGCGGTTATATCTTTGTTATCAGGTGGTGCTTTCTTTGTTATTAGGCGGTGCTTTTCAGATCACCTGAGCTCCGGCGTCCTTCTGTCTGTCTGTCCGTCCGTCTGCCTGTAAACTTGTGTGATAGCATTCTTAGGTAGTGCACAATTATTAATATTTATAATGAAATTTAATATGAGCTATAAAAAATAATGAAAAAAAAATTAACAATTCTCCAGTGAAAATACTGTTATAGTATTTTTACATGTTAACTTATAATTTTATATTTTACAACACGACCAAAGTTTTATACAATGCAAATCATTCACAAGGTATGCATACCTATGTAAAATCAATCTACAATGGAAACAACGCAGTACGGGAATTATCGACCTTTAACACTGCTTAGATATCTATACTAGGCTAAAAAGTACAATGACAAATTTAAACAGTTTTGCTTAACAAATAAAAACGATGGGAATTCTGTGCTTAACAATGTTTCCAAAACAATTACTTATGAATTATTATAACAAATTGATTTCGTTTGTGCTACTTTGTTAGACTTATACGGAAGCCCATTGGTACCAGGTGAAAAAAATATTTTATCTGGCGGCCGCCAAATAATTATGTGGCGGCCGCCACATAATTATCTGGCGGCCGCCACATAATTATCTGGCGGCCGCCACATAATTTATCTGGCGGCCGCCACATAATTATCTGGCGGCCGCCACATAATTTATTTGGCGGCCGCCATATAATATCTGGCGGCCGCCATATAATATCTGGCGGCCGCCATATAATTTATCTGGCGGCCGCCATAAAATTTATTTTGCAGAAATGTGTGTGTTGTTGTATTTATATTTGGTTGAGAAGATGGATGTTGACAGGGCCGCTGTTTAACAGTTTAACAACACAGATTTAATACAGTCAGTTAAATAGTTTTATTTATATGGCCACAAAAGCTAGTACACATTTACTAGTATCTTAGTTTATCTTTATGTAGTCATAACTGGATCCGCATTCGTGAAATTGTCTGTGCAAGCTGTCGTGGTAAAAAGAAAAACCCTGACTGTAATCTGTGTTTTTAAATTCTTATACCAAAATTAAAACATATAGAAGGCAGTGTGTTCCCTTTACTTATACATCTTTACATAACAGTCCTCTAGCTAAAGTTAAGGTTTTTTATTATTAAGGAGCTTAATGGTCAACAAATTAACCATCACATTTACCTAAAATTTTAAGATATGATTTGTTTTACTATTTAAAAATCCATATATTTTACTTTTTGAATTTCATTGTAATTTCCAATTTTTTAAAATTTTTTTTAATTTGGAGCTCTTTTTCTAAAGGAGATCAATACAGTCTCTTAAAATGGCCACGACCATCGAGACCTCTTAAGACTTCCTGAACGGGTGTTTAGTTCAGTATTAAAAGTTTATAATTAACTCTGAAATACAGAGCTTTACAACAAATAATACATGGCACAAAGTAACATCTATATCATTTTAGATTTGAATAAAGTTTAATGTTACATTCCACTCTACCAGTGTTTCAAAACGTAAGCTTTGCATTGTTAATATAACTAATAGATTAGAGTATATCCACTACTCCCTAAAAGCTCCCATTAAAACATGCGCGCGCATCAGGAAGCCAGGTTTTATCTGGCGGTCGCCAGATAATTATGTGGCGGCCGCCAAATAATTATGTGCAGATAATTATTTGGCGGCCGCCAGATACTAAGTGGCGGCCGCCAGAAAACTATCTGGCGGCCGCCAGATAAAATATTATTTTCACCTGGCACCAATGGGCTTCCGTAGACTTATGATTGTATATGGTGCAAATTTTACAAAAGTGTACAAAGATTTGTACCATAACACAAGTACCAGTCATGTACTAATTCTTTTTATTATACTCTCATGTTAAATACTGAAATCTGATTGGTTAAGACGCAGTTGATAATCTGTTCTATTAACTTCAGCTTTAGCAACAGACTTGACAACGGGTAACACAAAGAGTTGTTACAAGCGCGTAAATTATGCGCGTACGGTTCGCTGTAGAATTCACGTCGTCTCTATATAAAAGCAGTAAAATTTTCTCAAAATTAAGACATTCAGTATAATTAAATAAATAGTGCCTCCGCTTTGCGTCGGTTGACAATGGTTTTCTCGGGGTGTCAATTTCAACTGTTACCCTCCCAAACAGGCACTATTTATATAGTGTTACCCGTTGTTAAGCACTCCTGCAAATGTTATTGTCATTTAAATTTCGACCACGTGGTTTTATTTGACCCTTTCAGTTCCGCAGTAAAAATCATGCCTCGTGTTTATAGTCTATTTCCTAGAATCTAGGTACTTGTAATCAAATATAAAATCTAGACGTTTATTGGTTTTAAACTTTATCTTTATTAATTGGTGGATAAAATGAGTTCAAGAAATTAATGTAACAATAGAAAATGTAGGGTTTTTTAAGCTGTTGCAACATTAACAAGCACACGGCGGGTGTGACCGGTCAGCAGAGGATGCTCACTCCTCCTAGGTACCTGATTCTACCTCTATCTTGGAGGTCCGTGTTGCTCTGCTTTGAATTTGTATTTCGTTCGTTTTATGGATTTTTGAGATGGTTGACGGCTTGTTATTGTCATTTTTTTCATTAGTAGCGATCCCCATAAAGATCAATTTTCGATCCGCGCCTGACCTAGTAATAGCATCAATAGTGAAACAGACTATACTATTTTATGCAGAATGTTACTTGAAAATTGCTCGATATACTAAGTTTTTGTACAAAACAGACACCAATTCATTTTTTAAAAAGCACGGTATTGCAAACCAAAAGCATAAAACATGACTATGATTTTATCAAGCAACCCAATGTTTACATTTTTAACCACGTGTAGAGTGGCTGAACACGAACGATAACTCTTTTCTAAATATCATCGTTTAGTTTAAATAACCGCTAGATGATGAAATAAGACATATCTAAATAGATTTTCACGTTTTAACATAAATCAAAGTAGAATATGATATGAAAAACGGCCAGAACTTACGTATTTTGAGAATATTATCCGAACACTTATACTTCCGCTCGAATTTTCACAGGAACTGAACAAATCTCGGCGAAGTCTCGTGAACTTTCATTCGAGCATCTCTGGATTTATTACATATTTAGCAACGATAAAGAAAACATCCCGAACACATTCGCAGGTGTGTTAAGTGTGTTACTAAAGCTGAGAGTAATAGAACAGATTATTAACTGCGTCTTAACCAGTCAGATTTCAGTATTTAACATGAAAGTATAATAATATTTTTTTTGACACTCTTCCTGCAATCAAACAAGAATTTTAAAGGCAACATTTTTTTCTCAAAACCGATTGATCAAAGAGAATATGAAATTAGTTATAACATTTGCCCTATCTTTCTTCGATTTTAAAAATATATACATAACTATGAGAGGTAAAATAGTTAGTATTAAAAATGAATAAAGAATTTTTTTTCATAATCCGCAGCTGAAAACAATGTTCTTTCGTATATATTGGGTTTCAGTAACTACCATGCAATTTTTTTTCAGTCCATACATTATTCAATCTCCACTGAATGCTGGTAGAACTCATAAAATCAATACTGGTGTCGATTTTATCTTGTTGATTATTTTTTTGGAATTGTCCAAAATTCAGAAAAAATGGACGAAAGTATTCAAGTTGGACTTGAATTACAAATGATTAATAACAATGACATTACAGCGGCCCAACCTATCAAATTGTCTCAAATAATGTAATATCGGTTCCGCATCCGCTGAGAAACTATTTATTAACAACATTTTACCAAGCATTTATAATACACGATTTATTTTTGTGAAGATTAGAGATTAGCACCCTTGGATATAGATAATCACAGAAAACCAGTTAAACGGGCATGGTTACGATTTCGGTTAAAATTACAATGCTTCAGCAAGAAAATTCTAATAGTCAGCCATCATTTGAGTGCCAGTCGTCGAGTTATAAGCGAGATACAGGGCTCACAATTCTTTGTTATGTAAAAAAAGATCAGGTAATGTTTTTAATTGTTTACATTTTGAATGTTGAACAGAAAAGTATAGGTTTAGACTAAAATGAACATGGCAAACGCTAGGAACTGTTTAATCAGGTTAAAAAAGAACTTTTACCGACATATTGTACAAATATAAACAAAAACATGGCACGAGCCTTGTTTACATAAAAAAGAATTGTGAGCTCTGTTTCTTGCATAAACTTTATGACTGACACTCAAATTTGTGTTAATCATTAGAAATGCATTACTAAAGCTTTATAAACAATTAAAATAGAAAACAGTCAGCATTTGCTTTGTTATATGAAGAATCAAACCAAAAATCAAGAAAGGATTTGATAGCAGATCATCGTAATTTATTCAGCTAAACATAGAATTAACGAATTCAATTTTGCGCAAAGTCCATTTCCAAAATATTGTCGGCATAAAACAGTCAATGGTGATATACTGCTCGTAGAAATTAAAATACAGCAGACATGTTCACGAAGCTATCTTAGGACTATGGTGTGTCTCTCCTAAATTGAGGAACCGCCATTACTTTGTCCTAACTTTAGGATATCACTTACCTTGTCCTAAGACCATCCTAAGGCTGTAAAATCACGTGTTGGGGGATATTGGGACTGTTGCGAAGGTTTTTCTTAAGACCGGTAGAATAATGCAATATTTTCTACAGTTCCAAAATTTCCGAGTGGAAAGGGACCCGAACTCTCACAACCTTTCCCGTTAATACAAGCCTGCCTGGAAGCTGACAAATTAAGCATTTCTTTTGCAAACATTGTCTTTGTTTGGCGAATGAAAATTATTCACTTATTTTTAATATCTACATTTTACACTAAGTAAGTTACATTCATTATTTTAATTACTTTAGGAAATATTCAAATGTCATTGGTTAAAAAGTTTTACATCGGTTTATATAAGTTATGCGTGATCACCAATTTATAAAATTTCTATAACTTTATTCGGAAAATTATAACCGTTAAAAAATTCTTAATGCTAAATAAACTGTATTTATGTATTTTCGAGATATTTTACAACTTATTTCTTATTTAACATGTTTGTGTATTCTATATATTGCAGATTAAAGGGAAATTGGTGTGTTTGTACCTGTGTGTTTCTCCTGTAACGTTAAATTCTATGAAAAGCGCGTGTTTATGTATTACATGTGCTTGAATGACAAGATTATCAAATGTTAATTTACACTCAAAAAAATACACACGTGTTGTTTAAATAAATATTTGCTTGTAAGCTTATTCTGTCTTGATATAAAAAAAATTGCAGTCATTTGGATTTCAGGGAGGGGGTATTTTTTTTTTTCTGTTTTGTTTAGTTTTTGTTTTCCATTTTTCATTTTGGTTTTAAACTAAATTGTTATTGGACACTGATATATTTTTAGGTCAATGTAAATTTTAAAAAATGTATACATTGAAATTACTGGTTTTAGGCCTATTGTGTTAACTACCGACACGTACAATTTTCTCTGGCAAAATGTTTGATGATTTATCCCTACAAAAGTCTCTAAAATTCGACCTGTACAAATAAATGTGAAAAATAAGAATGGTTGTAGAAGGTTAGGATATCCTAAATTAAGATGTTCCTAAGTTACCGTCGAGCTACATCCTAAGACGTGCCCTTAGTTGACTTTAAGATGTTCCTAACCTTTTTTTTAAAGTCATATCTGAGAAACACACTTATGTCAAAACTTAGGAACGTTTTGTGAACATGCCTGCAGATGTTCTACCTGTAATACCAGTATATAGTTATAGTAGCATAATGATACACTTCCTTTCTGTATGTGAAAACTTGAGAAGAAAACGAAGGAAGGCGCCATTTGTTTTTAATTTAAAAACGTAAATGAATTTATTCTCAAAATCGTTGTAAACATAAAACACACATGTACACCTCTATGATTTTATAACGACCAAATTCTGCAATAAGCTTTCTCTAGATATGCGACCCAGTTTCAAAGAAGGAAATATTTAATATGCTTGTATTCTATCGTTCGTATACGCTTCGATGCACCATACTCATCTTTCTTTGACAATATACGCATGTGAAAGGTCTAAACAATGAACACAATGATCCTGATTAATTGTGATGTCATATCGACTGTCACATGACCACGTGGATTTATATTTTGCAATTCAAAGGACACGTCATTTGCTTATTTGGGGTATGCCATGAAAAGTTACTCAATTTCTACTATGAATTGATAGTTGTAGTTATTCTCAAACTAACGATAGCATGAAGGAATTGCTGCATCTATTTCATATTCTTTGCGGCCTACGCATTGCGTATTCGGGTAAGTTTATTGTTCATAAATGTTGTAAACTATTATTTCATTTATCATTTAAAGGAAAGTGTTCGTTTATGAAAACTTTTGATTTTGCTCGAAATGTGATCTTTAAAGCAAAATTTACTTTGTAATACTCCCAACAAATGTTTCTTGCATATAAGGTAGAAAATGGTATATTCCTATTTACAGATTACAATTTGGAGAAAATGTCTATTATAGTATTTAAAAAATCTGTTTCGAAGTGCGGAAAACTGCGGTTTCCTATGATTGTAAACGTACCTTTATTTGACTTGGTCTTTGAAAAGAACCGGATGATAGAATTTCATAAATCTTTGCAGGTACACTAGAGTCGGAGTATAATACATATGGTTAAAAATTATGTTTTCCTTCTGTAGTTTTTACGCAAAAAACCCCAATCCGGTCTCCTTAAAGCTTATATGTTTTGTGTTTAAGTTTCCTGAAAATTAAATGTTTCTTTTTGTATTCAGTACATCTTTTTAGCTCACTTCAGCCGAAGGCTCAAGTAAGCTTTTCTGATCAGTTATTGTCCGTTGTCTGTCGTCGTCTTCGTCGTCGTCGTCATACACTTTCACATTTTCATTTTCTTCTTAAAATCCACTGGGTCAACCAAACTTGGCTCAAAGCATCATTGGGTAAAGAGGATTCAAGTTTGTTCAAATGCAGGGCCACGCTCTCTTAAAATGGAAGATAATTTTGAATTATTGAAATTCTTTTGGTATTTTTCAAAAATCAGAAAAGCTGATACTTGACTGTGTGGAAACATTCTCAGGTAGTGTAAATTCAAGTTAGATCAAATCATCATCTCTGGGGTACATGTAGGTGGGACCACAATGGGGTGGGGGTTTATAGAGGAATATATATCTTTCACAAGAAAGAGAACAATGTCGGCTTCAATTATTTTATAACATTTTTGTAATTTTTAACGGAAGCCGGGAAAATCGTTTTGGCTGAGAATATTATATTTCAGAGCTAAAAAATTTTATTGATGAGCTATACACTTACATGTATTTATTATAACATGTCAAATACTGCTCAATGATTTTTATGATTTTTTGATAGAAACATGTTTATGAAAATGAAAATCAAGAATTGTATAATTTTTTTTTGATTTATGCATAGAATCTTCTTTTTGATTGTCCATCGCAGTACGCCATTAGCGTATAGTGAAATTCAACATGCAGTTGAAACGAATTTATGAAATTTAAGTAGAATTGTAAAATCTTAAATTCGAACCGATCCCGATTATAAAATAAACTGATCCCGAACAAAATAATTAAGATTAAAAAAATGCACCCCTTTCGTCGCAGGATATCAAATTAATTGAGCGCTGCCCCTTTCAAAATCAGACCGAGGGCAAAGAGTTCCAGGTTGTTTAGCTGTAAAACGATTTGTACATTAATTGATCTGATGTATGTTGGCATATCTCTGCCCCTTGTGTGCAAGTTCTTTTACCATAGAAATGCTAGATATACGCCACCTAATGTTATCAAGTTCAGTGAACTTACGTCAAAACTTACGTAAAAACTTTACAACCTTAAAACATCTTTGTTTATTACACGATCTGGTTGGATAGTCTGTTTTCATCGTATTCCGTGTCTTTTACATTCCTTGTATTTATTGTATATTTATGCTTTGTAGTAATCATTAATCATATGATACAATATCCACTAATGATATAACGATGTATTTTAGTGGTCAGAATATTGAACATTAATGTTATTATTTAATCATTACGAATTACTTAGCCATCCATTAAAGTCAAACTTCACTAATGATATAATATAAAAAAGCAAAATAAGTACCATGTTGTTTATAAATGATAAATTAATATTTTGGTATAAACGTAGTTGATGGACTTCAAACATTCAATATACAATTCAGCACAAGAAACAAATTCAAAATGATGCAAACTCCAAAGGGACGGCTGCAAATCATGTTCTCTTTTAACAAAAATTATGAATCATCAGTTTGGTGGCATATCTCTGCTCCTTGTGTAAAAGTTATTTTTCTATCAAATATGTCGACATGCAAGATAAGTAAGTCGACATGCAAGATAGTTATGTCAACATGCAACATAACTATGTTGACATACAAGAAATTTGCAATAAAAAAAAGAATTATAAAAATTCTCAAAAAATCTCAAATATCGCCCACATGTGACATCCAAGATGCTAGATACTACTAATTTATGTCAACATGCAACTTAAATACTTGTTAACATTCGAGACAAATATGTTGACATGCAACTAATTAATGTCAACATGCAACTTATTATGTTCACATAGAACTTATTTATGTCGGCATGCAACTTATTTATGTCGACATGCAACTTAGTTATGTTGACATGTAACTTATTTATGTCGATATGCAACTTAGTTATGTTGACATGCAACTTATTTATGTCGATATGCAACTTAGTTATGTTGACATGCAACTTATTTATGTCAACATGCAACTTAGTTATGTTGACATGCAACTTAGTTATGTTGACATGCAACTTAGTTATGTTAACATGCTACTTAGATATGTTGACATGCTTCTTTTACTACACTTTTGTTTTATATGATACAATATTGTATCATATATTATACTGTAAAAAGTTATATGATACGAAATGATATTGTATCAATTTCTTGTACATAATGATATGATATTGTAATATATCATATCATTTATATGTATAATATTTTTATGCATAGTATTGTATATTCTGATACAATATTGTATAATATGATATTGTACTATATAATTTTTTATCACATGATATTGTTTCATATGATATTGCAATATATAATATTGTATTATATGATACGATATTTTATAATATATGACATCGTATCATATTATATCGTATCATATGATATAATATTTATAATATGATATTGGTTTATATAATGTATAATTATATCACATGAAAACCATGAAACCATCTATCCTTCTGTTTTCAATAAAGCAGAAGTGAGAAAAGAACTAGATAGATTGCACGATCAATATGTACTGGTCCCTGCTGATAAGGCAAGTAACAACATTGTCTTCCTTTACAAGGCACATTATATTAATGGCATTTTTAAAGAAATAGGTTACGATTCTACACATGGTAATCCTACTTACACCCATAGCAGCCTTTCCAAGCAGGAAATACTTCAAAATCATAAATCAGTTATGGATATCTTAAATATCTCCAATAAACATAATGAATTTGATTTACCTTATTTGTACTGGATTCCCAAGCTTCACAAAAGTCCTTACAAACAGAGATATATAGCAGGTTCCAGTAAATGTTCTACCAAACCTCTCTCTTCACTCCTTACTAAAATTCTTACAGTAGTGAAGGAGAAACTTCAAGAGTACTGTACAACAATATACTCCAAAAGTGGCTGGAATCAGATGTGGATACTAAAAAACTCTAAAGAATTATTAGAAACTTTGAGGTCACAAAATCTAACCAAAATCAATAGCATTAAAACGTACGATTTTTCAACGCTTTATACAACCATTCCCCATGACAAATTAAAATCCAGACTTTTTGATATCATCGACAGTTGTTTCTTCAATAAAAATGGAGGTCGTAAAAATGCTTACCCTTACCTTTTCATTGGAAATCTACAAAATTATTTTGTTAAAAACCATTCTGATTGCACAAACAAGTACTCTGAAGTTGACATTAAAAAAATGCTTGAGTTTCTGATAGACAACCTCTATGTAGTTTTTGGAAATCAAGTCTTCCAACAATCTGTTGGAATTCCCATGGGTACCAATTGTGCCCCATTGTTAGCAGACCTATTTTTGTTTTCTTATGAAGCAGAATTTATTCAAAAACTGGTACGTGCAAAAAAAATAAATCACTCGCTGTGGCCTTCAACTAAACATTCAGGTATATCGACGACGTATTATCAATTAACAATTCTGATTTCCATACTTACGTCGACTCGATATATCCCAGTGAACTTGAAATAAAAGATACCACAGATACTGCGTCATCTGTTTCATATTTGGATATTTTACTGGAAATGGACATTGATGGTAACCTTACAACAAAACTTTATGATAAACGCGATGACTTCAATTTTTCTATAGTCAACTTTCCTTACCTATGTAGCAATATACATTCATCACCTGCATATGGTGTTTTTGTCTCTCAGTTAATTCGATACGCAAGGGCATGCTCTTCGTATAAACAGTTTCTAAGACAAGGCAAGCTACTGACAAACAAGTTGATAAAACAGGACTATCAACAGTCTCGTTTGAAGTCATCTTTTCGTAAGTTCAATGGTCGATACAACGACCTTGTCAGCAAATACAATCTTCCACTGGGTCGCATGCTGACTGACGTTTTCTATACTGATTGTTAGACCATAATCACCCAATTGTCTTCGGACTCTTCCGTCTTTTCCCGATTACGACAAAGAGCACTCGGCGGGTGTGACCGGTCAGCAGAGGATGCTCACTCCTCCTAGGCACCTGATCCTACCTCCGTCTTTTTGGAGGTCCGTGTAGCTCTGCTTTGAATTTGTATTTCGTTTTATGGATTTTTGGGATGTTTGACAGATTGTTATTGTCATTTTTTCATGATATTGTTTTATATGATAGTGTTATATAAAATATTGTATCATATGATACGATATTGTAAATTATGATATTGTATCATATGAGATATTACTATATCATATGATATTGTATCATATGATATGATACAATGTGGTATAACCTTTTATTGTATCATATGGTACAATATCATATTATGTATCAAATATGATACAATATCATACAATACAATATCATACTATATTATACAATTTAAGTTGCATGTCAACATAACTAAGTTGCATGTCGACATAAATACGTATGTTGCATGTCAATATATTTATCTTGCATGTTTACATAACTAAGTTTCATGTCGACATAAAAAACTTGCATGTCGACATAAATTACTAGCATGTGAACATAACTAAGTTGCATGTTGACATTGTTTAGTTGCATATCAATATATTTACCTCGAATGTTAACATAAATTACTTGCATGTCGACATAAATAAGTAGCATCTTTCATCTTGGATGTCACATGTGGGCGATATTTGAGATTTTTTGAGTTTTTTTATAATTCCTTTTTGATTGCAATTTTCTTGCATGTTGACATGCCTATCTTGCATGTCAACATATAAATATGCATGTCATTCTCTCTTTATTTCCTCCTTAAGGAGATTTCATAAAGCATAACATATTTACAGTGTTATAATTTCAACACATAGTGAAGCATAAAGCATAACATATTTACAGTGTTATAATTTCAACACATAGTGAAAATAATTATATCCAAAATAAAGAAGTGGTAATGGGAAAAAAAAGTCAGTGCATAATGGGTCGGACTCGGAAAAAATACCACCCCCCCCCCCCCCCCACGAAAAAAAAATCATATCTCAGTCTAATTTACTACTTGTAAGATACTTAATGCAATATCCCTGTCTTTATGCACTGCGGAATGACATTCTATGTTAATGTGAATCAATATCTTTGAATGAACTTGAGTTAGTTGAAAATGTATTTCATTGATAATATTTTAATCATCGCATGATGATGATGCTTTTAGTAAATCTATGAAAAAAGTAAAAACACCTTAGTGTTGCACATGCGGTAATCATATTCTAACTTTAATACTATAGTCTGTCCCAAAATATTTACATGTATGAAGCACATTTGGACGATTTTTAATGAAAATTTACATACCTGTGAAAGAAGTGCAATTTAAATTGATAAAAAGGGAAAATTTCCAAGATATCTTCATTGATACATTATCGAAAAAAAAAATCGCAGGAACAAAAAAAGGTTTCTTACGGAGGTTTATAATGGGGAATGTTTACATCTTTTCTCCATTCGGAAGTCACTCGGAATACCTCGCGCAATTTTTCAACGTAAACATCCGGGCGTGCTGCAATACAAAATCCCCGTATACATCACATTTTTTAGCCGTGTATTGAAACCTGATAAGCTAAAATGGCGTTTCAACGAGGAAATCTTGGAAATTTTCTATATTTTTGAATGAACAGCGTTTGAACCCTAAGGTATTTATAATTATCGAGTAATAAGGCAAAATGTGAATCGAGGATATCTTAGGACAGAGTATAGTTCCTAAATACGTCATGGCTTTTCTTTTTAAGCTTTAACACATTTTCGGTATATAATAAATATACGAGAAATATTATATACCTAAATAAACTTGCTATCGTCCGAATAGTCAGTAAATAGGTATTTTATTATACCGAAGAAAACTTAATTTGTCGGCGATGCAGAATTTTTTGATGATAAACAAATTAGAGTTATCGGACTTTGAATTTAATGCAGCGATCGGATTACGTCAGAGGTGTTCTGAGTTTAAAAAAGAGGGAAATCGAATGCCGCCGGTGAATAGTTTCGATGACTATTCACCATGGGCAGATAGCACGGAAACTATTTCACGGTTAGATAGGATAGCATGTTTATTCATTTTAATTTTACATAGAAAATATTCACAGAGGTATAATAAAACAGACTACTGTTGTGATGGAAACTTTCGCAGCTAGGTATAGTTTTAAAGTTATTTCCGGTTTGTGACCAATACCATAAATGGCGTAACAGAACTTAGCGTTTAAAAATTAATGCACCCCTGAAGATGAATGAATGGGCTATTGAGCACTAGTATATTTAAAGTACACATGTACAATGCGTAGCAGAATTCATTTGATGCACAAACAACCATGAATTGAACAAGAACAATATGAGAATAAATTTTACAGACACTTTGAATGGTTTGAATTTTGACATTTCCTTAACCACACAATACACTAAACTCGATTGGCTGCGCAGAATTATTTTAACCAACCAGGAAATGGACTCAATCCCCAGACTACGTGCTTCTGTTCCTCAGAGACATTCGAAAGACAAATATTCGCTGGCTTGCTAGTACGGCATTCTTTTGTTTTCATGTTCCATATTTCTAACTTTCTCAAAATCTAAATAGTTATGTTGCAATTTTCCCTAATAAAGAGTGACAACTTATTTCAATAATAAAAATCCCCCCCCCCAAAAAAAAACATCATAATTTGACATGATCATCTTTAGAAAATGCATACTCCCATACTGCTGATTTTGATTTACAATATATGAAATGAAATACTAATTTTAATTTTAAATAATCTGCCAGTGAGGACTAAATTAATAAATTCAAACTCAGTACAAATATAAGATGCCTACATGTATATCTGTATTTTAGAAAATTTAATGGTCTATCATTTGATATAGATAGATTTTTCTGAAACTGCATCTTAAGCGGGTGCAAAATGCCACCTTGGCACTGGCATACATGTAGTTATCCGGCACAGTGTTTATAGTTTAATGTGAGTGAGCGAGCAAGTGTGAATGAAAGGATATTTAAAAAAAACTCTGTTACATTTAGTTGATATGTTTCTTGGAGAGTAAAAAAATAATTAAAAAAAACGATTTTTTTAACGTAAAAAATAAACAGTTTCTACGAAAAAAATTATACTAAAATACCAACATGTGCAAGGTTGATTGTATAGTGTACGAATGAATATTTCGATTTTTTTTTTCAATTTAAACTTCCTACACAGAATACATGTGCACATGTACCTTTGAAATATCTCCAAGACGTCGTCGTAGTATCCCAGGATGAAATGCCTAAAAAGTTTACCGGATGTGACGTTGGATCTGACCACTCCATAAATGTTCCTGCGCCCACCTCCCGTCCCTCTCCCGCCCGTATGATGCCGTACCTCCAGCTGACCCAAAACTGTCTGAACTCTGTGCAAGACATTGGACTGTGGTATGCGGTCGCCATGGAAATACATCCTTTACAATCCCGTATTGCAGATCGCGTGTTTTCCCAACCCCCGACAACAATCTCGTATGAGGAAAGTTCTGTTACGCCATTTATGGCATTGGTCACAAACCGGAAATAACTTTAAAACTATACCTAGCTGCGAAAGGCAAAACTTATAATAGCACACGCACGATCACCGAACACGTAGCAGTTGTGACTTAGGCTTAACAAAGCATTGTGAGGTGAAATGTGTGGGATGAGAAAAATGGTCATCACTGACATGTAATCTCTACACATATAACTCACAGTTATATGTTAGAGGTATGGATCCTATAAATTCTGAGGTAAAAAGATCATAGCTTTATGTGATTTAGAGATAAAGGCAATACCCAGGCTTGCTTCTATCATTCATCATTACACTTTTGCAATTGATGGTCCCCCCATATGTCATAATTAATGAGCGGGGGGGGGGGCTAGAGTCGGAGAAATCATGGATATTCATACCGTTAGAAACACATGCACATGGGCCATGTATTGCAGTCCTAACTGGAGAATGTTTGATAATACAGTTTTGCTACAGAAGATGGCTGGGTTTTTTTTTGTAAGATTTAGTTTTAACAAAAAAATCTGATGTAATATTGTGATTTCATAACTAAAAAAGGCTTAGTTTCCCCCCGAACTGTACTGTTTTTATATTAATGAATAGTTGCTATATGTTTGCGTATTAAATACATCTGAGTGATACAATAATAAAATATAAATTTGGTCCCCTCCCCTTTTAAATAGAAAGGGGCAAACATCCTCCAGAATGAGAAAAAATATTGTAAGCTTCACCATCTGTAAACTGTTTTATAGGAAACGTGTCATCACTGGAAGCAGCGCCCGGAGAATCAAATGTCATTAAGTTGGAAAGTGGAAAATCAGTGATTGTTAAACTGACGTTTGAAGCAGCGGAGAACTCCAGTTATGAATTTTCAGCCATTCTGGACAATGGAATTGCCATCAACACCTCGTCTGCTATCATTGATAACGGCACAATTGACTACGTTATCTATTCACAGTTTTTATCCGGAATGAGCTTTGGCAGTTACTTAGTGATTTTCTCATTGGTTGGCGACATGAATTCAGTTGCTACTAAAGAAATGGTTTTGCAATATGAAGAAAGAATAACAGGTTTTGCGGTATAATATTTTAAAATTATAGTGTCTATATATAGATTAATTGACATTTGAACAACCTTCAGAATTGTGAGGCATTTAAAGAATTAAATTCCTATTAAGGTATTGGATTCGTAGAAATTGGGCCTATTTAAACAAATTCATGTTTCCGAGTTAACTTTGTAAAATGTCTTAAGATTATTTCACAAATCCAATTACCCACCAAGCATCTGCAAAACTAATTAATTGTTTTCCATTTCATTGGCTTAGAATGTATTTCATTATAAAAAATTGGAAAGAAATTTTTGATATATTTCCAATTTTTAACTTTAGAAGAACCACCCCCCCCCCCAAAAAAAAAAACCCACGTAAAAATAAAGTGATTTTGCAAATACCGGTATTATCACAGGTATTTTATTTGATGACCAGATGAATTTATATTATTGTAACAAGTAAAACTAAAATAAGAGTAATCTAATTCATAATTTTCTTTAGAATAAATGAGACAATATTTATTGAGGAAATAATAAGCTTAAAATTTCAATGAATGAAGCAAACCATATACTCAGTATAACACGAAAAAAAAAATAAACTGATGATTACTATGAAATGATTCGTGTCAATAGAATGGATCGCTTGTATAAGATATCTCTCCCTTTTAATGTATATAGAGTAAATTGGAGACACGATTTGAATTTAATGTCAGGATTCTGTATAAGCTATGTATATGTTTGATCCATGTTTGATACATATAATTGATTTCAGATTTTGACAAACAATACCATTTTTCTTTGGAATCGAGAGGGTTCAGTTGAAGCATCCCTGATGTCGGGTTCCAATGTTGTTACTGAGTGGTCTTGGAGTTCCTCTCAATCCGTTATCTACTCTTTGCAGTGCAATGGTAGTTCCACATTCAGCGCCAACTTCACCTATACAAATAAGACGGAAGGGAGCCAATTTAATGTTTCGGTCACATCATTTAACAATATCTCCAACACAACAACACATTTTGCAGTTAGTGTTTACAATGGTATTAACGGCGTGAACATTAATTGTTCTTCAAGGGCCGAATTAAATAGTTATACGAATGTTTTTCTGAAAATGTCATCTACGGAAAACCCACCGGATGGTTTGCTGAAAGCGAATTTGTCTTACGGAGATACCGATGAAAATGAACACCTTGATCTGTCCACTAGGTTATCTGAATTGACCAGTTCTGGAGTCAACATTACAAAGGCATTTGACACACCTGGCAACCACTCAGTCATGTCCCAATTCTACACTGAATTTGACGAACAAAACTTGACATGTAGTATTTTTGTGTGTGAAAATTTGACTGCCGTTCTAACGTTTGATAAATTTCAAAAATGTAATGAAACAGCTACGCTTTACTTCGAAAACAAAACTAGTCTTGATTTTGATTTTGTTGTTGACTTTGGAGATGGCACAGTTTTTAAAAACTCCGATGTGAATCCAAATGATCCTTTTAACATTAAGACAATTAACAAAACATACACCACCTCTGGTGAATACAATATAACATATACCATCTGCACTGCTTGTATTTGTACAGTGGCATGGGATCTCATCAACATCTTTGGTATGTAATTGTTCATTTTGTATTCTAAAGTAGTTTTGTTCTTCGAAAAGAACTCTGATTTCATTAATATTCATGGGGATTAATTTTTCTGGATTCAACTATTTTGAAATTCTGGCCAATAATCAATATAGTGTTTTATTAGAAATTGCATTTCGATAAACATTTAATTCCGTATCAACCCAGCAATGAAATCAACGAAATTTGGTGTTCAACAAATATTGATGAATCCACACCAAGATAGATCATTCTTACCTGCCAAAATATCAAACATTGAAAATAAAACCACAAATATACAGTAACTCGTCATTAATTTAGTTCTACATGTATTTGGTGCCAATCTGGTAAATATTTTGATTTAAAGATTAAATTGAGATCGAAACATTTTCTTATTCATCACATGCATTTTCTATTTTAGATGGTATATCGGTGTTTGAAGTTGCCACCAATCAAACTGATTTCGTGAAACTTGACAGCAGAGGTAGTGCGGTGATAGTCTTGGTTTACGACGCAAACGATGCAAACTATTCACTCACTTTGGCAGCGTGGATAAAGGGTGGACCAAGTCTTGACGTATCGACAGCCTCAATTGATAGAAGCGGTGAAACTGTGACATATAATCTGACATACGCATTAGTTGATTCTTTTTCATATGGCACTTATGCAATGGTTATGAGTTTGACGCAGACAACCGGCAATTACAATGATACAAGGACGAAGACGTTGATTTTATTCTACGAAGAGTTAATAACCATAACAAAGGTATCCCGCATTAATGATAGACTCTCACATTAATTTACATACAGTAATTATTCTAGAGATACGCTTATCGTCAATACTATACATTTCACGACTTTAAAAATATTTGTTCTTACGATATTTCCACTCCAACTTGCCAAGTGTATTTATTTTTATCTTCAAGCTATACAAATTTTAAGAAAATTGTTTGTATGTCCCCAAGAGTTATAAGTGTCCCAGAATGGTAAACACGCTAACAGTCATGCATCTCATTACTTCCGTGAAATCACCGTAAACATTAATCCATACAATCCGAGCAATACAATTACTATGAATCTGTCCTTTTCAGCTCACCGTTTTTCCATTATATGTGGTTGACGAACCTGCTTTCATCAACATAACCTTTGATGGTTCAAATGTCATTACGGAATTGTATTTAGACGGTATCGACTCTTGTATTATTAATCATACTGGATTTGGTGAGCGAAACGTTACTTTGAATTTAACAATAACCAAAGGAGGGCCAATCAATATTACGGTCATTGCGTCTAACAGTATTCATAGAAAGTCTGAGAGTGTTGAGACATATGCACTGAATAGAATCAACGGCATATCATTCAGTGTTCTTAATCCGGTGATAGATACACTTCAAGTTGCGGTCTTCAATGTTACACTCGAAGCAAATTCTCTCCAACCACAAGGAACGACTAATTTAACCATCAACTTTGGTGACGGTTCCAGTGAAGAAAAACACCACATTTACAATGAAATATCTCTCGTTACCATGCAGATATCTGGGTTTTCAGTGGCACACAATTATACTAAACAAGGAAACTTCAGCGTTGTTGCAATACTCCATACTGAGGTGGACACAAAGCAGTTTGTAACTAATGTGTATGTATGGGACAACCTGGAAAATGTTGAATTCTGCAGTAGCCATCTGTTTGCAATGGTTAATGAAACTATCTATTTTTCTTTTTCAAATCCACCATACTCTAACTTTCACTACTTTATCACTTACGGCGATGGTGCACGAACAGAAAACATTTCGACTGACCTACAAGAAAAATATGCACTAAACAATCCGTTGTCAAAGTCTTATAGCTCTTTCGACAATTATACAGTCACAGCGACTATGTTTAATTCATTTTATATCAAAGTTGTCACTTTTATAATTAAGGTGGAAATTCCGATTATACCGGATGCTTTTACTTTATCACCAGAAAAAGAGGTGATCCCTTTACCGGATGGTGTTCAAAAATTCATTTTACAGTACAACAGTTCAGAACCAGTACCAACGGACATGCTATGCACTTTTGATTTTGGAGATGGTAATTTAAGTGTCTTTTTAGAACTGTCGGACAACAAATCTATTGTAGAATCACACAACTACACCAGTGAAGGTGTATTTTATGTGTACCTAAATTGCTCAAATCATGTTAGTGAAATGAACAAATCTTCAACTATTGTTGTCCAATCCTTCAATTTAAGTGACTTCATAATTTTGTATGGCGATGTCGTGAAAGTGATGAATATGACAACAGAAGCCGTGAAACCAAATGAAACTTACAGACATAATGCCAAAGCTGTAGTTCAAGCAGTAAATGTAAGTTTTCACATATCGTTAAAGAATTGTTCAAGAATGCCTTCTATGATTGAGATCAAATGGGACTTTGATGATGGGACCATTGAATCTGGATTCCAAAAAGATTTACTCAAAACGCACACATTTAAGCAAAAAGGAAATTACTCGATGACTTTTTCCTTTAAAGATTACGAAAAGAACGAAACACATTCATTAAATTACGAACTAAAAATGGGAGTAGTGGACTTTAATATTGATAAACCGGTAGGACTTGTTTCGGGAAACACTCTCACATTCCATGCAACTGGAATGAACAACGCAACGTATACTTTTGATTCAGGTTCAAGCAATGCGACAATGGTGCCAATAGACACACAATCGACCAATGTAACTTATAACGAATATGGCACATTTATACCAAAGGTAACTGCAAAAAATGCAATCATGACAGAAGTGGTCTACTTTACCGATATCATAAAGGCAGATTATTCTTTTGAAAACAGTATCTCAATTACCGTTACTAATAAAACTGTTCTTCTCCCACCTGGAACCGTAAATATTTCTATTGTCTCTAAGAAATCTTTACCGTACGTTACATGCATGTTTATATCAGGAGATTTCATTGACAAACAGATTAACACCAAAACAGCAAATATCACTCCGTCGGAACCGATGGTTATTCCATACGAGTATTTAACATTGGGCAATCATTCCTTGAAAATGAATTGTTCAAATTATTATGAAAGTATTACGCTAAACGATTTCGTATTGCATCTTTATAATCCATGTTTTTCACATCATGGTATATTTGATCGTAATTACGCTCTTTACGACAGACCACTGAAAGCGTACACTTCAAAGGATTTATTTGTTTCGAGTAGAATGCAAGTCATTTGCATCGATAAAACAGCGAATTTCGAATGGGAATATTTTAGATATTTGAACAGTACGCACAAGACAATATTAAATTATCCAAGCTCTTTGAACCCGCTTCAAGGCGCAAACGTATTCATAAGGGGAAGCGTTTCTCCGGGAACTTATGAAGTTACGTTAAACATTTCTCTAGAAGAGGAAGGGACTTGGCTGAAAGAAAGAATGTTTATCGAGTTCATAAAGCCGGCACCGTATGCCTTTATCATTGGAGGAAGAATGCGGGCAGCAAAACTCCGACAAGAGATGATTGAAATTGATGCTTCCTCTGGATCATATGACGGGGCAAAAGGATATGGAGAGAATACAAATCTCACTTATTTTTTTGTTTGCAAAACGTAAGTATATTTTAGAGGAAATCAAAATCTTATTTTGATTAATGTTTGTGTGTCTTCTTATATGGCTTTTATTATTCTAAATATGTTTAGAGTCGACATTCCGAGTCCAATACTTTTCCAACCGTAGAGGAAAATATCAAATCGACCTTTTAATAAGAAAATGAAATCCCTCAGAAATATTGGCTGGTATTTTTTTTGGTTTTTTGTTTTTGTCAGCGGCATGGTATATGATATACCAAGCGCAAAACAATTTTGTGTAAATTTCACTAAATAATCACACTCTTCGATTGTCTGAATAGTGTGCGAGCTTTTATTTGTAGCTTTCAAGACGGAAAGAACTATATTTGATAAGGTCAAATACTAGAACATGTCCCTATTATTACCAATGTCTATAATAGTATCATATTAAAAGCCAGCTTCATGATGCATTAAACAGAAAAACATATATTGGTCCACTGGTCACCAAAAGTAGTTGATCTTATATGACATCGCTGAGATGGGCAAATTCATCATTATTCGAAGAATTGAATGAAAACATTTCCTGTTCATGTCGTCATGTCTACATTAAGACATTACAAGAATTTTTTTTTTTATAAACTGATAATTCATATTCTCGCACAAAATTGGTGTGTCCAGTTTAAGACAGCAATGTGATATATTTTTTGTCTACAATGCAGCTGTTAAACGTAAATTTCCTCTGCTGTAGGAAAAATGAAAAAATAGAATAGAATATTCCATGAAATAATTGTTTTGCCTAACTGATTACAATTTGTATTATTTTCATTGAAAAAAAATGGTTGTAACTTGTTTGTTCTCTGAGTTGCAATATATGTAGTACACGGATAGATAAACTGAAAATAAATATTTGTACATCTTAACACAAAAGTAAGATATCGATCAGTTTCTAATGCGAGAATCATATCATTATTTTTTTACTCGTGTGGGATAGTAAAAATCCACCTCAGGGCAAAAATTCATGCTAGGATTCAGAAAAAAAGCCTCGTTCTAGGCCGTGAATGTTCCCCTCGGTGAAAGTTTACCATCCCATAATCTGAATACTTCTATTATTATAATATCTTTTGGTAAAATACTCACTGAAGATTGCTTTGAACCAACAAATTCGATTTTTACTGAACATATGGCACAAATTGCTAGCAAGACAGTTTGACCTATTTTGTGCTGAGAATCTAATTTGCGACTCTCTTTAATAAAGTTATGCATGTTTTCATAGTAAGTTAAACTTAAGTACAAATACACGAGGTTTAAACAGTTTTTCCTAAGTGCGTTAAATTTTGGAGAAAGTTACTCTGATAAAAAATATTCAAAGTAATTACTTCAATTTTTAATCATAGAGTTACGCACCTTTATAAAACATGTATGAAACAAATTCTTGTCGTTGGCTGTGAGGGGACCACACTTTTAAATTCATTTGACTTTATTTAAAAAGCCACTGTATCCCGATTTTTCTTTCCCAAACAATGTGTTTACTTAACTTAAATAATGTTGGTTTGCAACTCCTTCAGTAATGCGGAGCTATTGTGAAATTGATGACATAAAGAGATATCTCTTCGGTAAATAAAGTACCCCATCATATCGAAAAAGGTGACCTATCAAAAGTTTTTTTCATTGGTACGAGGCAAAAACCTGAATCCATCCCCACCCATATAGCATTGAACCGCCTATAAACTTCAGAAGAAACCGTACGAATACTAACATGGGCAACATAGTAAAGTTTGAAGTTTTTTTGTGAGCTGAGCTGTAACAAAAATGCCGAAAACGCAAACGTATTCTTGTTTAATTGGATATTCGATGGCATTCATATACGCATGTCATTAAAGAAAACAAAATTGCAATAATACTTCGGTTAAATTACGATTTCATTATTCAATAATACTTTTTCTTCATTTTATAAGGTTTTCTTCCAATGACTACAGAATAATAGAAAGCTCTTCCAAGAGCACCGGATATTGTAATATGACGAGCCAACAAGAGAATGCAACAGTTTTGGATAGAGGAAAAAGATATCTTAACATCACAACCGCAAATGGCTACGCAGTCACAGTAAACGTTAGTGATGGTCAGAAGTCGACAACTTTCACTCAACTGATAGGAATTCTAGATGGAGATCCACCAGAAATACTCCTCAAGTAAAGCAGAACTATTCAATAATATCTAAGCATTTGAATTTGTATTTAATGGGTATGTTTGTATGTTAGCCGTGGATGAATATCTTTCAATCATTTTCCTTGCAACCACCCACTCAAACGCACATTTCAATTTTGACGATTACAGCTCCAAAAACGCGCGTTTTTTAACATCCATAACATTGATGACAGCAAACAAAATATTTCGGTAAAACATTGTCATTGGGTCAGAAATAGTTTGCAAGAGAGTAACCATATAGTGTTTCATTGCTGACAATGTCTATGTTGCTCGAACACCTAGTGGAACATGAGGTTTGATTGCAGCGAGTCAACTTACATTGTGTGAGAGCCTTTTTACGAGGGTCAGTCAATCAAAAAATACGAAGACTTTTGTCATAGCTATGTTATTTAACATATTATTACTAAATTTAGTAGACATATTTTAACAACTGTTTCAAACAATTTGAAATTAAAAAAGACCATATATTACAATATTTCTAAGAATTACTAGCATTTAGAATCTTATCTTGCAAAAATTATGTCACGGCACAAGGTCAAACTTTGTATACTGTAAACAATAAATCATATTATGTTGAAAGTGATATCTCCATAAATTGGGCTTAAAACCAACCAATATTGAAACCTAAAATAACGAATTGTTATGATACTCTATGTACCAAATAATAACGGGATATATACATTTTTTAAACAGATATCAGTAACTAAAGACATATAATGCTCTTTAAAATTGACTAAAAACATTGACGTCGCCGGACGTCACGGCGCAACGAAAAGTATTAACAGTATAGATCTAACTCGGGGAAAAGCCGATAAAAACTGAAAATGCTCAATGGTGGAAAAAATAAGTCAAAAATTATTTTCACATTTGTGTTTAACTCTAGCACATTTTGTGAGGGTTGTGGTAAATGTATTTTGAACACCAAACAGTACGAAAGAGAACAGATTATTTGTAAATATTTGATAAAAAATAAACGTCATCTGATATTCAGGGATTGTCTTTCTGTAAACGAAGAGACATGTGGTAACAAAATATAAGAAAACTTCGAGAAACTAACTTATGATTTTCGAACAATTGTGAAGAAATTAATTGTCAAATGATAGTGCCGATTTAAATTGAATGGTGAAAAACACAAAGACTAAGGGTGATATAAAGATTGAACATTTCTATTAACTGTGCGTGCGTCATTTTGACGTCATGTTTTCAACGTTACCTTGCGCCGTGGTGACAAAACATGTTAATTTTAAAATAGGGTAACAAAAATACATTTTTATCGAATTGAATGAAACTTCGTATATCAATAAAATAAGTATTGTTGCATAAAATAATCTGTTAGTTATGACTTTAATGAAAAATATATGATAGACAGCCACATTGTCTTCGTATTTTTTGATTGACCCTCGTATAAGACGGCATAGGATCATCGATACAAGCTTCCTTTATTATGTGTTTTATGAGTGACCAATCATCTTTTAACAAATGCTTATCATTATATAAAATAATACCAGCCATGTACAGTGAATACATAAGCTATGAGATTACGTGGATTCAGATGTTTACAAAACTACAGCTCACCCACCCAACTTTTTCTGGAAACAAACATTTTTTCTTAAACTTACATATACACAATTTGAATTTTGGAAGAATTGACTCCCCCACCCCCACCCCAACACACACACTGCAGTATGTTAAAATTTAATAATAGAAAACCAGTCACGGATCAGGATTTTGGAGATAGGCGAAGTGGTTTTTGTTTGTTTACTTGTCAAGATTTAGAGTAAGTCTGCCAGCCCTCTCCCCCTTTTATTTATGTGTCTGACATATTAGGATTAATTCATTTTTTTTAAATTGCAATAGAAATCAAGGTTATTAATTACAGTGTTAGTTCACACAATATAGCATTTTTAAAAATATTTTTGCTCAACTTCGTATTTATAAGATGAAATACCTTTACCTTCGCTTAATCCGTTGATACCCACTTATTAATGTTTTACATGCAGCGGACGCTCTCCTAATTTTGTGTGAAATAAAGCCCTCCCGGAAGTCCCAAAGTACGACACAAAATATTTTTATCCCGAATTAATTTTTCCCCTCTAAAGAAGACTGTGTGGTTATCAAGCTACCCATCAGAACTACCTTGTATTCTTAAGTAAGATTTGTTAAGCTACAGACTTTTATTAAGTAAAGAAAAATTTAAAAAAAATCTAATCTCTTAAATTTGAGTATCTTCCTTTAACTTAACACATATCTCCTCTTCTGAAGGAGAAATGGCCAATACCATTCGGCTCTTTTAACATACAAAAATGAAAAAAAAAATACACCACGTGAAATTCAAAGAAGAATTCGGTAAGGATAAACAAGGAAAACCAAAATTCATGATCCCTGGTCAGGGGTTTATTATTTAAATCTTTAAACTTTTAATATCTGTTTGATGTGTTATCAAAAATATTCCCCCCTTCGTACACGAGAAGCACATATTTGTGCCCTATAATGATGAACGGAATCATTTTTTTTAAAAAAACGTTTCTGATGACCAATATAAAAAGAATTCTGTTGATCTTCAATCACACAATGAATATCGCTTTAGCAACATGTTTACATGTGCATGTAAATCTGTCAGTTTAAAAAAAACAACACAATAATATTAAGATATTCAATGGATAATGAAGGAATATTGAACAATTTTGAATCATTTTAAACTCGTTAATTATTGTTGCTCGATAACAATAATAGTGAAATGAACCAAATTCACACAATTGATAACATATAAGAAGCCCGCCAATTTGCACCTTAAATGTTCATGAAGAGTTATCTGCCCTTGATGAAAAGAAGAAAAATTCAATTTCGTCTGCGGTAAATAATTTGCTTTATTTCACAATTTTTATAAACAGAGAGTTTGTGCATGTATTCACCAGGAGTCTTGTATGAATTTCTAATTATCCTAATAACACAGGTGCTGCCCATAGACTTCAATGTTAAATTTGAGATGCAATTAATTGGAAAATAATCAAAATTTGGTAAAGTATTTTTTTATAACACCTTCAAAATGCTAACATGATAAAAAAATATTGGACCATTAATTTATTAGTTACAAAATACGACCTTTATACATTGAATACCTTAAACATGTACATGTATTACTATTAAATTGGTTTTCCGTGGATCCTTATGATGTTACATGTATGTTTTACACACATGTGACCTTCAATATGTAAGAATCAAACGATTTTAATAGGGCCTGGCCACGCATAGTCACCTATTTCTTTATCTCTCGTAGATGTAAACTGCAAAAGGCCACTAAAATTGGTTGCTGGGCGTAACTGTTGCCATGGAAATCGAGTCAAAAGATAGAAAATAGCAAATCTTACCTTCTTTGAAGCCATATGAATTTTACAGTTTGTTTCATCTTGTTACCACAGCAACGGTTTTCAAGTCTTATTTGATCTTTATTATTGATAGTGTGTAAAAACTTCATATGATTTACATCTTTATCCTCTGTTACTATTGCAACGGGACCACATAGCATCAGATAAATGTTATTGGCAATTTTACTCATCAAAGTCCATCAAACTGTAATGTATGACGAAAATAAGTGACTATGCGTGGCCAATGGCCATCAAGTTTTGATCCATACTTAATTGATATTTAGGCCTTTGAATTTCTTGTTCTGCAATCAACACTTTTTCAAAATGTAATGTACACTTAAATGCGTAAAACTAAGGTTAGATCCTTAGTTTTCTCTCTCTCTCTCTCTCTCTCTCTCTCTCTCTCTCTCTCTCTGAAGCAAGTTGTGATACATACTAGATACAATAAGAGCAAAGTACTGTTGTTTAAAATTTTTGCTGAGGTCACGTTGATGACAATAATTATACAATCAGAATATTTTGCAAGTAGAATTTGTTATGCTTTAAATGTGTTTTTTGTTTATTTGTTAATTTAATTCAACAATATGTTTTATAGCTGCAGTATGAATTGTGCCGAGAAGTATGCCGTAACGTCTAAGATGAATCTGTACGCCGTGTGTTTGGATTGTCAGCCAAATGAAGTACCGACATTTTCCTGGAGACTTTACAAGCTTGTGGGAGAGAAAGAGGAAGAAGTAGATAATTTTATCAACATGACAGCTACAGGTACGCGTTGTCCTTCGTACAAGTTTCTAAAGAACAAAATAACACTTGTATAAAATTATTCATTGTTATTTCTTTTAAAGAGGATAGATGACAAGCAAGTTGTATAAAATCATAAACCGTCTCATATTATGTGGGTTTTTTTAATCACATCTTTTAACCCTATAAGTGTCAAAGATGCAAACAATTTCATTGTTATTTCAACAGAAATGCATAACCTGGTTCATCAAGGTTTTATTATTATTGATTCTTGTTAGGCAACGATTCGGCAACTTTGGTATTGAAGGAAAACTCACTTGAACCAGGACAGCGTTATCTGTTAAAACTTGAAACATCTTTGGATAATCGGAATGGAACCAGTATTGTAGTTATGGACATCATAACAAATTATCTACCACACTATGGAGACTGTAAAGTAGTTCCAGAGGAAGGTACAACTTTGATTATTTTAACTCAACCAGCATGCCAGTTATGTTCCCTTTTTCTCAAGTACAAGTTTTCAAACCACTTTATTCTCTCATTTGACGACTAGATAGTTGATTAAATGAGTTAAACCATTCGCTAATTTGTGGTGTATGTCTCCACTCTACATTCATTAAATTATCATGATCGATATTTCAGGGCAGGCAATGAAAACTTCCTTTGACATTGTCTGTAATAACTGGGTGGATGAAGGAAGCAGGCTTGAGCGCAATCTCGATGTAGACACTGAAGAACAAGAACCATTAACGTACCTGTACGAAGTGGTGTCAAAATCGAACGCTTCCGGAACTGTCGTAGAAACGAAAACTGTACTTTATAGAGGAGGTGTGATTTCCTTAAAAATGAATATAAATTAATTGATTTCATGTAGTAGATGTTGCAAAATGTTTCCAAACAAATCAAAATAGATAACATTATTTCGGACGTAAGAATATGATATATGCTCCTGATACTTATGATTTAGGAAATGCTTACAATGCTAACAATATTATTAAGTCACCTGAGTAAACTCAGGTGACCCATTGCTATCTGTTTTCGTCCGTCGTCGTGCGTTAACAATTTTACATTTTTAAATTCTTCTTGAAAACTACAAGACCAAATGTTTCTATTTTTGGTGTGATGTATTTCTATAGTATAAGAAATCTAAATTGTGAAATCCATGGCTCTACCACCCCCATGGCGACACAGGCGGTTCCAAATATGCAAAAAAGAGACAATTTTTCAAAAATCTTCTTTACTCCCACAATGTGAGGCAAAAACTGATTGGATGGTTCTGATATCTATGAAGCCCTCTACCAAAAGTGTGAAATTTATGGCCCCTAGGTCAGGGGTTCAGGCTCTACGGTGGGACCAATATGGTCATATAGTAAAAATATATTAAATCGTAGAAAATCTTCTTCTATACTCCCATATATAATTGTTAAAAACTAAGTGCATGGTTATAATGTCCATAAAGTCTTCCACCTAAATTGTGAATTCAAGACCTATGGGACAGGGTTTTAGGTCCTAGGGTAGGGCCAGTATATCCATATAGTGTTATTTAGTGTTAATTTATATAATCTTTAAAAAACATCTACTGACACAGAATTGAAGCTGACTGCATATTTAGAAAAAACATTCAGCTATCATCTTTAATAATATTGCATATCACATACGTGTAAGGCAGGGGTAATGGTGGTATATATTTGTCTTATTACAGTTAACAGTTACAGGTTACAGTTAATGGAGTTATTTTTCCAGGCTTCTTCATAATTGATTTATTTCCTTTGCTTTTTCATACATGTATTTAGTAATTAATCATTGAATATAATGTAATTTAGAAGTTGTATGATCAAATGACGATCAAAAGAGTTATGCAAGTTTTATTATCATTTGAAACAAAAACAGTTTTGGAGCTTTCTAAATAAATAAATAAATTTGTTTATAATAAAGTAATAGTAAAGTAATACTTGGCTAACCAAAATCAATGATAAGCAGTACATGTAAAATGATTTTGGTATAAATGCCAGATGGTGATGAATTTCCAGTGAAGGTTGTATATTTGAAAGCTGGAACAGGAAAAGTATATAAAAGTAACTCATGATGGCTTTTAAAGCTAGTTTGTTTTGTTTAAATGCCCACAGGGAGAGCCTCTGTCTGCCCCAGGGGATGGGGGATGGGGGTTGTTTTAAATAAAACATGCATACTAGCCACCTTGTTTTAGTTTATCTTTGAAAACATATACACAAAACCTATCTTGAAAGTTAACAAATAAAATTATTTTCTATCAGAGTCTTGCACCTTTTCAATAGCAGGTCATGCACTCTATTATGATCTTTAAGTTTTTCGCTAAAATTATCGGTATCATAGTCCCTTTTGAAAGATTTCAGTCAGGGAGGTGGTCGTCATTACAATATTACAATTTTTCTACTCCAGAATGAAACGTAATCAAATGCAGACTCCTCGACAAGTTTGTGTATGGGCTATGGTACTCAGGTGACCTTTAAGGCGTATTGGCCTCTTGTCTTATTTTGCAGCAATTATCCACACAAAACGTTTTTATTATCAGTTGTACATGTATATTCCGATCTATAACTAATCAAAAAAAAAATTGCAAAAGTGAACTTTTTGAAGTTATTCTACTCAATCGATGCAATTTTTTTTTTAAATATCAAAAAACAAGGTATGAGGCTTTTTTAAAGACAAAACATTTGTGAGCACTTTGAAACTCGAAAACGACATTCAAACTATGAATTCTAATGATAAGGTAAACGATAAAAGTATATGTAGGTTGAAAATGAAAAAAATTGTATTTTTGATTCTTATTAAAAGGTTTTTTTTCTCAGGTAAATAGGTAAATAAAGGAAAATATGGATGATTTGATATTGTGCAGTATTAATTCCATTTACAGGAGAAAGTTCCGCCATAAATATGCAATTACCTCTTGGAAATAAAGATTTTGATTACATTCTGGATATTAACGTTTACATATTTGATAAATATGGTGATTACAATTCAACCACGGCTCAAGTGAAGGTAAGTAATAGTTTTACAAGTTTAGAAATACTAGTACACCTAGCATGTCTGTCATCCAATTGTCATAGTTAGTGCCAACAAATCAAGTCACGATTTTAAAACGTTAAATGAAATTTTAAATTTTATTTAAAATAGCGGTTAGTTATCCCTTTTAGATATTTTTCCTAAAGAAAACCCCTTAGCTGACAACTATGTAATAAGAATGTAACATGTATCTTTACTATTCTTTTTTTATAACTTGGTGTTCTTTAAAGGTAAAACCCTTAGAGAACGTCATTCCAACAGATAACATGGACACACAAGCTTTGGATGAGCTCTTTGATTCCTTTTCCGGTATTCTTAACATAACCACAGCAGGTGGAAACGATATGGCAGTCATTCGTCTTGTCGGTTCTGTGTTGTCCTACTTCAAAGAACCATCACAAGATGTAATTGTACAGGTTTATATCTAAAGACTTAATAATTATTTTTTTTAAAAATTAATTAAAAAGTAAACAAAGTAAACGGTGTACACCTGACAACAGAAAACCGTCGTTGATGATCATTATTTTCTTAAATGTAGACTGAAGAAGACGAGGACGATGATGATGGTGATAATGAAGATGAAAGTCTGAGCCCTGTGACAGAACGTTACCAAAAGGTGCGTGATGAAGATGACCATGAATCCTGTGTTAATGATATCATTGCAATTTACTTTAGAGAAAATTCTTCCCGTACTTCCTATTACAAAGTGATGGCATCAGTTTAATCAAGTTTGACCGTCTTGTTTTCGCAGCAAGGTCAGGTGAAAGTCATTATCTTTTCTCTCAGCTTACAGGATGATAAAAATTGATGTAGTTGCTCATGTAACACTAAAATTCATTATAAGACAATAGATTTTTATTCAAAAATATGTAGAATGATTTATACATACAACATTTTAGTTTATACTTATAAATTAAATAAATATTTAAACTTAAATTGATATCGCTCAGCCCGCATTTCCTCTAATTTCCTCAAAATTTGAAGATATTTTGATAATATTGCTATGCTTCCAATATTAAAATACTTCTAATTTTTTGCATATTCCGAAGATATAAACATGTATATAACGGTGGCTTCCTTAGGAAATATGCCCGAAATATCTTTTAGAAATTCATGGCCATGAAATAAAACTCGTGGCCACGAAATAAAATTCGTGGCCACGAAATAAAATTCTTGGCAACAAATAACAAAATTGTTTTCGTTTTTACGAAATAAAATTTGTTCAAACGAAATGTAAATTTGTTCCAAAACAATGAAATTCGTGACCACGAAATATACTTCGTTCCCATGAAATAAATTTTGTTCCCACCAAATAAAATTAGTTTCCACGAATTTTATTTGTTCAACCGTAATTAAAATTGTTTAAGAAGTACTTCTTGTTATTATCTGTGATATATTTCATCAGTATAGAATGTCAACTTACAAGTTATCTATATCTATGAACTTGCATATGATGTGTTAATTATGACTTACAAAAATTACTTTCAGAACTTCAGATAGGAATAAACAGTTTGTAGAAAAAATATGATAAAATGAATCATTTCAATATTAAATCCATATTTAAAATGACCCATAAAACATATCAAAATTCAGTTAATTCGTATTAATTTCTTATAGCTCTGTTGAATCAAATATAAATCTCAATTAAATAAGAAAAAAATTATTATTACTACATAGATATGAACTGACATAAGAATTAATATATTAACCATATAGTAAGAGAGAAAATCCAAGTCATAAACTGTAAGAACGAAAGAAAATATTATCTTTATTTTCTTTTCATCTTTATGACACGTGATGATAACGAATAGTGTTCAAAATCAAAAGTCCAAAAGAAAAATACAAAACAAGAACTGAGCAAACACGGACCTCTAAAAAATTAGATTTATTTAATCGACATTAGGTTAAAATATACTTTTGATATTTTAAACACCAGATAGAATCCTTCGTTAAATGAGCTACATTGCATATTAATTGTGTAATGAATATTACCCTTTCCTTTAAAGACCCTCCAATGCATATGAAAAAGTATTGTGATGTGGATATATTGATTTTATAAAGGTTTAGGACCTAGATATACGGAAACAAGATACCGGAAATGCAATTGACACATACTATGATTAGGCACTGTTTGTCACTATCTATCTATCTATCTATCTATCTATCTATCTATGTAAATTGAAGTAATTAGCTTTTTTTTTTATATTTTATGGCATCAATAAAGGAAGCAAGCAATGTTGCCGGTGTATTGCTTAATACCGTCACCTCTGGAATCAACACGAAGCCTAAAGTATTTAGTCCCGCTGATGGTCAACAGATATCAAGTACTCTAATGTCTGTCACAAAGAATCCCGATTTTATTACAACAGATTCTGCGGTAAAAAAGCTTAATTAAATTCGAGTAAAAATATTTGGAAGAACATTACATCCGCCTTCATTTCTGTTACTTTGGCTTTGTATTTCATTGATATATTTATCACATACTTAGAATTGCCATTGTATTGGAAAAAAATATTTTAAGTAAAAATACTTTATATTTCTAAAAACATACTTACATACATTGAGTAATGTATTTAACTCTTTTCAGGAAAAGATAGTTCAAGTCGCCACACTTATAATGACTAGTATTTTAGAAAACGCAAATATACTGCCCTTTCCCGTAGAGAGTATTGCTACCATTGCTGGCGCTATAGATAGTAAGTACCGTGTTTTAACCTTTAATTTACTTGTACATAGTCATATAGATATAGTAATACAAAGTCATTGTTTTTTTTTCAAAAGAAATATCATAGTAAACATTTATTTTTATTGAAACACAAACAGGTTTTTAGCCTATTCTAGAGTGATATTTTTATATCACACTTATCATAGATGTATATGAAGTTCATATGATTGCATCTCCAACTATATGCAAATAGTGCCTGAAAGTGGTTTATTCTCTCGAAAAATTTCAGATACCCTAGCATCTTTGGGTCAGATAACCGATACTTTGCTTCCCGATGAAGTATATGACCCCAATGAGGTTATAACAGAGGATTCCATATACCAAAACCTACTCAAGGATTACGAAAGAGATGTTGATTTTAAAAATCATACATCAAGCAAAGATCTATGGAGACAAGCAAAGAAAAAGTACAAGAAAGTAAAGAAAGCCTTGAATAAACAAGGAGAAACACAAGATTTCGTAAGCAAAATATATGTTTACATAAAATCTGTTTATGATTTCATAATTTCATTCAAACTAAGCACGTCACGTCTTTAATATCTTGTTTTACAGGCAAAGAAAATAGCAAAATCTATTAGAAAAACACTGGAAGATATTGAAAAGGCAATAATTGTGCAACAAGAAATTGGGGAGGGATCGAAAAGTGTAATTGGTAAAGGCATTAAAGTAACAACAGAAGTGGGTACTCTTGGTAACATTGTCAACAAAAGTCAGTCTCTTTATCAGGGAGTTCAAGTTGATATTGTTCAAGCATCATCATCTTTTAATGACACGCTCCTATTTGAGCCAACAGTAATATCCACATCAACTCAAATTCCAGTAACAACATCTACTGTACTAAATTCGTCATCACTAAACGATTCAAACCCAGATGCCAATACTATCGTCCAAATTAAGGTAAATTGACAACTACGAAATTATGAACAGTTTAAACCCGTGATTTCTTGCAGCTGTAATGTGTTCACAAGTACGACACAGCAGAGTTTACGTGTATGACATGCATAATTAATGTACTTTTATTTATTTCAGATGTCAATTATGACGAAAAATCCACTCATGTATGGTAATAATTCAAAACTTCTTACTTCCTCAATTGCATCCGTCAGCTTAGAAGGAAATATTGCTCCAACCATCAAGTTCAAAAGTAAACTGCCTGCATATAGATATATGCAACGATTCACACCGAAGACATTCCCAAAAGATCCAGATCGATTCATGTATCTCAGAGTAGACGTAAAGAGCAAAGAAGATACACTAATTGCATATCTAAACCCAGAAGATGTTGCCAGTGGCAGTGAGAACTTGTACACAATATTTTTAAGCAAAACTAAGTATCCCCGACAAAGCAAAGGAAAATATGATTGGAAAAGGAGGCTTTCTGTTCGGGACTTGACAAAAGATGGATTTAAATTTATTATTCCACCAAATGTATGTGATGAGGGGGTTTGCTATTTGGGGATTCAACCCATGAAAGGTACACAAATAATCAAACATAAAATCTGCATTGCTTTTCATGTAATGAAGATACTTCTTTTCCTGCATTTTTTTTTTGTAGCAGCAAACACAATTAATCAGATTTATTCCGTCGTAATTTATTTACGAAGCCTCTATCACCTTGTTGTTGCATAATGCACTGCTTAAATAATGAATTAAAGATTTAACTAAGTTTAGCACGTACTAATATACTTGTGCAGACACGTTCTTTAATTTTCTGTAAATTAAGCTGAAGCCAGTGTGAATGAAATGAGACCCTCGAGGAAAAGAAGAGATATCCCCGATCATACAAATTCAGCTATCCAAAGTACTTCCCAAAGCATCCAAGACAGTTTGACCACATCACAAGAAGCTTCAACATTTGATTCATCTTCGTCAAATTTTGCATTTGCTGTTGCGACAACAGGATGTCGGACTTGGGATGATGAAGAACAGGACTGGGTATCAACTGGATGTCAGGTCGGTGAAATTGGTATTGTATATAAATAAAACTTAATTAGTTTTAAGGGTTACTTGTTATTAAACGTCCATTTCATAAACATTCAGTATTCACTCAATAATAAAAACATTAGATTGTTCGTTTCTATTACTGATTTAAGAAATGCGTATTTGATTTTCAGGTATTATGTACTTTTTTGATTTAAATGTGCCTTGTCTTATAGGTATTAGAGAGTAGCACGTTAGAGGAAACAAATTGTCGATGCACGAAAACAAAATCAAGAGGAACTATCTTTGCCACCACGTTTTACGTTCCTCCGAATACTATAGATTTTGATAACATTCAGATAGATCTGGAAAATGCTGCAGTCTATGGAACATTGATCGGGATCTTTTCCGTGACGATCGTTTGCTTGATAATTCTAAGAAAGAAAGACATAAGGGATCTTGAAAAGGTGTGTTTCTAATATGTCATTGATCTTTCATAACTTGAAACTCAAAGTAATTTTTTAAGCTAGTCTTATCGGGGTACTTTCAAAAGATGCATCATATTTTTTCTTTTCCATCACAAATATTTTTATATATGTTTTCAGTGGTCAATTTACTTTTTGGTGGATAGTGAGGCGAGGGACAAGTATTTCTATTTGATAACAGTTCATACAGGATTTAGGAGAGGATCTGGTACAAAATCTAACGTCTGTTTCGTATTATCGGGAGAAGAGAACGATACTGGAGTGCGTCTACTGACCGATGGAATAACGGAGGTATTTTGTATTTTTAAAATGTTATTTATTGTCATGATAGTCATACAGGTTATGAAATTCCCGGTTAAATGATTTAAGATAATTTCAACAGAAAGTTGCTAAATTAAATAGATCCTTAATCACAAGTATGACATGTGGTGATAACGAATAGTGTTTAAATACAAAAGTCCAAAAGCAAATTACAAAACAGGAACAGAGCGAACACGGACCTCTTAAAAAATATAAAGGTAGGATCAGGTGCCATGGAGGAGTGAGCGTCCTTTGCTAACCGGTCACACCCGCCGTGTGCTCTTTTTCGTAATCGGTAAAAACGGAAAAGTCCGTACACAATAAGGTGATTAATCATGATCTAACAATTAGTTTGAAAAACGTAAGTCAGCATGCGACCCCGTGGAAGATTGTATTTGCTGACAAGGTCGTTGTACCGACCATTGAACTTACGAAAAGATGACTTCAAACGAGACTGTTGATATTCCTGTTTTATCAACTTGTCTGTGAATGTTAAGGAATATTAAGAATATCCGAGCCAAATCATTAGCACTGAAGTTCATGAAATGGGTCAGACCTTACCAGTAAAGGTGTTTAATGAATTTCAAACTGCTTACATGTTTAATATGCATTAATATGATTTAGGATTAAAAAAAGAAAAGTTCGAAGTGTAAAAATTAAAAATTGATTTTACAGGGATTTGAAACATCAAGCATTAAAAGATTTTTTATGGGAACGGATGCATATCTTGGAGATCTTACTTATTTAAGAATATGGCATGATAGTGCAGGTTCTGGAGATCTTCAAAGTTGGTATCTGGACAAAGTTATAATCGATGACGTACAAACACGCAACAGGTAAGACCTTATATAATAAGGACTTTGAGAAATACTCACGTATTATGTGAATAGACTATAAACGCAAAATTTAGGAAAGTAGAAGTCTTTTATGCCATTAAGGGGAGACAGGACACGTATCACGTGACTTTCATTGCAATGATACTTTAATGTGCTAACTCTATTATGACGTCATAATTGATTTGATTGTATGATGCTATGATGTGATTTATCCATTATGACGTCATACAGGATTTGATAGATCTTTTTCCCGTACTCAACGGCTCTAAAGTAGTCATTTTTACAACATGAGATGGGGAAAATTTAAAATTTAAATTTTAGAAATGTAGATGTATAAAATCATAAGCGGTTAATATAATCAGGTATATATTCTGATAATGATCCGTTCATGTTAATTGATAATTCTAAATAATGCATTACTTTTTTGATAGTTTAAAACAGAAATTGTCACAAAAGGTCATAATTCCAGAATAAGGGGTATGGGTGATTCCAATTGTAGTATCTCTCTTGAATGGCAAGAAAGTGGCCATAAAATTTTTATAAGTAATAAAGCGCATGCTTAGGTTGATATATGAAATCTTTTTCAAAAATTAATTGACAGGTTTTTTTGTGCCATCACATTTTGTTCAAATTTAGAATCAAAAACTTCAAAATTTGAAGCGCTGATTTGAGCAATATTTTGATAAAATTATGATATTGCTATGTAAAAAGGCCAATGTTGTAATTGATTTTGAAATTTGTTTCCATTCTTAAAATCAGTGAATATAATTTGCAAATAAATTCCATCAAATAAAATAATTATTGCAGAAAATTGAAATTGTTAAAAAAATTCATAATGACAGACAATGGGGATAATTCCTATCAAAATATCTCCCTTGCAAAGTAAGAAAGTAGTCATGAAAATAATGAATGTTGTAGTGGACATCTTAATCTAAACGTGCTAAGAAAAGCAAAAAATTTTATTGACAAATAATTTTACACTGCAACGTCCTGTTCCCCCTTAATTATATATGTCAAATCGCATTCAATAGTATTTGTTTGAATTTTAATGAGAAAAAAAAGACATCAGTTAAGAAATAGTATCTTAATTTCTTTTGCTTGTAGGTATACATTCCTTTGTGAAAGATGGCTCGCCCTTGATCACGATGATGGCAAAATAGAGAGGATCATTCCAGAGTGTGGGCAGAAAACAGATTTTAAAATCTTGTTTTCCCAGCATATTCAAAAGAGTCTCACAGATAATCATCTTTGGTTGTCTATTATTATTAGACCGGAAAAAAGTAACTTTACGCGAGTACAGAGGCTTGCTTGCCTTGTTACTTTCCTGATATTGACAATGCTTACGAACGCCATGTTTTTCAAATCCACAGAAGATATACTACCTGCAGACGAAGTTAGGCTTGGATTCATTCGATTTTCAATGACTAATCTAATAGTTTCAATTCAAAGTATTCTCATCACAACTCCTCCCATTATCTTGGTTGTGCTTATCTTTAGAAAAAGTCGTCCGAAATTGGCTTCCAAATCTCCTGATAAAACGACAGAGAAAGTTTTAAACCAAAAGGTTGCAAAACTTATTATGGATAAGAGTTGCTCTTTAGGCGAAAAATATTCTTTAGATGATGCGGTTGTTCAAAATCGTCTGCCATTTCCATACTGGACTATTTATATAGCTTGGACTGTTAATTTGTTGGGCATTGTTGGATCTACGTTTTATCTTTTTCTGATAAGCATGGAATGGGGGAAATCAAAGTCAGAAGAGTGGCTCACGACTTTTATCTTAAGCTTCCTGGAGTCATTCTTTGTAGTTGATCCAGTAAAGGTGATTTAATTTCTCTCTAGATTTCTTTCTTTTCAATCTCTCTGTCTCTCACCTCTTTTTGTCCCCCGCCGCAATGCGGAGCGGGGACATAGAAATGCCGGGCGTCCGTCCGTGTGTCCGTGGGTCTGTGTGTCCGTGGGTACGTGGGTCAGTGTGTCCGAGCGTCCGTCCGTCACACTTTTTTGTAGGCGCTCTCATGCCTACAAATTTTGACAGATTTTCATTACATTTATACCAAATGTTTATACACCTATTACCTTGGTCAAGTTCGAAAATCAGCATTGGTCGATACTTTTTGTTGGAGTTATGGGACTCTGACCACAATAATGACTCCGTTTTATCCAAAAATTGACCTTGTAAGCACTCTCATGCCTACAAATTTTGACGGATTTTCATTAAATTTATACCAAAAGTTTATACACCTATTACCGTGGTCAAGTTCGAAAATCAGCATTGGTCGATACTTTTTGCTGGAGTTATAGGACTTTGACCACAATAATGACTCCGTTTTATCCAAAAATTGAACTTGTAAGCGCTCTCATGCCTACAAATTTTGATGGGTTTACATGAAATTTATACCAAATGTTTATAACACTAATACCTTGGTTAAGACACGAAATTACGTCCCCACGAACCTGTAAAATTTAAGCAATCCACGAAAATTGGCCCCCACGAAATTTAATGATTCCACATTACAGTATACTAGTATACTGCTTGAACGGCGGGGGACCCAGGAATTCTATTCTTGTTTGTGTAATAAGTATGATTCTTGATATAAAAAAACAAAGTAAAAGTAAATGAATCTTAAAAATCTGCATTGAAAAATTTATTTCAAATTTAAAATAAAAATAACTGTTATGTTATGCAAGTTATGAATTCAGGGAAATGAGACCTTACTTTGAATTTGCACAAACTTAATTATCAGTTTATTCAATGTGTTAAGTAAGGTATGATTGCAATATATTTCAGATTACCCTTCTCGCCTTTATTTTGGCCCTCCTTTTCAAACAGTCTCCTGATGGCGATGCCCCTTCAGTATCCATCGAGAAATTACGAAAATCAATTTCAACCTACAAATCGGAAGTACAACGAGCCGATATAAGTAAGTTTTTGTACTATCTTTCGGCCTTTTTATCCACAGTTAAAATAATTTAACCATATTAATCTTGTTTCTGCTAAAAAAAATATTTTTTAGATTTTAAACATTTTTAAAGTAATTAACTATACTTGTCAATATAAAATTCTGTATTAAAATACAGTAAAACACGGTTATAGCGAACACACTTATAATGAATTGACACTTACAGCGAAGTGATTTTCGTTCCCCGTGACTTAATTACATGTTGCAAACTTGACGGATATGACAGATTACACCTTTAACGAGGTAAAATTGTCCGTCTTTGGGACTTCGTTATAAGCGTGTTTTACTGTAAATGTAAATTTAGTTATGTAAATTTTGAGGAAAGTAAGCTGTGGACATGTAGCACACCTGATCAGAATTTGTCCGGTGTCTGCCAATACAATCGTCGTTGTTGTTATCTGAAGCATCAAATAACGGTGTTTATTTCTTCAAAGGACCTATCGGTCAAATTTCACCGTTTTTGCCCAAAACGTCCTTGCACGGCATAAAAAAAACTTTCGCTATACATTAAATTAATTTACACAGAAAGCAATTATTTTCAATTAAATCTTTTATAATTTTGCTTGAAATTGAAAGTATCGAGGATTTTTTTCATTATTCGCGTTACAACAATAATATTGCTTAATTTGTACACTATACGGGTTAAATTCAATATGACTTGCTAAACATTCGAATTCGGGGATATAAATTATAAATTTTAATGTACTTTATTGTTTTACTTTTTTGTTAGCAGGATGGATTTTCAATTATCCTGAGCTGTCGCCGGTATTATAGACTAGCCGCCGAAAACTAATGCAAATCACAGAGAGAGAGAGAGAGAGAGAGAGAGAGAGAGAGAGAGAGAGAGAACTATAATTTAAATTAGATCCTATTAGCTTGCGCATTTTAATATATCGCCACCTTGTATGGAATGTGGCAATACTTTCACAATTCATTATAATAATGTAGTGTTTAGGACGTAACATTTATAAAAGAATGAAAGAGAGAAAAAAGAATGAAAGTTGGGAACATCAATTTTCTCAATATTTATGCTGTGACACCAGAAACTGAACTTTTAGGCTGACAACCTACCAAAATCAATAGTAAGAAAAGAAGAATAGATATAGTAAAGTTAACACATTATAATATTTTCTTCTAAATTTGTGTTATGTTTTGACATGTTGAATGTGACGAAATAGGAAAGAGTGTAGAAGGTGGATATTATATTATAAGTTAACTTATATGGAAGCAAATTAGTATAAAAGATATTATCGCTAATGTGACCGGTTAACTAATATGGAAGCAAATTAGTATAAAATAACTTCAATAAAACTATTATAGTGTAATCGCCTCAAACTCTGTTCCCAATGTTTTTCTTCATATTGCATATATAAATACACATTGATGAGAAACAGCAAGTGGTCTTTAGTTATATCAGCTGCAACGATGTATATATCAACGATGTATATATCAAGACAAAAATAAAAAAGACAGCTCCTAGATATCTAGAAGCCAATTTTCAAGAATCACGGCTGTAAATAAAAATCCATCTAGTTTTCGAATTTTAAAAAAAGAATTTACATTTAGTTTGTTTAAAAAGAGTAGACGCAAGATAGCTTAAAAAAAATCAACATAAAATCATAAGTTTTATTATAATCCTTTGGGTCAGAGAAATACCACTTTTGTAACAGAGTATGACATCTAATTTGTTTTTTTTGCTCAGGTGAGTGATATGGTCAACATTTATCTTGTATCTAAACTTAGAGTAAAATAAATAATGATTCACATTTCAGTGTTTATTCATGACCTAATGAAACCAGACCAAGAGACCGCAGAAGAAGACATAAGAAAATTAAAAGCACAAAGAGAGCAAGAAATCCATGCTAAGGATGCCTTATTTACGCTTCTGTTCTATGCACTATTTATGTTTGTTATTTATAGTGTAAGCTACATAGAACGCGACCAGAGATCATATCATTTAAAACAAAATATTTACCAGCAACTTTTTGGTAACAACTCATTATCGCAGGTAACATTTCTCACCTCAAGACAATGATATAATAACGGTTTATAGTTTTCATGACGGGAATTTTCAGTCGTGTGACAAAAATAAAACATATGTTTTTAAGATAATAAGTATCAAGCTAAGGATTTTTTTTGTGTGTGTAACATTATCTTACTCAATCGTAAGTTCAGAAATGGGATTTTTACCACAGACTTTATCAGGGTTTATTTCTATTGTTTCTTTATTATAACGTCAATAAGACCTGCAATCTCACCGAGGTTGGTCATCTGATACATGTATTACTTAGATTTTCTTGAGTTTGAAACTACGTTGATTAAATTTTCAAACAAAATTAACTTTCATTGATACTAGGTTATATGTATTATGTCTGTAAATATGTTAGAAGATAGTCGTGAATGGCGGAGATTGTGGGCCTTTATTGAATTTATAGTACCGTACACTTATTTTATTTCTGAATTGTTCATGTTGATTTAGATTACAAACACCACTGACTTCTACCGATGGATGCGTAACGCTTTTATCCCGACGTACTACCCTCTTAAAAATTACGCAGATCAAGATTTAAGTTCAGTTGATAAACAATGGTTTGGAGATATGGCAAATATAAGAGTTGGACCAGGAAGGGTTCGACAAGTCCGGATGAAAAAGGGTACGGAAAATGGAATTATTTGTAAATGTAGTGTCCAAATAAGCATCAATACGAAATATGCAATGTATTATGCTAGTATATATTTAATTCGTTCAAATAAGCATCAACGGGGGTTTATTTTTTTTCAATCCAAGAGCGCCAATAATTGGTTAATTACCAATCATTGTCAGTTATGATCAAAATGATTATAGTTAAAAAAGCACTGCTACTTAGTTTAGAAGCTTAAACTTGGTGTATATAAACTCTCATAATCCAGTTTTTACAAGATTGGATCAGAAATGTAGAAAATTCACCGAAATGATTGAATTACAGAATTGTCAAGAAAAGCTTTCGACAAGAAATATATCTTACGAAACTTCCAAACGATTTAATAGTCATATTTACAAAACTTAGAATCTGTAATCATAAATTACCAATTGAAACTGGAAGATGAAGTAATATTGAAAGATATCTTAGAATTTGTTCATTATGTAATAAAAACTCATTGGGTGACGAATACCACTTTGTTATGGAATGTCAGGCATTTTATTTGGTACGCAACAAGTTTATTCATAAAAAATATTCAACAAATGTTAATACTTATAAATTTCGGAACCTTATGAGTATCATATATATTGATTTATTGAAAAAGTTGTCTATATTTGTTAAAGAAGTATAAGCTCGATTTTTAAGATTTCTCTACTCTTCCACACTTGACCTTGAATTTGTTCATTTGTAAATATTTTTGTTATTTTGTACCTCATGTACCATTGATATGGTTTGAGAGAAATAAACATTTACAAAGTCTTTATATATATATATATATATATATATATATATATATATATATATATATAGATAAATAAAGCCTTGGTACAGCAAAAATTACTTAAATAAATAAAACAGAATGCGACAGTCCAAATTAAATAAATTGTTTACTGTTAGCGCTTTCAGCCATGTCGGCTCTTCAGACAGTTATACAAAATTATTTTTACAATTTTGTATAACTGTCTGAAGAGCCGACATGGTTGAAAGCACTAACAGATAAATATATATATATATATATATATATATATATATATATATATATATATATATATATATACCTTTATTTATGTTGTAGCAAAATGCGATTACGAAAAACTGACAGGAACTCACTTGTGTTATGAAAAGTACAACGAATTTGAAGAAGACGAAAGTGAATATTGCCTGGGATGGAAACCTTATAACGCAACCGTTTGCGATTCCGAAGATTACAAACTAGAAAAATTTACCGCCAACGCTTGGAAATTTACAAAATCAGCCGATATATGGGGATCGTCTATGATGGGAGAGTATACCGTGTATGGTGGAGGAGGATTTATCCTGAAGTTTACTCAAAATCGTGAAACGGCCATCAAAATGTTATATGAAATAGAACAAAATAACTGGATTGACAGAGGAACTAGAGCAATTATTGTCGAATTCACTTTATATAATGGCAATACCCATATGTTTACGTATGTGAATCTTTTCATCGAAACGACCGAAACAGGTGGAATATTACTTTGGATTGAAATAAGACCATTTAGACCTTTTGACTCGCTAAATGTGATTGGGATATACCCTGTTTTGTGCTATATTTTATTCATGATTTATCAAATTGTCCTGACAATCCAAACAAGCAAACGAATTCGAAAGAAGGGTATGTGTTCCTTTGTTAAAAGCACATGGAATGCTGTTGATGCAGTTTGTTTATTACTTGGTTATTTCGCTATTGGAGCCTTCATAACTCGAATGGTGTACACTAATACTGCTATGAACATGTTTTATGATGACTTGGGTACTATTGGAGAGGACAGTTTCGTAAACTTTAATCACATAGTTATCTGGGACCAAACGTATACCACTGTTGTAGCCTTGCTTGTATTCATTGCAACTTTGCGAGTAATAAAAATTCTTGGATATAATCGGAAATTAACAGAAATAATATCCGTTATTACCACAGCATCGACGGAATTGTTCAGCTTTGGAATAGTATTTGCTTTAGTTTTCTTTGCCTTCGTATTTTCCGGGAGTCTTCTTTTTGGGAAAAATTTAGAAGAATATCGAGATTTGTTTCGCGCCTGGGCGACACTTACAAATACATTGATCGGGAAAAACTCACTTCGTGGGATGGCTATCTTTTCACCATATATAGCAAAAATTTACTATTTCGTTTACGTGTTTTTTGTCTTGTTCACACTCATAACAGTGTTTGCTGCTGTTTTAAACTCCAGTATTACATCCGTTCGAAAAGAGACTGCAAGCATGGGAGAAATCTTTGGCATTTTTGACATGCTGAAAAAAACATTGAAAGGTCTAGTTGGAGTCGTTTATCGGGGGAAATCTAGGCACGGATACGAGAAGTCAAACAGTAAGCTTAAGTATATCATAATCAAGTTTTATTACATGTAAACATATATAGCTATAAGGTTGGATGCCATATATTTGTATTTCATCTTTCATTATAGAATACCTGTCCTCTAAAGTTTCAGAGTATGCTGCTAAAATTGATACACCTAACATCCTAAGGATACTAAAAGGAGCTTTCAATAATACCGAAACTCTTCAGGTAAAATAGCATTACTTGAATTCTTTAAAATAATAAAATAAGGGGATAATTTATTATTTATAATCTAGTTATTAATGATTTCTTTAGAAATAATACCTGATACGTCAGTGGTTAGAATATTTAAATCACATAGGTCTTGTCGTGTGGCATCAAAAACAGAAAATTAATCATTTTATCACTTTTTTCAAAGGATTTGAAAGTTAAAATAATGGGAAAACATTCCAAAGATATGCATCCTGTGGGTTCCAAAAAAGGTCACAGACTGCATAGTGGCGACACTATACGTATTTCTAGTGGTACCAAGAGACTTACTCGAGTCGATACTCCGCGAGACATTGATTTATTACTCAACTATACCAGTTGAACAACAATACGCAAGCTACAAGATATATTAAGTGTGTTTTTTGTTGTCTTCTCATTTTAATTCTTTAGCTTTGTCGATAATACGCACTATAATTTTCGTTAATTGATTTTGCTTACAAAATAAAGACGACTGGTATATGCCAGAATAAATTATATTTTAAGAAAAGTTTTCAAGTGTATTTTTTTTTACCTTATTAACTAGTACATTACTAATTCTTAGGATTATTAAAGAACTATTATATAAGAGTCAATTTGGCCTCCATATTTCGCCATTTTCAAAAGTGTTCAGGAACATTGTAATTTTATTTAAAGGATAGTTGATATAACTTTTGTTTTTCACCTATTTATTTATTTTTACGCACTGGCAACATATGACGTCAGAAGTGACTCTACTTTTGTAATTCAATCAAAATCGTTCCAAAAATTGACATTTTTCTTATCTTTTTTTGAATGAGAAATATAGAGGGACGCTTTAAAGGCGAACAAACTTTTTATCACTAGTAAGTATTGGATAGATACATATTTGATGAAAATATTTTGTTTGTTCAAGCAATCGCTTAATGTTTTCTGAAAGAAAAACAGCTTGAAAACAAGCCATTTTATGCTAAAAATGCGACAATGATAGGAAAAGGTAAATGTTATGATGTCATATATTAGAATTGTGGGCATTTGGATCAAATTAAAAAAACTTCACATGTATATATCCGTTCAAATGAAGCCAAGAACTGCAGTTAATTGATGATGTTTATTTTAGGGGGCCATATTTTACCCATATCATATATAGTACTTTGAATTATTTTTCCACAATACCCATCAGGAGCTGGAATTATTTCTAAACATATTTCAAAATTATAAACGACGTCGTATAGTTTTCAGAGCATGACTCTTCAAATGGTATATAAAGCTAATTTTTTTTTTAGATGTACATGCATGCATAAATTAATCTAGATCTATTTGTTTATAGGGTGTTTGATTATCATCAGTTCTATTATTTTCTCTACTTTAATCATAACTAGATTATTATACATGATATCTATGCGTAATATTATAATAAACTTGTATATGAACTATTTATGTCATTGTTATTCTCTAGAAGAGTTTTAGTTTTAGATTTATTATAATAAATCAATTATAGCCTTACGATATCAGTCATTACATAGTTTTATAGATCGGATTGGAGTATATCAACCTCGGACTTCGTCCTCGGTCGAATTACTTCATTAAAAGGTTTTAATTGTATAGTATACTATATTTCTTATTAATATAAGTATAACATTATCGTATTTCGCATAATTTATTTTATGCATAAGACACTTACTGAAAACGGTTGTAGAACTTACTATCCGTGTTATGATTAACATACACACGCATATCTATCTATCTATCTATCTATCTATCTGGCTAACGAGAGAGAGAGAGAAAGAGAGAGAGAGAGAATATATGATACGGAAACTCTCGGTGATCGATTAAATAAAAATTCCTTTAATTAAATCAATAAAAAGTTTCAATAAGCAGCATGATGTCATGTTTTACTTGTGAATTTTATACTAAAATAAATATATCTATGTTCCTACTAATTACAGGCGTAAATATTTAGGTAAACTTTGTTACATGAATAAAACATCAATTTTACTGTGTTATATATAATTTTCATTGATTTTGTTAAATATGCTTGTAATTAACGGAACTGAGTGTAAACAATATAGAAATAAGACGGGTTTAGACAGGTGGTTTATAAATATTTTATTGTTAATTGGCGATGTCATCTTCCCATAAAAGTCATGGGTGTCTACAATGTATCAACTATTTATTCAAAAAAGTGCATTAAACAATTCATTTCTCAGAACTCTGCATTTCGTTAATAATATGGCATGTAAACAGATATTTATTCAAAACATTATTATGTCTTTATCTTGTATGAGTAACACTTCTAACGGGAAATTAGATGGTCGTAAAATTCTAGAATGAGGGAAACTGTTCTAAACGAGCTTAAAATTTTAGAATTTCTAATTTCTTGGGGTATTGTATTCCATATATGGCTGTTGGCAAGAAAGATGATTCGTAGGTATGTAGTCTACACTTAGGAATGCTATGATTTTGTGTTTGTCTGGTATCATAATTAGATTGAGTTTATTCGGAAATATATCTGTATGTTAACCATGTAGACAGATACCCAGAGATTAACTTGCTGTCAATTCGGAAATAATCATCATAATGCATGCAATGTTAATTATTATTTCTTTTACAGTAAAACACGCTTATAACGAAGTACCAGGGACAGACTATTTTGCTTTGCTATAAGCGTACTAATTCGTTGTATCCATCAAGTTTAACATGAACTAAAGTCATGGGGAATGAAAATCACTTCGCTGTAAGCGTCAATTCATTATAAGCGTGTTCGCTATAACCGTGTTTTACTGTAATTAGAATGTGATCTTGAATTGATAGAAAGCAATTAGAAGAAACTATCGGGCATACTTTCCTTTGTACATCAAAAATGTGAAACCTAAATTAATCAAATAGGGATAATAGATAAAAGTTTTAAATGAAAAATATCTTGCATTTTGTTCAAATAGATATATATATATATATATATATATATATATATATATATATATATATATATATATATATATATATATATATATATATTATTCTACCAGGATAGAAACAAAGCGTTTTTACCTTTAGTTTGGCAAAAAAAAAAAACCTGCTATACATCTTGTTTACTATTATAACCATCCACTTTTGGCCTTTTTTTTTCTCCCAGGAAAGACGGAGGTTCTATTATTATAGTGAAGAAAGGTCTTGATTTCTACCATTGAACAGTCATTATGGAGCTCCAAACTCAGCAGAAAAATCGCTCTGGGATAGATCTTCCCCTACCGTTTTCTAAGTTTCAAGAAAGAAATTTCTTTATCATACTCAATTTTTGACGTCCCATACAAACGTTTTCTTAGATTATGATTTCTAGTCTAAAATATATTCATTAACATAATACCCGGTGTTATATAGTGCATTTTCCCCCTAGCCATCTTTCCCAACGGAAAAATGGCTATATAGCAGTTTTTCCCCTGCGGAAAGCTGACTATACAATGGGTTTTCCCTTCTTTTATATCCAGATTAATCCCATGGAAAACCTACTGTATTGTAGATTTTCCCCCTGTTTTACATTCCGGTCATGTTTATGGCGGACCATTAGTAGCAATAATTTGCAATATCTGAGATGATATTGATTAATCATAATAAAGGGTAATAAATGCATAATACAAGGTATAAAATACATGTTTTTTCACCCCTGATAAGAACAAAGGCGCGCGTCATCATTACTCTTATTTCACCCTTTGTTGCACCTTTTTAGAACACTTTAATTTGCACCTAATTATTTGGATTTCGGAATACTTCGGATTTTTTTTTTTCGTTTTTTTTTCTTTTAATCGATGCATATCAGGCTAATAACTGTACAATAATAAATAAAAGATTCAAATAATATATTGTTCAATACCCCTGTGGCTCATTCAGATGGGTTAATGGTCGGAGGTGATGAGTTCTGATTTTATGAAGATAACCATTTGATAGCAAACTTTAAGGCAATGTTGTACGAAAATTTCACGTTGAATCTTATTGTAATCCTTGATGGAAATAGAGAGACCACATTGTTAGGTGGATATAAACTACAATTGTACAAAGAAATACATGCAAGTAGAAAATAAATCTTTAATGGAGTTTTGTTTGAAGAAATAGGGAAATAACTCTTGTGCTTGAATATCGTAATTTGAAATTTTATGTAATTTCGTTAAAGCAACTTAGACCAACGGCAAGTGTAAACTCAGGTAGTCGGAGTTGATCAATCAATATGCTTTTGTTTTCGTTTTAAATTACTAGCACTAGCAAACTACAATTTTTTCTTATTGATTCGTCTCGCTTGTCCTTTGGAATTCGTTACTTAAATACTCGAGCCAAAGATAATAAACTTTATTTCCAATGTAGCTTGTAACACCGGATTTGATTGGCTAACAAGCCGTGTGTAAATTTCCGTATCCCCTGCTGAAGCCGGGTGTAAATAAAATGTGACGTCACAATGCAATTTTTGTTTACATCTTTGCGCACAATGTAATGTTAAAAGAGGTTAATGAATTCGAATATTATATAAACCAATTTGTCAAAACCCCTATTTCTTAATATTCTAGCTAATGGTTTGAATAAATGATTTTCAGCACAATTTCAATTAATATTAATTTTTGGTTCTTTACATTGAACTTATTTCACTGGTAAATTTATATATTATAAAAGTATTACATAGGAAATAAATTCTTTATCCGGGTCCAACCAAGGGTGTCCGGGGTTTTATCCCGGGGTGTATGGAATACAACCCGGTATAAACGGCCTCAGGGTGCATGGAATACAACCCGGGATAAATCCCCGTACACCCTTGGTTGGACCTGGATAACTAATAATTTCAAATTCATTACAAATTAAAACCGACCTCTCAAGGGAATCGATGGAACCCATCAACTACCTTATGTGAATAGCATTCATGACATGTTGATCGTTTATTAGCTTATGACGCTACAGTTTCCTTATTTGTTTATACGTCTTCTGTAGTGTTTTCATTTTTTCAAATTTAAATTTTCTGATTGCATGCCAGATGTTATGTTTCGTTTAAACACGTCCTATTGTATGTTTATTTTAAATGAGTAAAAAATGTGTTTTATATACATTTCCTTTGCAGTGTGACGCTAATCAAAAATTGAAGAATTTGATCTATATACAATATTCCAGAACTTCATCAGTTTCCATCTGGGAATTGAGAATTAAAGAGGGATGGATGATCGTGACTTTATTGGAAGAAGAGTTGTATAAACATACAAAAAAATTTAAATCCTACGGCGGCGTGGAAGGGCCAGGTGAAAAAAAAAATTCTTATTTGTTCGGACGAATAAGTTATTTGTTCGGACGAATTACGATTTGTTCGGACGAACTAGGATTTGTTCGGACAAATAAGTTATTTGTTCGGACGAATTAGGATTTGTTCGGACGAATTAGTTATTTGTTCGGACGAATTAGTTATTTGTTCGCACGAATTACGATTTGTTCGCACGAACTAGGATTTGTTCGGACGAATAAGCTATTTGTTCGGACGAATAAATTATTTGTTCGGACGAATAAGTTATTTGTTCGGACGAATTACGATTTGTTCGGACGAATTAGCTATTTGTTCGGACGAATAAGTTATATTTATATAAAACAGCATTTTTGATGGGCAATTTATAAGACTATCTGATCTGGCAATGATATAGATGATGAAGAGGGAGAGGGTCTGTGATCAAGCCACCCCTTTCCTAGAATGTCGTTTTTCCTTCAAATGATAACACCTCAATGTTATACATGAACTAGTCACTAATATTTCAAGGGTGTTGGAACAGGGGCGGCAGAGGCGGTCGCCGCCCCAATAATTTTGCCAAAAAATGAATTCTGAAAAAAATAAGACTGAATTGAAATTTAAAAACGGTGATCTGTAATAATTGGAGCGGCGATGATAACGGCGGTTTTTGTTCAATGGAGCGGCGAAGGGTAACTTCATTGTTTACATAGTCAAAAGTTGGGTATATATATACCTGTTTCTGACGTGATTTGACAATCAACAGTGAATTAATTAGATAGGTTTGCCATTAAAGAAATATCGTTCTTCAGCTATGATGATCAATTACAGGATGTAAGTTAGAAACAACTGATATTATATTATGGGCTATAAAAATATATAATATGTTACACAATGATTCACGGAAATCCATTTAAGGATTTTTGAATGTCTTTGAAGTTCAACAGAGACTGATAAGTTGAATCAAATTTATGTGAACATAATTGGTACTTATACATGCACATGCGCGGATCCAGAAAATTTTTCGGGGGGGGGGGGTGTTCCAAGCGATATCTATGTTTCCTGGGTTGGGGGGGGGGTCGTAGGACTATTTTGGTAACTTTTCTATGTAAATTTAAGAAATTTGAATTTTCTAAGGGGTAAGGGGGTTCAGCTTCCAGGTGACACCCCCCTCTTGATCTACACATGATGCACAGAAACACAAACTTCTTTAATATAAATGAGAGTTGCGTTATCTTGATACACATTTTATGTCGTCAAAGGTAAAAAATCAAATAAGCGACAATATAATTTATCAAATTCAAGAATAATGTGACACACTGTAGAACAACAACTTAAATCTAGTTCAACCGCCCCCCTCCCCCCCCCCCAACTTATCGATCAATTTCGCCGCCCCAATGTGAAATATCTTTCGACGCCTCTGTATTTATACAATATCTGACATATTTTGCTGCCAGAATATAAGCTCAAGTCTCAAAATCTGTCAAAATTTTGCATGTCGATAAAGGGGGGGGGGAGTAATATTATTTTTTGTGGCATAGCGTGAATTTTTTTTAGTTAAGAAAAACCGGCGTTGCCTAGAATGGGCACCTCCATGAGCATCTCAAGGGGAGTCGGGGGGGGGGGGCAAACAATGGGCAAACAATTTTATATTTCAGCCCAATCCCCCCCCCCTCCAATCGGGAAAATTTTCTAGATCTGCGCATGATCTCGTAAACTGATTCAAACTTTTCACATCTGCATATCCATGATTATAAACAAACAAATCGTAATTCGTCCGAACAAATCGTAGTTCGTCCGAACAAATCCTTATTCGTCCGAACAAATAACATATTTGTCCGAACAAATAGATAATTCGTCCGAACAAATCCTAATTCGTCCGAACAAATAACTTATTCGTCCGAACAAATAGCTAATTCGTCCGAACAAATCATAATTCGTCAGAACAAATAACTTATTCGTCCGAACAAATAAGATTTATTTATTTTTTCATCTGGCCCTTCCACGCCGCCGTAAAATCCTAAATCTAAAATATTAGAATATCATTTATTATCAAGCAGTAGTTTATAACTTAAAAAATTATGACTCCTTGGAATTGTTCATAAACCCTTTGGAAGACCCCGATATCACTAGATATATATATATATATATATATATATATATATATATATATATATATATATATATTAAAACACAATAAAATCCACAGTGGTCGGCGAGTTATAGATAAAAATAAAAAAAAGAAAACACGAAAAACGTTCAATATAGCTTAAGCGCTTTCATTTTAAAATCTTCAGAAGCTATATAATGGTAACATAGTAACGTGACGTCAAAAAACTTGAACGTTGAACAGCAATGGCTATTATGACGTCATAGCTAGATTTAGCGGAAAAAAAATAATATGCAACATAGTAGATAATATACAATTCGATACATGATTATTACAGACAGTTCAATTTGGGTTTAAAAATACGTATGAAATGTTTTTCTTTTTCACTTCTTTGAACATTACTGTCACTCAACAGTTTGTAAAACGGAAATATTTTAAACTGTTTATTGCCGCAAATATCCAAATGCTCACTTAACGGTATCTGTCGATATCCCGGGGTGTTTATATGTTGTTTATGCACCCGCACACGGGTCCGAAGTGGATTGCTCGTTTCGCCAATATAGTACTCGTTGCAGCCTGGACATGTTATTACATATAAAACATTCTTAGTGTCACACGACATGTCCGTCTTTACGATGAATTCTTTTCCGTTGAAGTCGTACTTAGATCCCTCTGTAATATGGTGACAGGTCCCGCATCGTGGGTTTCTACACTTAGTAACTGTGTGTTTGTTATCAAAATGGGAAGTGCACAATATTCGTTTTAGATTTTTAGGCTGACGTCTGCTGTTAATGAAGTTCACATCTTTGTAAACTTCTTTCGTGGATTGGTCGTTGATGAGGATATTATTAAACTGATGAATTATTGGCGTAATGTTCTGATTTCTTGGATTAAAGGTATGTACAAATGGAATAATATCAATGGTTTTTTGCGGATGTTTACTGGCTAATAATTCCGATCTATCATATTTCCTGGCATTACGAATTCCGTCGTCAATGAGACCTTCGGGATAACCTTGGTTAGTGAGGTAATGTTTGAGTTCCCTGAGGCGTATGTCTTGGGTGTTTTCATCGCTCACAATGGTACAAATACGTCGAGCTAAATTATATGGAATAGCGGTTTTAGTATGATGAGGGTGACACGAATTAAAATGAAGATATTGATGTGTGTCAGTTGTTTTGTAGTATATATCAGTAAAAAGTTTTGAATTCTTCTTTATAACTAGAACGTCCAAAAATGGTAATTTGGTGTCACTACTTTCTGAACATTGAACTGACACGAACAAATACTTTCACTCTGGGGAGAAGAAGAAGCCAGATCTATTAAATCTAGTTGGAAACGATTTTTAGACGATTGCTTTATTTTATGGAATAATAGTGACGAAAATTTAGAGATATTTCATCAACTTGTGAACAACCTTGATCCCAATATCAAATTTATTTTAGAAAGTAGTGACACCAAATTACCTTTTTGGACGTTCTAGTTATAAAGAAGAATTCAAAACTTTTTACTGATATATACTACAAAACAACTGACACACATCAATATCTTCATTTTAATTCGTGTCACCCTCATCATACTAAAACCGCTATTCCATATAATTTAGCTCGACGTATTTGTACCATTGTGAGCGATGAAAACACCCAAGACATACGCCTCAGGGAACTCAAACATTACCTCACTAACCAAGGTTATCCCGAAGGTCTCATTGACGACGGAATTCGTAATGCCAGGAAATATGATAGATCGGAATTATTAGCCAGTAAACATCCGCAAAAAACCATTGATATTATTCCATTTGTACATACCTTTAATCCAAGAAATCAGAACATTACGCCAATAATTCATCAGTTTAATAATATCCTCATCAACGACCAATCCACGAAAGAAGTTTACAAAGATGTGAACTTCATTAACAGCAGACGTCAGCCTAAAAATCTAAAACGAATATTGTGCACTTCCCATTTTGATAACAAACACACAGTTACTAAGTGTAGAAACCCACGATGCGGGACCTGTCACCATATTACAGAGGGATCTAAGTACGACTTCAACGGAAAAGAATTCATCGTAAAGACGGACATGTCGTGTGACACTAAGAATGTTTTATATGTAATAACATGTCCAGGCTGCAACGAGTACTATATTGGCGAAACGAGCAATCCACTTCGGACCCGTGTGCGGGTGCATAAACAACATATAAACACCCCGGGATATCGACAGATACCGTTAAGTGAGCATTTGGATATTTGCGGCAATAAACAGTTTAAAATATTTCCGTTTTACAAACTGTTGAGTGACAGTAATGTTCAAAGAAGAGAAAAAGAAAAACATTTCATACGTATTTTTAAACCCAAATTGAACTGTCTGTAATAATCATGTATCGAATTGTATATTATCTACTATGTTGCATATTATTTTTTTTTCCGCTTAATCTAGCTATGACGTCATAATAGCCATTGCCGTTCAGCGTTCAAGTTTTTTGACGTCACGTTACTATGTTACCATTATATAGCTTCTGAAGATTTTAAAATGAAAGCGCTTAAGCTATATTGAACGTTTTTCGTGTTTTCTTTTTTTTATTTATATATATATATATATATATATATATATATATATATATATATATATATATATATATATATATATATATATATCCCTGTAATTGCCAGTTTGAAGAATATATAAACATCGAAATTTACGACGTGTATAATTAAAAAAAATATCACTAACATTAAATTTGATTAGAAAACTTTCATCGAATAAAACTCGGCGCAGAGTTTATAGATTTATCATCATAGCCAAGAAATGAAATGATAGTTAATTAATCTTATTAAAAAACATTAAAAATTTGTTGATTATACATGAAACACAATTTTCTCTTATTTAACGCACTGTACTACAAATCATTCACCAAAGTATGCAAATTGAACTTTTTGGATAAAATCATTAATCTAATTTGCCAAATACACAAACACGAACAATTTTGGCTGAGTATATTTAAACAAACCGCGTGAGGTCATGTTATTGTGTTTTTAGCTTATTGTTGTTAACATGAAAGAGAATCCCTCCCAAATTTTTTGAATGCGAAAAAATAGATTAAAACATAAAAGACAAATGTACCCATTGATGACTTATTGACAGGCACGTTTTCATATTTATTCAGGCGAGCAAAATACTGTAACGATATGGAACTACGACAGATGTTGTTCCCACGTCATCAGATGACCGAGCAAGGCAACTAAATATTCATTTACTAGTATACTTTTATATATTTATTATCAATTGTTTATTTATTTACATGTATAACTCTATATGTGCAGAATATTTTTTCATTTATTTCTAATGTTGACAATTTTGATAGACATTAAAATGAAAGGTTTTAGGTTGGGCTTTGAAAATTTTGATAGAGATTGAGGTGGTATTGGGACCCCTGTCGATATCAATTAATGTGGGTAAACGTACAGTATAATCAATATTCTTTCATCGCTTTAGAATTTATTAAAATATTTGACCAAAAAATGTTTTAAATTATTTTGAAAGGTGAAAACTATTCGTAGTTAACGCTCTAGCTCATTGCTCTGTGCTATAAGGTAACACTTGGGGAAAGAAAACATTCATAAAGATACACTTGTTTTTATTGTTTGTTTTGTGACGTATTTAGGAAATACGTCACAATATAAAGGTGACCCATACCACCTTAAAAGATTTAGGTCGTGCATTAAAAAATTTAACGATCTCCGATCCTCAGCAAAGTTCGATAACTCTAAAATATCCGGATTTCTTTTATTCGTACCATAAATCTGACTTTTATACGCAAAATTTTTTCAACTTGTTTCTTTTTTCCATTGTATCCTCGTAGGCAAAGAAGATGGGTGAATAAGGCGTGTAAACTGCCTATATGAGGATAGATAAGATACTATAAAATTTAAATATCAACAAATCTCATAATTTCTTTCTAAATTATTGAAAACAATGTATATTTACCATTACATCGATTTATAACCCTTAAATATATTTATTAATTGGAATAGGTTGATTTAAACTGGCGTATGGGTGTCAAAACCTCCAAAATAGTGTCATTTTTATAACTTCAATGCCTTTTCTTTTATAGAGTGGGTCTGAGCTCCATATTTTTGTCATAGTCTATATAAGGTTTAAAGATAATCAAACCGATTCTAATCAACGAAAACATGGAGAGATGACCCACTATACTTAAAAAAATGTCATTTTGTATTGCAACAATTGAACGTTTTAGAAAAATATTACAAGTCGGTAAATTCGTGGTTGAAGTCGCATATTAGCATTTAACAATAGAGATTGTAATGACTGAAATGGCTCAGTGGTTAGAGCACCAGACAGTAGGTAACATTATAGAGCTAGGGTTTTTAGGTTGTGGGTTCGATACCACCAAAACTTAAGAATTTATTATTTTTTTTCTTATCGTTTGTTAAAATATTCAAAACTGAATATAGTTAGAAACTGTGCTATTGTAAACTTGTATTATAACATTATCAAGTATATTTAGTTAAAAAAAAAAATTTGAAATTGTATGTTACGACTAAACCAAATGGGCATTTGCGCTATCTTGTTCCCCCATCTTCTTTGCAATAACTTTGTAAAATGCATGGATACCTTCTAAATATTTCATTTTAAGTCATTTAATTTATAAAGGCTGATAGAAAAAATATAATTTTTATGATGCAAAAAATACTTTGAGGCTGAGGATCGGAGAACCTTAATCGCCGTGATATGTTTGTGAAATCGTATTTCGTATGAATAAAAGGACAATGAAGTTAGTCAGGTATATCATAACTGTAAAACTGCTCTACCACTTCATAAATAACGAAAACAACTCTCTCTCTCTCTCTCTCTCTCTCTCTCTCTCTCTCTCTCTCTAAAAATATCGATTTCGTACTTTGGCATATTGCCAAAGCGTATAGAGTCGATCTGGCGAACTTAGTACATGTTTGTTTAAAATAAACCCTAAATAGAAGATATTTGTGTTTAAAATAGAATACATTTAAAAAAAACTATGCAACTTACTCTACCTAACTTGTACTTTTATCAAATACAAATCAATAACTTTTGTTATCACTTTCTTGATTATCATAGCTATGCTGAAAATATATTAGTAGTCCGATATTATATATTGATATCATGGATATCAGACTTGGTTTCTGAGAGCTATAAGCACTGATCTAGTTTCAGAGTACAACTATCTTTACCATATTAAACAGATGTTTGCAAAGACCAAAATGACTATACATTGATCTATAGCATACTGTACAAACCAGCATTGATCTATGTGACCTGGTATGAACTATACATTAATATAATATAATATAATACAATCAAAACATATGCTGGACATTAGAGAACAAATAACATGCCCATGTTCAATTCAGATAATGTTTCATGTTAAATCAGATAATTCCATTCAGGGTTCTTATGTAAACCTCTCTTAAACCACATGACATTTCCTTTATCGATGTAAACAATAACAAGAGTCTTGTATCGATTGTTAATTATTCGTAAGAAGTGTGTAGATTATGGTGTTTAAATTGTATTTAAATTGTTTCCAATAATAAATGAAATACAGCAAAGATACAATAATGGAAAAACATTCATACGGCAATTCCCTTATCAGGGACTTTTATTTTGAAAATGATTTGCACAACAACAAAAAAAAAAACTATAAATATATGTACATTTGTACTCGTACTTGTTTTCTTCTCGATCAAATGCATATCAAACCTCCCTTTAAAAATGCAAAATATGTTCAGACTTATTTGTCTATCTTTTTATTCATTTTAAGCATAAGTAAAGAGTTCCTAACGTTTAACAGATTTATTTTAAGTCTTAAACTGTAATTTACACTTCAACATTCAAAATGTAAACAAAAGCTTCGTTTACATAGCAAAGAATTGTAAGCTCTGTAACTCTCTTCTAACTCAACGAATGACACTCAAATATTGGTTCAATATAAAAAATTACTTACTTAAACATTTTAAAAATTAAAATCGGATATATAATTTTTGACCAAAATTGTGACCATGTCCCTTTAATATTATTACTAAAAATACCCAGGTAACAAATACGTTTGAGAAGGTCGTGACTCGGGCTCCGCTCCTAAGTTATATGCCTGTACCGTGAAAGCAGACTACTATAACGTCAATGAACACATTAAAAAATATCTTTCTCTTTTATGTCTCAATCGGCATTCTTTATATTTCCTTCTCAAACGAATCGGTTATAAAGCTCAATATAGCATCCTAACATTTGAATGCAGTAGTCCACCTATAGATATGGATAACTGTCAAGTTTTAATAATATTATTATTCAAGTCTCATAAAATTAAAAAAAACTAATCAAACATAAGATTGTTTTTCAGACTTGTACATCGGTTCCATTGAAAGTATAAATATGTCAGAGAGAAGATGAAATCCTAAAATTTCGATTGCAGAAATCGAAGATAATAGAATTGTTGTATTCAAATAGAGCTCAATAGCTACAAATTAAACTGAAAGGATACAACTAACAGATAAAGCAGTCGCAAAAAGGACAGCTGATGAGCTGGAAAAACACCATTGAGATGCTTTTCAAGTGACACAAAAAATAAAACCAGAAAAAATCCCAGTACAGACATTAGTAGAGAAACCCTGCTTAGAAAACTAATCTATGTATTACTCAAACAGCCAATAAACTAAGTTTGTTCTTATGACTTCGATTTATCTGTGTAAACTTAATGTATATCTTTTAAAAAATAAGATAAGTGAAACGATAAAATAATGAATTATGGAAAAATGTCCGTTTTACTGCTTAGTGTCATAAATAAGCTTCATGCACTTAAAGTAATCACTGCTGTTTATTCATCGTTAAACAAAAAAGATTGTTGAAATCGAATACGATGAGATAAATACATTTTTTAACAGACTATCGGTTTTTTCCCATTTCATTCAATTTTCCTTCACAAATGAATAAGTTCACAATAGAGGAAGTTTGAGTGAAGCCAGCTACTATAACTATGGAAATCAATTAAATATTTGATAGCATGATGGGAAAAAGTGTTTAAAAGAGAGGAGTAGATAGACGATCCGACAAAGTGCATGTCTGTCCTAAGAATTTAGACAATCCGTGCAATTGTTTTACCAATTAAAGTTTTAGACATTCAAAACATTATCCAACTGTTTATTAGATGAAAAAATGATAACAACAAAACGTCAACCATCTCAAACATCTAGAGAACGAAATACAAATTCAAAGCAGAGCAACACGGACCTCCAAAAAGAAAGAGGTAGGATCAGGTGCCATGGAGGAGTAAGCATCCTCTACTGACCGGTCACACCCGTCGTGCGCCCAATGTCATATCGGTAAAAATGTCATTATCGGGAAAAATGTCGTAGTTTTGGGGAAATATCATGATCGGGGAAAACGGAGAAAAATCCGTGGACAATTCGGTATTCATCAACAGTCAAGCGCAGAGCAATCACGGCCCCCTGGAAAACCTCAGAGGCAGGATCAGGTGCCATGGAGGAGTGAGCATCCTCTGCTGACCGGTTACACCCGCCGTGTGCTCTTTGTCGTAATCGGGGGAAAACGGAAAAGTCCGTAGACAACAATCTAAACTTTTGTTGTAATTTACCTCAGTCAAATACAAATGAGAAAGGAAAAAACTTGAACGATCAATTAAATGAAGACGATACAGTCCCTTCTTTTCTTCTCCAAAACACTTCATGGTCCTGATATTTTCCTAATTCTGTTTAAAACCATTACTAAAATATTAATATACGAAATGTGATGTAACAAAGCAAAACACTTACTCTAATGACATTTCTTTACTATTAAAACTATTCATGTACTATTCCACTTTTTAAGACGATTGGACAACATAATTTACCACGGCAAGCAAGTTACTTCTAATTTTTTTTCTTTTTCTCCAGCTTTACGCATTTTATAGATTTTTTTCTAATTAAATTTTTTTATAAAAAGCATTTTTAAATGAATTAAAACATAACGAGAGAGACTTAAAGGTATTGGTCGTTGATACATGTAGTTTTATTTAAGAAGACAACGATTGTATAAGTTATTTAAACTTTATTGTTAATACATTACTTTTTTATAGTGTACGGTCTTCAAATTTACATCCATGCTGGAAACAATAAATATATTACTAGTAATAAGATCAATATCCATAAAATGTTATCAATTTGAAAAGAAATCTCTTAGAAAAATATAAATATGATAATGGCATATTTCAACTAAGTTCATCGATCATTTTCTCCATCTATGTCAGAACTTTGATGAGCAAATTAAAATACAAAGTAAGTTGACACTTTATGCTGGCGCGCAACTGATGAAAAATTAATTTGATCAATTTTAAACTGATGATTTGATTGGCCTTTATTTTCTAACTAGATGAGTTCTCAAACACGAAAAAGTAATCTATAAATTGGAAAACATTAGTTTGCATCGCTTTTTCTTACTCAAATTGTGAAGAGATTTCCAATATGTCGTTGGGGATAACGACAGCTAGTCTCTTCATTTGCAAATATTACTTTTAAGCTTTTCCTAGCTGTTTATTTTCATAAAGTTGTCATATTTAATTTACGTAATGACAAATCAACACAGTAAAAATACTTAACGACTTAAGCATAAGAATTGTATCTGAATTTATTTACAGTCGACAATGAAAAAAAAACCCCACAACTTTTAAATACAGAGTATAAACATTTTATTTTATTTTATTTTATTCTCTCAGGATACTTATGTGGATATTTTTTAAATATGACTAGTTTTCAATTTTTGCATAAAACCTGAAAAATTAGTATACAATCTTTCAAACTTTGATAAAAGATCTTTTTAAATGGTAAGATCTTTGTGATTTGTAGAATAGAAATATTTGATTGGGGTTTAAAACAGCGGTTATTAAAGAAAAATCTATATTTGGAGGTATCATGTTTTTTTTTATATATTTTTTAAAAATAACTTTCAGAAAAGTAATAATGTTACTCAATCACTCTAATAATCCCAGAACTGACTAGGTTTGTTTGAATTTTATTCATGAGGAAATATCGATCACTTTTCTCGAAAAATTCACTCTTGCCGACTCCAATGAATTTATTACCAGTGGTATGTTAGTTGTATATCATCACTTAGCCCCACGATGCGTGAATTCACCTCGAAGAATAAATCAATATGGATTCCTTTAAACTACTGAAAAACTGCTCAGTGTTGACAAGCTTTCGCGCACCTGACGCTTCTCATCATTTCTAACCAGTGAAAGCGACAAACCAATTAGGGAAGGATATTGATATACAATTTAAATATCTTTTAATGAACGTAAACTGAATTTTAAACATACAGACCAAAGGGAGCAAACGGACGCTTCAGACTTAAGATATCATGGACTAAATATCAGAATTGATGTTAATACAAAACGGACACTGCGCAGCTAATATGCAAAGACAAATTTTGGCGTGTTTAGTATTCGTGTGCTTAATTCGTCGAACATCGTCAGGTAATATTGTATTTTTTGTTTTATTACAATCATGATCATTTTTTTTCTTTTCAAGAACATCGCGTGTTATATCCCAAGGATTCTGTTTGCCTGTTATTAACATTTAATACACTTCTACCAGATTGTCTGAAATTATCGCTTATTAAATTTAATGATTTGTGGTTAACCTTTATCAAATCAATTTGAGAAAAAAATTTAAATGAATGATTTTAAATGATCTTAATAATTTGTTGTAATCATAAGTTAAATATCATTTCTAATTCAATAACATAATATCTCTCTGAAGAGAAAAAAACCTTTAATTGGTAAATGACATTGGTAGGTTTTCAGTATTTTTAAAGTTTTTTGTTTTGATGGCAAACCGATTTAAGACTATCAACTTAAATTGTAATCAAAGTCGTTAGAACAGGAATGTGCTACGTGCGCTTGTATGGATTGATATTTTGAATGCACACTTGTTTCTCAATAACGTAATGAAAAAGTATATTGCATGCTTAGTTTAATTTAGCAAATTCATTTAATGAAGAACATTTTATGAATTGGATTATTTGAAATTTCTTAAGGTATACAGAAAACGCGCTTTATGAATAATGGATAAACATAGTTATATGTTACAAGACAAGACGAGACAGAATTATTTGCGTACCACCAGTATTCGTATCAGTCATTAAAACAATCCATTTGCATACAAATCTGCTGAAACATTTCATTACATTTGATATATAAAAACTAGAAATTGAATTTTTTAAAACTGGTCACGTTAATCGTTTAAGTTTGCAATAAATTTGTGGTGCGGACAACTTTAATTGATCAACAGTGGAAATAACAAGCCCACCATTATTCTTAAGCTTGCCAGTACAACATGGTTTTTTTTTCTGTAGAACTCTTGTGGCTAAAAAGGTTGGTTTAATTCCACTTAAGAGTCGCGACAGGAAAAAAATAGTTTTAAGATGTCTTAAAGAATTGAAAGTTTTATCTTTTAAACGACTTTAAATTGTTTCTAAAACATGTTTCATTCATATGTTAACTCCAAAAATCAATCATGATTTTAAAATCGTGAGTTCCAGAGTAAAGAAGTTGAAATAAAAAATTGTTAATTTTCAGTATGCATTAATTAATACTAAATTAATATTTATTTTCTTTGTCTTATATATACATATATTTATATAAATTTCAAGAAAGGCAACATACACATAAATTAAAACAATAATACTTAAGATACAGTGTCATTTTGAGCCTCTGTCTAAAAGATGTATTTTATGATAAAAATTGTCAGATTTCTAAATAGTTTTTACGGGTAACACAAGTAACATAATTCGATAAATAAGAAAAGTGCGTTGCATTAAAATGCTACATTAACTTACAGTTAATCACATTGGCGAAACATTATTATGATCAATATGATTCAACATCATAACATCATACATGTACTTATAATTAACATATTTAAAAACATGTTTAAAGATTTGATATAATGATCCCATTTTAAATAAGACACGCTGCAAAATGTAGTAAATTAAAACATAAGTATATGAGCTAAAGGTATCGTATTTCCATGCAAAAACAAATATTCTGTTTTCTGTAGTATTGAACATTGCACACAAAAAATCTCTAAAATGAAATATTTTAGTCGTGCATGTAGTTTTACCAGATAAAACGACTATGGAATAATATTGATCATTGTCTTATGAATTATTCCAAAACGTTAAATAAACGTTTGTTTATCAGAAATGGCCATCTGATAAAACAAATTTGAAATCCTTTTAAGAACACTATAGTTGTAATCTGGATTGGCAACTGTCATTAATAACTAATAGTCACATAACGGTCATTGACGGTCATTGAGAAATACTAGAATGCTGAAGAAATCAATCAGTAGAAAGAGGTGCGTATACCAGAGAACAGAGGAGATTTAATGGCATAACAAATTCATGACTTGCCAGCGGCTTAACGGTTCTGGTTGCAAAAATAAAATGTTAGAACTGTTTTTAGAAATAAAAAGTTATAAACGTATTTCAGATAGTATCTGTAGCGAATTAATTAAAAAAAAATATGATTGGGAATCAATACCCATTGATAATACCGATGATAAGGATGATGATGATAAAAATGACGACAACAATGAAAGTGACAATAACCGACTGAGATACAATGTCCAGTGAAATTTTGTTTTAGATTAAAAAGAATAACGAATTTTTCAGTACCTCGGTCTTAGTTTCAGTCTTTTGAGCTATGAATTGTAATCAATATATGTATGTATTTGAGAAAGACAGCTGCAATTGAACTATTTTAAAGTATGTGTACAAAGGGAAATGCAAAGTCACCAATTGACGAAAAAAATATTTGGTTTACATCTCCTCCAGATTTTGGACCATAGAATTCAGATGCTTAATTGGAGTATTGATTTCATTATTTGTGAAAAGTAAATTAATTAAATGTTTGTATTCACACCAAAGGTTAAGTAAAAAAAAATTATAGTTTGCCCGTGTAAACAGTGTTTATTCGTCTGTAGCAGACACGATACTTTATTGAAAAGCAAGGGGCTTCTCAAAAAATTGTTTTAAATTTATGACTATGGAATTGAAGCGTTTCTTATACAGAGAAAATTTATGGGCAATTCGTAATAAATCATCATAAATGTTTGTGCTCTTAGAAAAAGTATAATACCCACATACTTAAAGGTATCTCACTAAAAAGTCCGCAATATTGGAGTTCACGGAAAATACGAATGAAGCATAAATAATATTATTATGCGTTAAATAATTAATTAGGCGTCAATATTTGTTAAAAGCAAACGATATTGATTGTATCGATAAAGCATCATGCGCAAAGTTATTAAAATTTTGCCAAACCTTTGGGGAGCCTAAGGGTATATGTAACAAAAAATAATATGGATTTTTACATAGCTATATTGTTGATGATAATCATAATAATAATAATGATAATAATAATAATATTATTATCATTATTATTATTATTTGATTTCAACATAGTTTAAGCTTTTAAGTTTTTCCCACTATCACCATTCGCGGCGTGATGAAATTGTGGTCTTGGTCATAGAGTGATTTAGTAATTGTGTCAAATGTTACCATATTTTATGGTCATGTCTATGTCAATTGTGTTGATTGTAAAAAACTTTTGGCAAAAAAATGTTTTAATTATCTTTTATTACAAATCATTTGTTATCATCGTATCAAATCGTAATCACATTCCATCTTGATCGTTTGAAGAATCGTCATCATAATCATGCCTTATCGGATCACAGCACACCTATGTGTGGAAAGGGTTTTACGTTAAAACGAACAACTAATTTTTAAAAACATACTAGATAACGAAACAGACAAGCTTAAAACAACATCAACAGACTCGTTTGCAAAATCAATAGACACCGATACAAAACAAACGATCATTGATGCAAAACCAAAAGTCATTCACTGAACTGACGCTAGATGGCTTGCAAGTTTCTTTACGTCATCAGATGTATTGTGTACTTTCATAAAAACTTTAGTCTAACGAAAATGAAGATGTCCCGAGCAACTGCCATAATCTACCATAGGATTTGTAGTTTAATGTCAGTCTTCCCGTGTACATTATCACCAATTAATGGAGGGATCAATCACTTTCCGTTCGAGTGACATTTCGCGTTCTGAACCCACCCTCTTTTCAAAGTACAAAACCGAAAATGAAAATTTTGGCCATATTTTCGCATTTTGATTCCATATTATTTTAACTGTGTTTTTTTTTATTATGCGAAACTGTCCTCTGTCACGGGAAACCGCGGTTCAACCAGCGGAGATTCTGTTCAAAGTAATTTCAAGATGGCAGAAAAAGTGAGACTTCCAAATTTTGCTTCTGTATATCATGCTTAAAGATAGCATGCTTTCTGTTATATTATAGCATATACTCATATGATTTAATGCGTTGATGTGGTATTTTCCTTCCTTTTTAATGAACAATAAAACTATGAGGAGAAGTTGACATCTTTCACATTATCTTAAAGAGCGAGTTCGACTACAATGTGACCGAACTCATTTTAGTTTATTATACTTTCATGTTAAATACTGAAATCTGATTGGTTTAGACGCAGTTGACAATCCGTTCTCATACCCTCAGCGTTAGCAACACACTTGGCAACGGGCCGATAGAACGAATTGTTACATGCGCGTAAATTATGCGCGTACGGTTCGCCGTAGAACTCACGTCTTTTCTATATAAAAGCAGTAAAATTTGCTATAAAATTAAGACATTCAGTATAATAAAATAAAAAGTGCCTGTTTGGGAGGGTACCAGTTGAAATTGACACCCCTCGAAAACCATTGTCAACCTCCGCTTCGCGTCGGTTGACAATGGTTTTCTCGGGGTGTCAATTTCAACTGGTACCCTCCCAAACAGGCACTATTTATATAATGTCGACTAAGATGAAAACCGTGGATCAACCGACAGAGAGACTATGGTCAAGGTAGATTAAAGATGGCGGATGAAAGCGCAACCCCAAAATTTTGCTTTTATAAATCAGCATACATGTAACATTTCTGTTAAATTTTATCATTACATTAAGGCAAAGGAATCACAAGCACTACACTATTTTATATAAATAGTGTCTGCTTGGGAGGGTACCAGTTGAAATTGACACCCCGGGAAAACCATTGTCAACCGACGCGAAGTTTTCCCGGGGTGTCGATTTCAACTGGTACCCTCCCTAACAGGCACTATTTATTTTATTATACTGAATGTCTTAATTTTATAGCAAATTTTACTGCTTTATATAGAAAAGACGTGAGTTCTACGGCGAACCGTACGCGCATAATTTACGCGCATGTAACAATTCGTTCTATCGGCCCGTTGCCAAGTCTGTTGCTAACGCTGAGGGTATGGGAACGGATTGTCAACTGCGTCTAAACCAATCAGATTTCAGTATTAAACATGAAAGTATAATCTACTATATGCTAGAATAATTTTTCATCAGCAATAGTATAAAGTAAGACCAACAAATTATTTATAACAAAATGGAGCTTTTCAGATTTTTTCTGTTTGATCAGATCGAATTAGACCCAATCAATATTTAAATCAACACGTCTGCTTATAGTCTGTGTGGTTGGTTGTCACTGAAATCTCGGATTGTAATATTTCAACACGCATGATCAAATGGCTTGTTCAAAATCATTGTTTAAAACGAAAATCATTTTATTTTTGAAACGTGTTTGAAACAAAGTTCAACTTTTGATTTTGTTTCTAATTTTATAAAATCAATATATCATTTAAATAATGACACGAAACCCCGTCAATTTCATGATATTATGATATTTTTTTTTAAAATGACTAATTTTATTTTTTCAGACTTAAAACAACCAAAGGTTTTGGTTTTATAGCAGTATAATAAGGGAACCAAATGATTAACTATAACGAATTCTAAAATATATTCAATGAAGTATGCATTTAAATTGTCAAATCCACATTCAGAGAAATTTACAACTTATCACACTCCTTATTATGATATTGTCTTCATTCATGTTTATGCATAATAATAGTATCTAGATAATTAATTATTTTCGTGATGTGTTTCTCGAACAAGACCCTCAAACGTATCACAAAAGTGAAAGTTTGTAAATGTAAACTGGTCCAGTTGCGTTTCCTTAACAATGTCTACAACACCTATACATTTAAAACCGAAAGTTTTTTTTTTTCAAAAACTTAAAAGTTTGTGGTGTTTTTTTTTAAGCTGCTACAGCATTCGAGGTAGCACCCGGCGAGACAAACCTGGTACAACTACAATCTGGAGGATCGAGTATTCTGAAATTAGAGTATGAATCCACGGACACGGCAACCTATACTTTTGCTGCCAGTTTGGATACCGGTACTACTTTCGACACTTCTAGTGCGACGAAAGACTCAACCCTAAAGACAATTCAGTATACACTGCTGCCATCGTTTGTGACGGATGGGTACGGCACGTACTTGTTAAACCTGACCCTAGATGATGGATCAGCCGGCATAGATGTCTACAAAGAGGTGGTACTATTTTACGAAGAAGCAATCGCAGGATTCCAGGTAAAGACAATGCTCTTTATCTCGAAGAGGACTTGTGAATCCATAGTGTATTGTAAATGAGACGTCATATTGATTTGCGGGAAAAAAACAGTTTGCGTAATGAAAATTATTTGCATACACTTTGAAACACAAGAAAATTTTCAAATAAATTCATACATATTATTAATAGCAGCCAGATCGGTTCACATTAGCCTAAAGTGAAAAAAAAATATTTTGCTTCTAATTGCAATGAAAGTATTTTCTTTTATGTACATGTATTATTTAGTGAAAACTTGGTTGTCATGCACAGATATAGATGTTTCTTTATACTTAGGAATTGAAATGCTTGAAAATAGATACATTAAATCCGTTTATATAGATCTCTGTATGAAATGCAAATAGTTTCGGTTTAACATTGGTTTTTATTATACTTTCATGTTAAATACTGAAATCTGATTGGTTAAGACGCAGTTGACAATCCGTTCTCTTACCCTCAGCGTTAGCAACACGCTTGGCAACGGGCCGATAGAACGAATTGTTACATGCGCATAAATTATGCGCGTACGGTTCGCCGTTAAATTCACGTCATTTCTATATAAAAGCAGTAAAATTTTCTCTAAAATTAAGACATTCAGTATAATAAAAAAAATATTGCCTGTTTGGGAGGGTAACCGTTGAAATTGACACCCCTCGAAAACCATTGTCAACCTCCGCTTCGCGTCGGTTGACAATGGGTTTCTCGGGGTGTCAATTTCAACGGTTACCCTCCCAAACAGGCACTATTTATATATTACCGTTAAATATATTATTTATTTATTCAAGTCATCCCCGGGTGAAATGCTATTCATTAATATAAAACTTATGCATCAAATTGCTACAAAAGTACGTTTTAGTTTATTGTACAAATATAATATTTTAAAGTCTATGAAATGGTTATAGATTTTCTTAAAACCATTTTAGACTTCATTGTTCCATATTGAGCTCTAAAATAAATAATGCGGAGAAACCGTCAGAGACAAAATATCACAATCGGTTTTCTCTAATGAATATTTATTCTGTCATTTCATAAATGAAAAAATCACGCCTACCTCGATGAAGTTAAATCAGCTTCAAATAAAATAAAATTCGAAAGATGTAAGAACCAAGAACCTTGAGCTTTGAATAAGATAATGTCATCATATTAAACTTTTCTTTTTTTTTTTTTTTTTTTTTTTTTTTTTTTTTATAATTTATTGTTTTTGTTCAATACAAACTAAAATTAAATTACATTAATAAATCAAGTTATTATAAATTTTATAGACATGTATACTTCACCCACTCATAAGTACATTTACATACATTCTTAAACATTATTTGTAAGTGGTTACTTTGCTGTAAGAAAGTAAAAATGAGGGGGAAGAAATGAATATTATAGTCTGTCCCAAGATATTTATGCAGCACATTTAGCCGATTTTTACTAAAAATACACATACCTGTGAAAGAAGTGCAATTGAAATCGATGAAAGGGAAAATTTCCAAGATATCTTCATTGACACATTATCAATTTTCTCTCGAAAAAATTCCCAGGAACGAAAACAGATTTCTTACGGAGATTTATAATGGGGATTGTTTACATCTTTTCTCCATTCGGAATACCTCGTGCAATTTTTCTACGTTATCATCCGGGCTTACTGCAATACAAAATCCCCGTAGACATCACATTTTTTAGCCGTGTATTGAAACCTGATAAGCTGACGGGGGCGTTTTAACTAAGAAATCTTGGAAATTGTTCATACTTTTGAATGAACATCGTTTGAACCCTGAGGTATTTATAAATATTAATTAATTAAGCAAAATGTGAATTCAGGATATCTTGGGACAGAGTATAATAATAATAATAATAATAATAATAATAATAATACAATAACATAAATGAAACTTATCTAAAATATTTTCCATGAAAACCATAATTTTTCAAAATTGTGCAGCTTTTGCTTTTGTATAGCAGTATATTTTTAATTTAACTTTTCTTAATTGTTATATCTAGTCCAATGCCAAATAAATTTTAAATTATACAAACAATCTTACTGAATCTTATATTTTGGTAAATAAAAAACCCAAACCATACGCTGTGTTTATTGAATACTAATGATGGGTTTCTAGAATATGTTCAATGTAACTTTAAAAGGATACTAGTATGTGTAATCTGAATTCAAAATTTCGAATGCAATGACATATAACAGATATAGACTTGTACTATATAGTAAGAGAAGTGTTTGTGACACTTAACTTGCTCTGTATCGCATTGGAATTTAAAAGACAATTATGCAATTGTTGTCAAAAATGGTATCCTTTACCCACCTTTATCGACCATATCGACAGAATATGTAAAGTATACTCCTCTCTCTTAACCCTTATAGTTCCTGGGTTTATTTTATACTATGACAACGCAGATATCCATCTAAAGTATAGTTTGTAACGAACACTTTTTTGTACATTTTTAGCTAACTTACAAAAAGACATATCCTTTTCATATCATACATTCTCAAAATGATTTTTATATATTTCAGATATCAAGAACCAATAATTTCCTCGGGCTAAATGAGCTATCTACATTTACAGTCACCTTTACGAGTGGTTCAAATGTAGAAACTGAGTGGTTTCTGGACACAAATGATACCTGTTTGAAGCAACACACGGGTACAGGTGCCCGGACCGAAAATGTTGATTTTACGTTTACCGTTGGTGGTACACATAATGTCACTGCCGTGGCGGCTAATACGGTTTCAAGAACTTTTCACTCTCTTATAGTGGAAGCTATATATCACATCAACGGAATAACTGTATCAACACCAACTACAGCCGTTGGAGTGAACCAAAACTACAACATAACTGTTCAATTAGGATCTTCTGCTAATTTACCACAGGGTACAATAAAAGTAAATGTTTCATATGGTGACGGAGCAGTTGAAACCATTGATTTGTCGACACAAATTACAGCCATGCAAGGGGCCGGGCACATGATTCAACATGTCTATTCCAGTCAAGGAAATTACTCCGTTTCATGTGTCTTTTACAATGAAATAGGCTCATCAACTATCGCAAAAGAGGTTTATATTTGGGAAGCGCTTTCAGTAACCTTAAGTTCAGCTTTTGCCTTTGAAGAAGGAACATCGCTGGTGTTTGACTTTGTTTCTACACCAGCTTCTAATTTTCACTTTTCCGTATCGTTTGGAGATGGTAGTTTGTATGAAAATACAGTTGCTGATTTAAGTCAATCGTATTCTTTTTCATCTTTTAACCATACATACACTGGTGTTGGAGTATACAATGTAACTATGACAGCATGGAATCCCTTTTACGTCAGCGTATGTTCATATGAGGTACAGGCTCTAATACCACTGCTCCCAGACAACACCACACTTACCCCAACGAATGACGAGATACCTCTTCCAGATGGAGTTGTAAATTTTACCTTGATAATGACTGCTGACAAAAACACACCTACTGGTGTTTTATGCACGTTTGATTACGGCGATTCAACAGTGGAAACAAATGTGAGCACAGTTTTTGCCTACAACGTTGCTGTTGTTAAGCCTCATACTTATACTGCTGGAGGAACATACACATTTACCATTAATTGCCTTAATCTTATTAGTACCTTGCAAAAGACAGCAACAATAGTTGTTCGGGCGTTTACTGTTAATGATTTCGGGCTTCAAGTTGTTAATCCAGTACCTATGAACATGACATTAGACGGCTCTATGCCTAAAGCGGTTCCTGCTGAAGTTACTTTTACTTTGACGTTATTTGCTTGTTCCCGAATGCCACCCAATATCACCGCTACTTGGAACTTTGGCGATGGTGCAAGTACCACTCAACTTCAATCAACTTTCGAGAAGCAGCATACATATTCTGTCAGAGAAACCGTGCCGTTTAATGTCGTGATTCAAGACAGCAACGGGACTACAAAAACCATCTCAACAAGTCTTGTTCTTGGCATTTCGACGCTTACCACCAACGTTCAACAAGCGGCCGTAGGAACGGGTATTTTCACGTTAACAGCAACAGGTTTTTCCGGGCTTACCACCTTTGATTTTGATGTGGACTCTACTACGGACACACCGACCATAAGTGCAGACACTTGTACAATTTCTTACGCTGAATATGGAACCTACTTACCGAAAGTTACGGCAACAAATGGTAGTTTGACAGAAATTGTGTACCTCGCTGAACCGCTTAAAGTAGACTTTGACATGACAGGAAATCTCAAAATTGAATTCAGTAATACAACAGTGCTTCTACCTCCAGGCACGGTAACGATTACTATAACGTCTGCTAATATGTCATTCCCAATGGTTACATGCAGCTTAATCTCTGGTGACCTTATTGACACCCATGTGCATGTTCAATCACACAACATTACTCCTTCGTCCCCTTTGTATTTTCCTTATACCTACCAAACTCTCGGAAACCATAGCTTATCTGCAAACTGCTCTAACTTCTTGTCAACCATCCCAATAACTAATAGCGTTTATGCACAGAATCCATGCTTTACAAAAAATGGAATATTTGATCGACAATATTCGGACATTTCTAACCCCATGAAAGTTTACACGTCTCAAGATGTCTATGTGTCTAGCCGAATGGGAGTAACGTGTATCGATAAGACAGCGCTTTTCCAATGGGAAATTTTTTCGAATTACACCAGCGCTGAGGAAAAAGTCCACTATCCTTACACTAATCCTATCAGTCCATCAAAAGGGACTATGCTTTTCCCCAGGGCCAGAATACCTGAAGGGATGTACCTAGTGACTTTGAACGTTTCTCTAGATGGTACGTGGATAAAGGAACCGATCGTTATTAATTTTGTCAAACCTGCGCCATATGCTTTTATCGCCGGCGGTTCAAAGAAAGTGGCGAGAAAAATGGATGAAGTTATTGACATTAACGCATTGGATGAATCGTACGATGCCGAAGGAGGATTTGGAGTGAATGGAAATCTAATTTTTACCTGGGAATGCAAAACGTACGTAAAAACCGAAAAGATGTGTATGTTCTTTATTATTCCATTTGTATCCCCAACAATAGTCAAAATTTATACCTATCTTTCCAAATGCTTTCTTTCACAGTGTGAACACGTCAGACCTGACTCACATAGAAACAATCAAGAACAGTGGGTTCGTCGATTCGACAACTGCCATTGGAGATTGTGTTCTTGATGCTGGAGCTGTGTCTGGAAAAAAGAAACTAAACATCACTTTATCTCCCGGATACGTTATCACGGTTACAGTCAGTGATGGAAAAAAAGCTTCCAAGTTTTCTCAGATGCTTAGCATTCTGGAAGGGAATCCACCAAAGATGCAATTAAAGTAAGTTCAAAACTTAACAAGTATTCCTTTTAAAGGAATGATCGGCAATAATTATATATTGATAGCTAGAAGCAATCAACATGATCAGTTTGATGTAAATTAATAAAATAAGTACTGTATTTTTACAAAACATAGAATATTTTGAATCTGTACACCATAATTTCATTATTATAAACCGTCAAAAAATTTAATTTTTAAATAATTTGGGAAAAGCCGTTCGTAAACTCCTTGTCTAATTTTATATTTTTAACGTAATTATTAAATGTTAATGAATCTTCTTCTTCAGAATACTGAGTAGGGCTCTTCAAAGAGCATTAACACGTATACAAAGAAAGAGTTGTATTAAAATAATTTAATGCGACTGAAAAACATTGAATGCCATCATAACTTGCTATTGAGGTCGCATTATAACGTAACATTGTTTATAAATCAAGCCGTCTTCCTAGCTACTATTATGCAACATCAATAGATCGAGGTCAGTTCATGGAGCATCTTTTTATGATTGAGGTCAGTTCATCGAGGTCAACTGCATTACTGAATGAATCTTTCGATCGAAATTCTTACGCGTGAGACAAAATGTGCATTCTTGAATTAACAGGTCGAACTGTATTTTATGTATGTTTGCATCTCTTAAGGTAAATGAATTGAAATAAAACCGAGTAAAATGTTATATAAATACTAAACTAAAGTTTTTATAAGAAATACTTATGCAAGCGGAATGTGTGCGCACGTGGAAGCATTTGCCGGATGCCTCATATGGACACAACAGTGATCGGCCGAAGCCGATCACAATAATGTATTATTATACTTTCATGTTAAATACTGCAATCTGATTGGTTTAGACGCAGTTGACAATCCGTTCTCTCTCTCCCTCGCACGCGTAGCAACGGGCCGATAGAATGAATTGTTACATGCGCGTTAATTATGCGCGTACGGTTCGCCGTAGAATTCACGTCTTTTCTATATAAAAGCAGTAAAATTTGCTATAAAAATTATGACATTCAGTATAATAAAATAAATAGTGCCTGTTTGGGAGGGTACCAGTTGAAATTGACACCCCTCGAAAACCATTGTCAACCTCCGCTTCGCGTCGGTTGACAATGGTTTTCTCGGGGTGTCAATTTCAACTGGTACCCTCCCAAACAGGCACTATTTATATAATGTCGATTTAGCCCGTTAACTATTATTGAGGGAAATTGTTTAGCTTTTTAAATAATAATGTTGGATTATTGCATTGTTGGTACTGTACTTTGCTGTTCTGCTCATTGCATTAGTGGGTTTTTTTTTAAAATTTCAATTATTTACTTTATTTGAAATAGTTTTTTTTTGTCAAATAGACACTCGGCAAACTTTTCTTAAAGAATTCAAAAATCAAAGTACACGTATTTTTACATGTACATATGTCTATCGCTGATGAGAAACTCACTCGATTAGAGTTTGTGCATATCATCGACAGTTTATATATACACGTCTTTAACTTTGTTATACTTGCAGATGTATCATCAACTGCAAAGAGAAATTGGCTGTAACCTCCAGAATGAATGTATTAGCCGACTGTATAGATTGTACCGCATCTGAAATTCCGACGTACATGTGGACTTTAGAGGAAAACGTCAGCGGTGTATGGACACCCATCGACCTTTCCTCAAAAGCAGCAAATGGTAGGTCCATCATCCCGAAAGTACCTCGTGTGTTTCTCTTTTTGGTTATGCATGATTTGTATCAGTTGATATATCGCATTTTTAACGTTTCCAGGAATCTCCAACCAGGCTCTAGCGTTGAAAGAAAATACACTCAAACCCGGAACGCAGTACATGATTAAGTTGACTACAACAATTTCCACTCGTTCTGGACCAAGTGTGGTTATAATGGATATTGTCACCAACTACCCACCGTATAACGGCGCATGCACCGCGACCCCTACCACAGGTGGCTGGTTTTTGTTAGATAAAAGCAGCGGTGGTGCTCAATAAATTACCCATCAGATTATAGCTTGAATTCTTAAATAAGAATTTTTGATCGTTAAATACATGTATATCATTAAATAAACAATTCCAAATACTCAAGGTTTGGGTTTGAATATTTATACAGAGCTTTTATTCTTAAGGAGGTTAAATTAGTCTAAAAATGGCCCCGACCATCATGTCCTCTTAATCTTTTACAGCTTGTTGTAAAAGCATACAATACAAATAGAGCTCTATTTTAATTACAATGTCACTTCAATGCATATTCATAAAAGCTACTTTCCTTTACAAAAAATCGAAAGGATTTTTTCAAATATAACGTTTATAAACACACTATTTAATAAGGTAATTATTTTATGTGCGGGGGGGGGGGATGTCGATTTACCAGCAACTGCTAGCTTTTCAATAGGTCTTATTGGTTATTGTCTATTGATTTAAAAGAATATCAATGTACAGCAGGATACCAAGTATTAATATTTAATATTGCGAAGCGTTCTTCAAACCTGTAAACCTGCGTAGTTATGTACAATTAAATGTGCATGTATATGTAAATCTATTCACGTCTTCTCTGCGACTTCAAAAATAAATATGTCTTTGTATATTTTAAAGTAATTATGCACAAACATGCCTATATACGAGTGATATATCATTTCGCGAACTTTTTTAATTTTGATGTAGAAGTTGAATTTTGTTTATACATGTTTTTTCTTGAGAGTATTACATTATTGATTAAGGTAAAATAGATATTTCATCATTCCTTTAATATCTATTTTTTAAAAATGAAATTTCAACGGGTAGTCTACTTTACGTTTGTTTTTGAGCTACTCATAAGTGAATATACGTTGCTGAATTATTTTACTGTATTCAAAGGTAAAGCGTTAATAGACAAATTCAGCGTCGAATGTTCCAATTGGGTAGACGAGGGTACGTACACGGAGCGCAATCTGACTCGAGACCTGGCCAACGGGGAGCCTCTGACCTACTTATATGAGACGTTAACCAGACGGAACCGGGCCACCGGCGGCAACGAAACCATAAAAACAGAAGTGTTCCGAGGGGGTAATGTGACATTATATTTACATCAACTTCCTAATTTTTTCCTCTGTTTCTTATGACATTTTCAAAACCTGTTTTTGAAAACAGTTTTATTGAGTATATTTTAATTAATATGTTCGTATATGAATTTATTATGCATTCTTCAAAGTAAATACAATTTAACAACTACTTTCATTTACAATAAATAGCTTTCTTTTCTACTGCTAACGTCTTTACAAGTACTAATGGTAAACGATATTTATTCGTTTGTTTTACCGTATTTGAAGCTAACATTTGGTGGATTATTATCGAAACAAATCTATAACCTTTGCATACATATTGAAAAAACCGGAATACACAGAATGGCGTCAGTCTTCCTGATATTGTATCTATAAAAAATTGTTTCTTTGTTCTTATTTAATCAATTATTAACAAACTGGATTTGACAGCATGCATAGCCTATTTTTCCAACCTCTCCCTCTAGTTCTATGTACTAATCGATGATGTACTTAAACTAATTCAAAGTTTTATATAGATATACCAGGTACATGTAGTTAAACATTTAAAAAAAACTTTGAATGTTGGTTCAAACGATGATTAAAAACTGCGTTTATTGTAGAAAAACGATATACAAAGACATAATTCACTTACACATGTTTGTGGGTTTTGTTTAATGTTCGTAACCTTTTAAACCTAAATGAACGTATAAACAAAGCATCCTATATTGAACACAAATTTTGCTGCAGGTGAGAGTACCATTACCGATGTCCCGTTCCAGCTGGGGGACCCGCTGTTTGATTACAATGTGACTGTTCGTGTACAAGTATTTGATCGAATTGGTGACAAGACTTTATTTGAAATAAACATTAAGGTACTATTTGTTCTTCAATCACACTATATGTTTATTTTATAGCATGATCGTTCATTTATTATGATGTTTTATGCATCGCTACATATGAGAATATTAAAAAAAAATATGAGCTTAACATTACATGTAATTAATTTGTAAATGACTCCGTAACTTCGATGTAAAGTTTTTGTCGAAGTCCAATTTATTTATTTATTGACAATTTTAATGAACAGGTTAAACCAATGGACAATGTTACTCCGAACTCCAGCTCCGATACAACAGCAATCACTTCACTCTTTAATTCCTTCGAGGAGGCTTACAACATTACCAACGCTGGGGGCAGTGATATGGGCGTAGTCCGACTTGTTAGTGCTGTGTCCTCCTATTTTGTGGACGCCGGGGTTTGGATCACTTAGCATTAACATATTATTGATATATTAAGCTAGTTTCATTTAGAACAAGTGCACATGTACATGTCCAGCTATCTTTAAACTTATTTTTGTATACATTCATTAAATGTTGACAACATTATAGGGTGATACAAAAGGAACAACGGAAGATGACATTTTGTCTGGAGCAACTTCAGTCACCGATTCTTCTACCAGTGTAGTGACTAAATTATATCAGGAGGTACATTTCTCTCTCTCTCTCTCTCTCTCTCTCTCTCTCTCTCTCTCTCTCTCTCTCTCGTTTCTTTTCCCAAAGAATATATTTTTCAAGAAATTAAAAAAAAAACTTAGGACTAGTCTTATTTTCATTTGTAATAGAAAACCACGGAAATGACAAGTATTCTTCTAAAAACCGTATCTTCTGATACGGATACTCCCAAACAGTTTAGTGCCACGGATGTTCAACAAATTTCATCTGCGCTGGAAACAGTTACGAAAAATCCTGCATACATTACCAGTGAATCTGCGGTAATACAAATACAAAAGATATATATATATATATATATATATATATATATATATATATATATATATATATATATATATATATATATATATATATATATATATCATAAAAAAGTGGAGAATGACATACTGAGTAATGACTTTTGCCTGTAAATCTTATTTTTTCCTTGTAAATTTCGATAAACACGAAGAGTTTTTGATATCATTACAGTCAACATCCACAACAATTGTACAGTCAATGATGACCAGTGTTTTGAATACATCTATGACCAAACCGTTCCCAGTAGAAACATTAGAAAGCATTGGAAGTTCCGTTTACAGTAAGTTATATGTTTTTTAGCACAATTTTTTTTTAATATTTTTTAGAATAGCTTTCTGGATTAACTTCCATGTGAATAAATTAATATTTGCTAGTTTTGAAATTCTTAAATATACAAATAGCTATGTTAATTGCTTAAATATTATTTTTTGTTATTTTAGGCACGGTGAAGGTCTTAGATAGCATTTTATCCTCTATGCTTCCGACCACTGTAATGGATGTTTCCGCTCCGATAACATTAGATTCCATCATCGCTGAGCTAACGGAAAAACAGGAACAGGAGACGAGTCAGGCAGACTTACTGGGAACGACCGTGACCCCAATGACAACAGCGGAAATCCAAACGAAGGCCGAGCTTTTGTACGAAATCAGAATCAAAGAACAAGAGAAACAGAAAAAACAAGCAACATTTGTACGTTTCAAGGAATGTTTAAAGCAATTCATTTAATGTTTTAATCTAACGTAAGTGGTATGAGGTGAATTTTAAAATTCTCATAATTTTCATTAATTCTATTTCGGTTCAGGCGGAAGAAAATGTTGCAAAGATAGAGTCCGCATTGCTAGATATGAAAAAGATTCTTTTACTGACGCAAGAAGTAGGTGAAGGGTCCAATACCTTATCCCAAGGTGGACTTGACGTGAGCACAGAAAAAGTAACCATCGAAAGCCTCCTAAACAGGACCGAGGGCATAGTGAAAGGAATTCAACTGGACTTTGGTGGCAATACTATTGCTGATGGGAACCAAACTATACTGGATGTCCAGGTACACATGTTCACTTAAATCTAATTGATGTAAGAATGTCCACAAAACAGTGTAAAAGATGATTTTAAGTCTTCAAAGTTAGAAAAAAAATCCTTATGTCCAATTTAAGTGATTCACAAAAAATCATTTACGATTTGTACGAAAGAACCCTGACATAATGGCAATTTGAGATTAGGAATAGACCATTGATGATTTTGAAACTACGTTATTGTCTTTTTTGTCATTTCAATGATTCATTCGATGTGTGCAATTTTATATCATACATGTATAACGTAATTTTGCAAATGTAGGTGGTAGTACACACGAAGAACCCATACATGTTTGGAACGGATGCCTCGTCAATCACATCTCCCGTGACGTCAGTTGTTGTCAGTGGAGACATACGCCCAGATGTAAAATTCAAGAATCAAGGATCTATACAGTACCAAGATTATGTTCCCAAGTCTGATCCCAATGACCCGGACAAAATTGTGTATATCACGTTTAAGATGGCAAATGAAGGGGATTCGGTCATTGCCTACATCAAACCACACAACATGGATCCCAAGGACCCGAGCACATGGTCGTTTTACATACTGTATCTTGGTGATCTGACTTATCCAAAGTCCTCCTCTTTCGATTTCTCCAAAATGTTGAGCCTCCGTGATTGGACAGATTACGGGTTTAAGGTGTTCATCAAAGCAGGACTTTGTAACAAGGGCACCTGTTTCTTTGGTCTCAAACCTATGCAAAGTAAGCCACAATGAACTTTTTTTTATCATTGTTTATCATTCTGTGTTCAGACTAAATTGACTTCTGTGGTCACATTTGATATCATGCATCGCTAAAACCATTTGCATTCGGTTATATCATTATTTTATGTTACATGTAGCATCATATGTAGATCAATATTTGTTTGGTGGTAAAATGACTACTATCTCTTTGAATTAAAATGGTAATAAATTACACTTATCCAATGCAGTGGCAGACTACAGCTCATTTGCTGTCCGAACAAGGCGGAAGCGTCAGGCTATTTCGACAACCCCCGCAACCGTCAGTAACTCTACCTTACAGGTTGTAGAAGCGAACTTCAGCGTGATTATTGCCACAACTGGCTGTAGAGCGTGGGACGTCAGATCTAAAGCCTGGGTCTCTAATGGATGTGTGGTAATTGATACGTTATATCATTGATTAAACCGTCTTCAACTTGCATGTCATTTCCCAGAATTTTGCGCAGGTTTAGTTTATAATTTTTATAAACATGTAAAATATGAATTTATTTCTCATTAGGTTCTGCCCATGAGTACTATAAACGAAACAGTATGCAGATGTCCAAGTCCGTCCACAGGGAATATTTTTGCCTCTTCCTTCTATGTCCCTCCAAACATGATCGATTTCAATACTGTGTGGAGTAAGTTTGATCCTGCGAACGCGGCCGTCTATGGGACTGTTATAGCTCTATTTGTTGTGTACGCCATTGCAGCTATCCTGTTACGAAGAGAAGACAACAAAGACACTGAAAGGGTGTGTTCATGTACCTCGGCCTAATGGTAGTCGATTAATAGTGGTTAATTGGTATCTAGTGCAACTGATCTATAATTCATAACAAAGCCCAGTATGTCACCCAGATGAGATATTCCCTTTCTCGTAACCAATAAAGCTTTGAATTTCAATAATTGGTTCAGTTGTCATCGGTCATGCAGAAAAAGTAACGTTTGAATTTTTTCTTTTAAAAAATCAACGTAACGAGAGCACATGGCAATCATACCAGTGGTAAATACATAACTTGTCCGCTGAAGCATGGTTAAAAAATATAACGATATAAAACTTGATGCAGAAAAACTCAAAATAAACTTTTTAAAATTTTTTTTTAAAATACATGTATGTACATTATCAAGATATAGTTAAGGCTAGACACACTTGTATTTTAAAAAATACAATCAGGTAATAAACATCAACGTCTGTCACCTTTCATTGACAGTGGGCCATTCATTTCTTAGTGGACAGCGATTCCACCGACGAATATTTCTACATGATCACGGTACACACCGGACTTCGTCGAGGGGCGGGTACTAAGTCTGTCGTCAACTTTGTGCTGGCCGGAGAGGAGGACGACTCCGGTGTACGGATCCTCAGCGATGGCATACAGGAGGTACTACTGTGCCCGTGACATTAGAAATATGCCTAGCATGCGCGGATCCAGTAAATTTTTCCAGGGACGGGGTGGGGGTCCGAAGGATAATTTTGTTTGCCTGGGGGGGGGGGGGTCCGAGACATATTTGCGATAATTTTACTAAGTAAATTTGATTAATTTTCATTTTCAAGGAGGGGTCGGGACCCCCCGATCCCCCCTCTAGATCCGCGCATGCCTAGGACCTCACACTATTTGATATCTGTTCTCACTGAACTGTATTTTGCGTTAATTAAACTTAAAACACTGCCTTTAAATGTGACCCATTTTTAAGAATATCAGACTGCATGTTATTTCTTACTTATGTAGTCCTCTTCGTGCCTAGAACAAATCATGCCTTAATAGACTAACTTAGAACTCACTAATACACGTATCTAAACCATAAAGACACTGCAAGAATTAATGTATGACATCACAGCAGTGTTTCTATTTTTAAATTTAATCGTTAGTTTAGCGTACAGCTTTTAAATAGTTTTAAAAAAGTTTAAGTAGTTTTCATTTCTTTAATTTGTCAGTAAATGTTTTGTCATGTTGCAGGGATTTGACACCGGAAGTGTACGAAAGTATTTTATGGGGACTAAAACTGCACTTGGCGGGCTTACATATATACGCATTTGGCATGACAATTCGGGATCTGGGGATAATCAGAATTGGTATCTTAACAAAGTTGTGGTGGATGATCCTCAGATTAACATCAGGTAAATAACCCCAAGCGTGCGTGCTTTCTTATTCATTGAATTACTAATGTAAATACGTTCATACGTTCATAAAAAATATGTTTGTGGTTATACTGAATTCTCAAAATGCGTATATTTATTGAAGAACATGCAAATGTAGATATTTCAAAGAAAATCTTTTAAGGATGTTTCTGTTTTAAACATTTTTTTTTAATTTTCCATTCCAGATATGTATTCCTTTGCGACCAATGGTTGGCACTGGATCAGGATGATGGGCAGGTTGAACGCGTGGTGCCTGTGTGTGGAAGAGACAATCTTGTAGCATTCAACACGCTTTTTGCCCAACACGCCCATTTCAGTCTAACCGAAAACCATCTCTGGCTTTCCCTAATGATCCGTCCTGAAAGAAGTCCATTCAGTAGAGTACAGCGATTATCATGTTTGTTGGCTTTGTTGTTCTTGACAATGATTGCGAACGCAATGTTCTTTAAATCTTCTTCTGAAGACCAGACTGCCAGCGGAAATGAAGTCCAAATCGGTTTCCTTCGGTTTTCACTGTCAACCGTTTACGTATCTTTTATTGGAATTGTATTGACTACTCCCCCAATTATGTTCGTAACAATTGTATTCAAAAAATGCAAACCAAAGGTTGAATTAAACCACAAAAACAAGGAAACGGCAGAAAAGCTTAATAAAAAAGTCAAAGGAAACATGAAAAAGGAACTGGACAAACGAGCATTTAATGGGGAGGACTTCTTCACAAAAGACCACCTTCCGTTGCCGTATTGGATGGCGTACGTCGCTTCGGTAGTCGTTTGGTTGGCTGTGATCACATCGGCTTTCTTCCTCATTCTGTATAGTATGGAATGGGGAAAACCAAAGGCAGAAGAGTGGCTTTCCTCTTTCTTCTTCTCTTTCTTTGCATCGTTGATATGCGTCGATCCATTAAAGGTATATTTAAAAACAGTGTAAAAAAACATTGGTTAAATGTGTATAATGATACTGCATGCTGTGTAGAATGAATACAACAGTAACATGATAAACCTGGTCAAAATATATTGTAGGTAATAATAATAGCCGTCCTGTTGGCAATGCTTTTCAAACAACCAGCTGATGGAGAAACGCCGGGAATGGATTTGAAGAAGATGAAATCGGCAGCATCACAGTACAATTCCGGCTCAGAGAGAAGTTACATAGGTAAATAATGCATTTGACTCTCTCCGCTCTCAGCCCACTCAAATTAAGTATGCCTTGTTTAATTATTTAAAAAAAATTCTTTTGAATCTTGACATTTTCCTCGTCAATACATTGTATTTAATAATTCATTGGGTTGTTAGAGGGATTTCAGATCTGATCAATAACATGAATAGTTCTTTGAAACAGTCTCCAATAACACACATTTTAATCATTTAACACACGGAGACGTGCATGCTTGACGAAGAACATTATAAGTCCACCATTGACGTAAACCAAAAAAACAAAAGAAACGTCCACATTGCCTTAATATATTTTATTGGCCCCATTATAAACAATGTAATTTTTTTTTAAATTTTGTCTCCTGCTTTCACGTAATGAAAAGGTTACAGGGAGATAACTCGTCGGTATATCCATCTATCTGCAATTCAGTCTGTGTTTCTGGAAGGTCAAGGTCACGAATTTCTACATTTTGTCTATCTTTTAACAGTTTTGTTTCGATCGAAATCAGATAACGCCTCTGGGCCTTTGCTTTGAACTTGATGTCACAACTCCTTCAGGCTTATATGGCGTAAAGAAACCCCTTATTGATTTTAATGTCAGAAGGTCAAATGCCAATGTCACAAACTGATATATGGTATTTTCTAGATGATAACTTAAAGTCTTTTTTGACTTTATACAATAAGATATAAAAGCACAACTCCCTGTAGTCTAAAGAAGGCCCAAAAATTTGGTTTTTCGCTTTGGGATCAAAAAGGTTAGACGTCAAGGTTGTGAGTCATTCACTCTGTCTCTGGGTTAAACTTTGCAAAATTTTTAAGACATCACATTTTTTAACAAGTAAACAAGTAACCAAGTCAAAGAGTATATTTGTCAACAATCGGTACGACTAAGCAGTATTTTATGAGCGTTTAAATCCTCGTTCACATCATCTGTGCTTTTTCAAAATTTCAGCATTCGTCAATGGTATATTTAACAAGTCCGAACCACCGCCGCAGTCAGACTTAGAAAAGCTCAGAGAGAAGAGGAAACAAGAGTTAAAGGCTCAGGAGGCATTAATGAATCTCATCTTCTATGCAATCTTCATGTTTATTATATACAGTATAAGCTACATTGAGCGGGATCATAGAGCTTTCTTCATGAAGACCAATGTTGAAAACTACTTGGTCAGCGATGGTTATGGACAGTTTGGTTTCAAAGGGGTACATACATTTTAAATGTCAACACGTTATATTCCTCTTGTTTTATCACTCAGTATAGTAAATTCAATGTAAAACCGATTTATGATATTAATTAAGCTATGAATGCATACACGTCACAGAATAATAGTAGATTTCGGGTTTTTTCTTCCTTTTGAAGATCAATAAAACAAAGGATTTCTATTCGTGGATGCAAAAGACTTTCATTCCTACCTACTATCCGGAGACTCAGTATTCTGGAGCCAGTCTCGATGAGCAGGATAAGAAGTATTTTGGCGATCTTTCAAGCATCCGTGTTGGGCCTGGCCGTCTACGACAAGTGCGCATGGGCAAAGGTATGATCAGAAAAAATATACCATAAAGATTTTTGGATAAATAGTTTGATAAAGAAACGTTTATATGAATTAAACGTTTTATAGTTTTATACCCCGTTCCGAAGGAGAGAGGGGTATACTGTTTTACCCTTGTGTGTCTGTCCGTCCGTCTATCCGTTTGTCTGTCCCTCCGTAACACAAATTTTTTGTCAAAGATTTCTCAGCAACTATTAATCGCAGGTGCTTGGAATTTTAACACACTCTTTGTTTAGGAATGTCCTTTAGTGGGATTCATTATTGTACCAATCAGACGTCAACTCCCCGTTAAATAACGACTTTGTTTATTTTAAGCCTATATTTTTAAACAAATTTACGTCACATCTTTTTCAGGAACTATTAGTCGCAGATGCTCGAAATATTAACTCACTTTTTATTAAGGCATGTCATATGGGATTTATTTTTGTATCAATCGGACGTCAACTTTTTGTTAATTAGGCCGATTTGTTGGAGGGAGGGGGGGGGGGTGCGGAAAATCTACAATAACAAAACTCTTTACTCTTTAACCATATGTAATTTAAGAAAATCGACCATCTGGTTCTTTTTAGGGGCCATCTCAAAATACAGATACATTTACTATAGGAATTTATAGGAAATTATCATTTTCCGTACTTCAAAGCAGATTTAAAAATAGCGATTTTCGTCAAATTGTAATATGAGATTACTTATATAATTTTCTACCTTATTTGCTATATATTTGGATTATAATAAAAATATAGATTGCAAAATCTATAGAAAATACCCCCGAGGATAGCATTATTCTGTGTATAATATTTCAACGGCGTACAGTTTTTAGCTCACCTGAGCTGAAAGCTCAAGTGAGCTTTTCTGATCACATTTTGTCTGTCGTCCGTCTGTCTGTCCGTCTGTCTGTCTGTCCGTACACTTTTCACATTTTCAACATCTTCTCCAGAACCACTGGGCCGATTTCAACCAAACTTAGCACAAAGCACCCTTAGGCAAAGGTGATTCAAAGTTGTGAAAATTAAGGACCACGCTCTTTTTAAAGGGGAGATAATTGGCAATTATTGGAAAATTTTGAGAAATTTTCAAAAATCTTCTTCTCAAGAACCATTTGGCCAGGAAAGCTGAAACTTATGTGGAAGCATCCTCAGCTAATGTAGATTCAAAATTGTGAAAATCATGATCCCCGGGAGTAGGGTGGTGTCACAATGAGGGGTCAAATTTTTACATAGGAATATATAGAGTAAATCTTTAAAAATCTTCTAAGAAACTAAGCAGCAAGGAAAGCTGAAACTTGTGTGGAAGCATCCTCAGCTAGTGTAGATTCAAAGTTGTGAAAATCATGACCCCCAGGGTTGGATGGGGCCACAATAGGGGTTGAATTTTTACATAGGAATATATAGAGTAAATCTTTAAAAATCTTCTTTTCAGAAACTAATCAGCCAGGAAAGCTGAAACTTATGTGGAAGCATTCTCAATAAGTGTAGATTCAAAGATGTGAAAATCATGACCCCTGGGGGTAGGGTGGGGCCACAATGGGGATCGAATTTTTACATAGGAATATATAGAGAATCTTTAAAATCTCTAAAACTAAGTAGCTAGGAAAGGTGAAACTTATGTGGAAGTATCCTCAGGTAATGACTAGGTAGATTTAAGTTTGTTCATATCATGATCCCCGGGGGTAGGATGGGGTCACAACGGGGAGGGGGGAGGGAGACAAATTTTTGACATAGGAATATATGGAGAAAAATCTTCTACAAAACCATTTGTCTAGAAAATCTGTAACTTTAGTAAAAGCAACTTGGGTAGTGTAGATTCAAATTCGTTAAAATAAAAATCTTGAGGAGTAGGGTGGGGCTACATTCAGGATCAAATTTTACAAAGGAAAACATTTTTAATTCACAAAAACTGAAATGTTATAATATATATGGTTTTACTTATATGCAAACATTTTGCCAATTTGTGATTCTTTAAAATTGTTAAGACTTTTGCCCCTGGGCGATTCTTGGGCCTCACAAGGGGTTCAGAGTTTGATGTAGGTTTATATCCCATGTATAAACAATTGTCTAGGATCTTGTTGAGAACTGCGATGCTCAACATGTGATATGAATATAAAATCATCCTGTTAAAAAAGGGACTTGATTATAAACATAAGAATATCTACATGTATTACTACATTGTCCAGATAATTTATATTATGTCGATCTCCATTAAGCTGATTTTATCATGCCTGTTGTTGCTCAGGTGAGCGATGTGGCCCATGGGCCTCTTGTTGTTATTTCTTATAACGCACAAAGCTTTATTTTATCATAACGTCATAAAAGCATTAGACAACATTCGCCTACCGTACAACAGAAATCGTTTAAAAATATTTTTTCCCTTAAAAAAATTAAATATTTTTATCTGTATTTTGTTTATTGTGTTCAAATTTATAAATGATAGCATTGACTTACATCCATCTTGTTAATAAAAAATAAACTAGTTTTAAAAGAAACCTTATAAATAAATCTACAATTTTGACGTTCTATGGCAATCTAGGCAGTATAATTTTAACAAAAACTACATGTAACATGGTCTTTAGTTATTTATCTATCTAAATATCAAACCTTAGAGACATATTTATAATTTTTAAGAAAACTTATAATATACAATTTTGACGTTCTAGGGGAGTGTATTTACCACAAACTAACCTGGCCTTACTACTGTGTGAATTACTATGATATGTACCAGGAGGACGAAAGAGAATACTGCGTGGGCTGGAAAACGTATAACGCGACTGCGTGCGACACTGCTACGTACAAGAGTTTTTTTCAAACCTCCGAATCCTGGAGATACACTAAATCTATTGACATATGGGGCCTACCACTTACAGGGGAATACAACACATATGGGGGTGGTGGATACATACTGAAACTACCCAAGGGCAGATTGCAGGCACAGACTTTGATGAATGAGCTGAATACCTTTAACTGGATTGACAGAGGCACCCGAGCCATTTTGGTTGAATTTACCCTCTATAACCCGAATGCCAACCTGTTTACATACGTCACATACATTACAGAGATCACAGAAATGGGCGGCTCCTTCACGTGGACAGAAACGAATCCTTTCAGGCCAATGGTGTCTCTAAATGCGATGGGAACTTTTGCTATCATATGTTACTGTATTTACGTTCTCTACCAGCTAGTTCTCACATACGAGACGATAAAAGGACTTAAAAAAGACGGATGCTGCAAGTACTTCAAAGTAGTCTGGAATAGCGTCGATACAGTATGCTTGTTTTTAGGATATGCAGCTATATCCATATTCATAATTAGACTAATTAACACCAATCAGGCGATGGATCAATTTTACGATGACAAACTTACTGGAACAGACAGTTTCATTAATTTCTTTCACATCGTCGTGTGGGACATGCTGTTTAACATTATAATGGCCATTCTTGTATTCATCGCATCGTTGAGAATCCTGCGAATCTTGGGCTACAACCAGAAACTGACTGAAATCATAACCGTGGTCACTAATGCAGCAGGTGAAATCATTGGATTCGGGTTCGTTTTCGGAATCGTGTTCGGGGCATACGTAATATTCGGGTATCTAATATTTGGACGTACTCTTTACGAGTACAGAAGTATTTTCACATCTTGGGGAACTCTCACCAACGCCTTGATCGGGAAGAACAGCCTGGATACGATGATGATGGCAGCACCGCAACTTGCACAATTTTTCTACTTCACTTACGTATTTTGTGTCCTCTTCACCCTCATTACAATGTTTGCCGCCATACTCAACAAAAGTATAACTGATGTCAGGGGTGACGCGAACAAAAAGGGAGACCTGTTCGGTATCGTCGATATGTTGACCAAGTCTTTTAAAGATCTAGTTGGCATTGCATACAAGTCAGAGGCACCTGCATCGAAAAGGGCCGAGGCAAAGAAAAGTACGTTACACAGAATATTTTAGATTCGCAAAAATTATATTTAATCAACATATTCATTAAAAACACAAAATATATTATTTTTGATACAAATATTTTTTTTCTTTTGGAAAGTTATGCACGCACTTTTATTTAGCCCGAAAATATCATCGTGCATGTGAAATATCTAGCTACATATATTTACAAAATGTGTGCATAATATTTTGACGTTTAATTAAGGAATAAGGACTCATTCTTTGAGTATTATGAGGTGATAATTTCGGTCGGGGCGTGGTCAAATCCAATAAAACCCGAAGGGTTTTATGATAGATTTGACCACACCCTGACCGAAATTATCACCTCATAATATTCAAGGAATGAATCCTTATTACTTATATTTATATTATTTCCAATTTGTACACTTTAAAACACATTACTTTAAAACCACTATTTTTTTTTCATGTAGCACATGCTATGTATTACTGCGCGGCGCAGCCAATACCGTTTCTCGGTTATGCTATAAGACACGCCCATTTTGTATCACATATGATTAAAGAAGTTATTGGGTTTCAGGGTTCAAAATTGATTGCATGATTGCATGATACGTTTTGCTGTACATTTTGCTTTGCAGAGTACATGCAGAGTATTGGTCTCAATCCGAAGTTTGACACTCAAAACATTCTGAGACTAGTGCGCACCACGCTCGATGAAGTCAACGACGGACAGGTTAGTATATCCGGGTAGTTTGTGACTCGGTGATTGTTTATATCGTTAAAATACAGGATCGTTTGTATTTGTCTTCATTTATTAAAGGGGCATGGTCACGATTTAGGTCAAAATTACTTTTTCGATTTTAATGTTTACAATGCTTCAGTAAGGGGTCTTTAATATGCAACTAAAATTTGAGTGTCATTCGTTGAGTTATAAGCGAGTTACAGAGCTTACAAGTCTTTGCTATGTAAACAAATCTTTTTTTTACATTTTGAATGTTAAAGTGAAAATTCCAGTTTTAGACCTAAAATGAATGTGTTAAACGTTAGGAACTGTTTATTTATGCTTAAAATGAATAAGAAGATAGACAAACCAACTTGAGAAATATTTTTACCTGGTATATTGAACCTATGTAAACAAAAACAGGGCACGAGCCTTGTTTACATGGCAAAGAATTGTGAGCCCTGTATCTTGCTTATAAGTCAACGACTGACTATCAAATTTCTTTTGATCATTAGAAATGCATTCCTAAGCATTGTAAATAATAAAAACAGAAAAATATGATTTGACAAAAATCGTGACCATGCCCCTTTAAAAGTTAGTCCAGTAAATGGCGCTGCTGACGATCAATTATGCCGCGTTTTTATGTGATACTGATTGTTTATTTATATAAAAGTACCATTCTTGAGATATTATTTAATGCCAGTTTCAACAGATTCAACATTTTGAATTTCTACAATTTTTAGGGTTTTAAACGAGTGGTAACTTTATTTTGTTAAAGGCTAACATGCTTATTTATTTCTGTGTGTAAATTTGCATTTAAGCTGCGCTTATTTAAATGTTTCAGTATTTTGAGATTTAAAGATAGGATGAGTAATTGATGTTCATATAAAATTTAGAAATCTGTGTAGTACTGCTGAGAATGCAAATTAATGTGTATCTTGTTTACGTAATTACCATTCCTGTTTTATGTAGCCATGGAAACATACATCATATCATTATTTCTTCTTTATATATATATATATATATATATATATATATATATATATATATATATGTTCATCACTTTCTTTATAAAAATATCTTGAATGCATGATGTGAAGTCAATATTTTTGCAATGTTTATATCTTATTTTTCTTGCAAATTTAGCATGAAACATGAAATCTTTCACTCTCTTTTTTATCTAAAAGATATGAATGCTAAGACTGTTTTTTTTTCATTCTGTTGTCACTTCTTACAATATTTAGTTAATTGCCAGTTAAAATTAATTATCGCAATCATCTCTCAATTTATTTAATTCTTACCAAGGATCGATTTATTTATTTATTTATTTGTTGATTTGGAGTTAAAGTTTAACCCCAAAAAAATTACGACAAACGTTGTTTACATGTAGTTTAAAATATCAACATAAGAAGGTATGCGTTAAAATAATTCTTTTGCGTTTAGCGCTGGAGTCATTTGGCAGATTGGCATTTCAGTATGATCACACGTTACTTTTCAGTAAATAAAAATATTTCTTTTTACCTATTAGAACACCAGCAAGGGAGATATTAACTCGGAAGACCTCCTCATGAAACGCCTAGATCCACAAACACCGAATAGACCGGACTCGAGGATCTCAGGGGCCGAGACCCCAAGAGACATCAGTCTCGTTTTCAATGACGCAAAGTGTTAGGAGAAAAAAGAAACATTACAATGCAAATTATATGAATGTAAATCGGTAGAGTTTGCATCTCATTACTTTATGTGAAAGAGCACGTGTTATTTATTCTGTTTTAGAAATTGTATATGCATTGATATTATATATTTATTGTCTAAAAGCAACGTTATATGAACTATCTGACCGTTTTCAAACAAAATTAAATATAGTGTTAATCAGCTAACTAAATGAGGTTAATATAAAACATTTTTCAATTGTATTTAGACTTACTCCACTGAATAAAAAAAAATTAACATTCATATATATAATACTTATACATGGATATTCCCCAAGGTAACTTAATTGTTTAATATTTGTTTATTAGAAATTGAATTATTGAAAATGACCAAAATATTTTCGGCCTGAAATTTGTTTTTATATGTACTAATTCGGTTTTACGTATGTTCTAAAGCTTTGAAGTATATAAATGTACACAAGATGAAAGAAGTAAGTTTAATGATTTTAGTTCTGACAATAATTAAAATTTAGTCTTTGCCTAGTTCAATTCTTCATAGCACCCTTTACAACACTTGTTTATCAAGCTATCACTGGCGCATAAATACAACGTTTTCTTCATCAACTGTAACCTCTCTCCGCGTTGGGCAATGTAGACACTTTGTTTATATTTTTTTAGGAAAATCTTTCGGCCAGTGAAAGTTCTTGATAAGCATACGAAGATTTTGTTTTGTTATCAACTTGAATTTTGTTATAATCTTGAAATACAGTCTGTGATATGATGAATGTACTATACATAGTTTTAAATAAAGAAAAAAGTCCAGTTCATGTTAACTTATTAGCATTTTTCATATGCATATTGTACAAATAATAATATGTACATTGTACAATTAGTTTATTATACAAAAATAGAAATCCATTAAATTAGCTATTTTTCACGGAACACTGTAATGAATAATGCAATAGATAAAAATCGCATACATACCCAACATGCCCAAATATCAATCTATATACATAAATTGGTGAACGGGTGTCTTTTACTAATTCTTTATCTGAAGTTAAAAAAGATTATTACTTGACAAAGAACAGCGGCCTACAAAGCGTCAAATCTCCCGCAGTCAGAATGTTTAAATGACAAACGTACATGCCTTACAAAGAAATCTTGCATTATATAAATAGTGCCTGTTTGGGAGGGTAACAGTTGAAATTGACACCCCGAGAAAACCAGCGGAGGTTGACAATGGTTTTCGAGGGGTGTCAATTTCAACTGTTACCCTCCCAAAACAGGCACTATTTATTTTATTATATCGAATGTCTTAATTTTATAGAAAATTTTAGTGCTTGTATATAGAAATACGGCGAACCGTACGCGCATTATTACGTGCATGTAACAATTCGTTGTGTTGCCCGCTGCGAAGTGTGTTGCTAACGCTGGGGGTAATAGAATGGATTATCAACTGCGTCTAAACCAATCAGATTTCAGTATTTAACATAAAAGTATAATAATTGAAGATGTGCATCAGTACACGTATAATAAAGTACGACATTCTCCGATGTATTTAAACAAAATTACATTGATACTGACTTTTCTCCTTTGTTTCATATATTAGTTTAAAAACATTACAACATGATCTTAAACGATGTAAGTGTTAGTGCTTTTGACTTTACAGGGCATGAACATTTTGTATTTTTGATCGTTGTATGTAGGGCTTTAAATACTTTCCAAAATAATTCTATTGTATAAAAAGAAATGAAAATAAGAAAAAATCATATCTATACTTATGAATTAAGACATTTTGCCAATAAACTCAAAATGCCTGCACCAGAGTAACTGCTTACACATTTGGTATGTCAATACGTATGATATAATGTCCGTAAAATATAATTGAATTTTACCTGATAAGTTTTTATTGTAAAATTAATTAAAAACCTACTTTCATTTTTGATAAACCAGCCCGAAATAGAAAAAAATGAGAGTAAGGTGGTGGACACTCTTTGACATCTATAGTTTGACAATTATCAGTGAACTGTGACCTTTTTTTAAACTCGAATTTTGACCCATCATGGATCTAGACTTCATGATAATAAATTAATAATAAAAAAAGAAAGAAGACTTCTTCAAATTAAAGTATTTTTGGAATAGAGTCTAGACCCATTCATACCTAAATTTTGCAATTTAGCACAGTAAAAGTTCAAGATTTAGACAAAAAACCGCTGTGTTCTTAATTTGGGGTCCAATATATGTTATGTTTACAAAATCAAAGCGTGCTATTTATTTGTATCATCAATGTTATACTCTAACAATGTATACAAGCCAAAATAGAATATCAGAACTATAGAAATAGTTCATTCTTATCGCTCCAAGTTATATCTAACACCTTGGACGCCCCTCGCCAAATTTGTCATTTTTTAAACTTAAGATTGAAATTGGTTTGTACGTGGATTGGGACACCTTGATATAAATTTGGATGAAAGTAAATCATATTTTTAAAATAAAACTTTTAAACATTTAAAAACTTTCAAAGGACACTATTTGACGATAAAATGGATTTTAGTTTTTAAAAAGGTAACTTTGATTTTAATCAAACAATCAACATACCCCAGAGAATGATAATTCAAATGTTGTCGATGAGAATACAAGTGTTCTCTCTCTCTCTCTCTCTCTCTCTCTCTCTCTCTCTCTCTCTCAATCAAAGTAACAAATAACCATGCACAGTTTAAGTGTATACTTGTACTATTATTTTCACTAAGATTTTTATTACTTTATGATCAATCGAAGTTCAAGAGGTCTTCGGGCCCATTGCGTAAATATTTTTATGTGATCATGGCTTTTTCAAAATCAGTTTCTCACGGCAGAATATAAACTGAAGCGCCACCTTTCAAATTGACCACGTTTTTATTTTGATGTAATGAAAATCAATTTAGATTAAACACGAATTCAAACTTGCAATCGGCTTTCTGCTATCTATTCTGTGGATCGTGATTAATTTTTCAATTTGCTCCCAGCTAGTACATTAAAACATAAAAAAAACCACTTCATTACTATCTGTAGATAATTTATTTCATGGAACATTCTGATTAATTAAAGACTGATTGATTTTCGCGTTTCAATATCCGTTTTCAGTCACAGACAAAATTCAATAGATTTTGATATCTCTTTTGTAATTTAATCAAGAAAACAGCAGAGATCAATATCTAATTAACAATAATAAAAAACAAATTAACATCTCTTTTGATATATTACTTGATTGTCAATAAGCATTCTGGACCAACACGGCTCTTTCATTGATTCCTTAGAAAAGAAGTATAGAACCATTACAATATAAATGGATTCCGTTTATAAAGTCATTATTAAAATGCCAATAGTTTACGTTCGTCTCTAACAGAGAGTGTGTTGAGACCTCAAAACATTCCCATAAGTAGAGGTTTAAGGTCACTGATTTCCATAACAACAAACCCTTTTGTCCATACCATATTAAAACAAGCCCAGTAATGGATCTTTTGATTCACTAAGTAATCCAAAATCATTACTTGTCATACATAGTAGTATCATGGAACTGGAGTCTTACAAATCACGAGCGTGTGGTTTTCTCTGTCATTCATGCAACGGCGTGCAATATCATGAACACATTAGCTTAAGTCTTATGTTAATTAATTAACGTGTTTTTTCTGCTAGAGACTTTTATATTATCAATAGTTCACAAAAAGTGCAAGGTCGTTCCTAGCCAAGTTATAATAACAATGCTGATAATGTCCTTTAGACTCATTATTAGAACTCTGGACTACGGAGTACACAGTTGTTAAATTGTGATTTCTACTGAGATTGTAGATGTTTAAGCTTGTGCAATAGTTACACCCAACATAAAATTTATTTAAATGTTTTACTTTCAAAGAGAAAATATTTAAACAAATTGTCAACAACAAAAATTCAATTGCATAGCTAAACATTCTTAACTAAATTCGTCTATTCCCTTTCGCATATTGCCGATTTCAGTAATTGAACCAGATGTGATGCTGTCTACAAAGGAATATTTCTGATATTGATGTTCGAACGTGTAAATGCTTCATTCTGATACTGAAGGTAAAAATTATAAGCAATTGGCAATAAATCAAATCATTGTTTACTTTAAAATCAGTTTACTTAATATTGAAGATGCGGTAATTAAAACCAAATTTTAAATCGAATGCTTCAAAGAGGTATTGCCTTTATTTCGCCTACACCAAAGTACCTTTTAGTAAAGGTAAAGACTGGATAACACCTAGAACATGGAAAATGATTGGCTTACGAAGACGTGCCAAAAAGAAAGTAAATGAGGCTAAATCACTAAGACTTAAAGAGAGACATCAAAAGAAATACAGTGAAATACAGAAGGAAGTGAAGAAGTCTCTGCGCACAGATAAGAGAGCACACATAGACGCCCTTGCAACAAAAGCTGATTAGGCCAATAGAGGAGAGCACGGAAACCTTTACAAAATAACTAAGGCATTGAGTGGCAGGAATAGACCATCTCCAAATATACCTGTCAAGGACAAAAGAGGAAAGTTGCTGTCAACAGAGAAAGAGATGGAAGAAAGATGGACTGAGCATTTTGAGGAAATATTGAAGAGGCCACCTCCAACTCATGAACCTTGTATCAGTGATCCAGAGCCGACCTAAACATCAACATTAAACCACCACAAATTCCAGAGATAGTCTCTGCAATACAATCCCTAAAAATGGAAAAGCCCATGGATATGACAACTTAAATGCAGAATTGCTCAAAACAGATCCCTACAGCCACAATTTTACAGCCAATTTTTAATGACATATGGGAAAGAAAAACCATACCAAATGAATGGAACCATGGAGTCATCATTAAAATACCAAAGAAAGGCAACCTGAATGATTGCAACAATTAGCGAGGAATAACACTTCTTTCCATTCCTAGTAAGATCATGGCCAAAATCATCATCAGAAGAATATCCATAGCTGTAGATGTTAATCTGCGTAAAGAACAAGCAGGATTCAGACCAGGGCGAGGATATATTGATCAAATATTTACACTAAGAAACATCTTAGAACAGGGTACAGAATGGCAACGACAATTATATATTAATTTTATTGATTTTGAAAAAGCCTTCGACAGCATTCATAGGGACAGTCTCTGGAAAATTGTGCGGACATATGGTATCCCACAACATCTGACAGATATTATCAAGAGTTTTTATGTCAACTTCAGATGCAGAGTTGGAAACACCAGCATCGAGTTTGATGTTAAAACAGGAGTCCGTCAAGGCTGTGTAATGTCATTAACACTCTTTATCATAGCCATTGACTGGATCATGAAGAATACAAGATCTGACATCCCGAGAGGCATCAGATGGGGCACATTCATGACTCTAGAAGACCTGGACTTTGCCGATGACATAGCCTTATTCTCCCACTCCCACCAGCACATTCAAGACAAGACTAATAGACTCCACAAGTACGCAGGAAGCATTGGGCTAAAGATAAGCACCAACAAATCAGAGGGATCGTGACCCTAAATGTTAACAACCCAACAGCTGTTAAAGTGGAAGATCACATCCTCCCACGTACCAACACCTTTACCTACTTGGGTAGCAAAGTAACAACAGATGGTGGAACAGAGACTATCCAAGGCAAGAGCAGCATTTAACAACCTACGAACTGTTTGGAGATCTAGTCAGTACACCACTAGAACAAAACTAAAACTATACAAAATATGCATTCTACCTACCCTTCTGTACTGGAGAATGACAAAGACTGATCTAGGCAAACTGTCAACTTACCATACGAAGTCCCTGAGAAGAATCTTAAGACTATTTTGGCCCAATACCATCTCAAATCAGGACCTTCTCGACAAGTGTCAGCAAGAGGAATGGCACAATCATCTTCAGAAGACGGTGGAATTGGCCTGGCCATGTACATAGTAGGGACTCGGACATCATTGTAAAGACAGCTCTCTTCTGGACACCTGAGGGAAAACGGAAGAGAGGAAGGCCCAAAGTCCTTTGGCGGCGGACAGTGGAAGCCGAAATGAAAGAACAAAGGAGAAGCTGGGGCACACTCCAAAAGCTAGCCAGTGACAGACAAGGATGGAGAACCCTCGTTACTGCCCTATACGCCAAATGTGTCACGGGCAGTAAGTAAGTAAGTAAGTAAGTAAAGTACCTTTTACTAAAAATAGATAAGGTACCTGTCGCAAAATTTGATTTTTGAAACCTAGGTACTGCTTTTATAATGATGTCTGTAACCACTGATTTGATTTCAGAAAACTTTCATCGAGAAATGAATAAATATATATAATCTTGAGTATAATGTCAGTTGATATTCTCAACCGTGATTACTTTCAGCAAAATGCAATAAATGTAATTGTAAACTGAGTGAAAGTGTTAATATATAGATATGTTTAAATTGGAGTGCTCTTATTCAGAACTATACAAGACAATTTGGGGGGGGGGGGTGTCCAGAAGATGAAATACATGTAGTTTAAACTTTCTATTCGTTTAATGCTTTAATTGAAAAGAAAACAAAAATATTTACTATTTGGGGGAATCGATCCAGCGACCGCAAAATCAAAATTTCTTTTCAACATATGAATATTTTAGAAAAATCAGTAAAATATTTGTCTGATTTTCAGTACAAAGACCCCGTTAAACTCAACTTAATTCAGTGTAAAGGTGTACTTACATTTTCTGGAGAACATAATATCAATCGGAATTCTTTGGTTAAGAGTGATTCAAATACTTTAATATCCAACCTTTCTTGCATACTATTTGCCTGTAATTGTGTAATTTGCGTTTCTTTAAATATATTTTAACTAATTAAAATATTGTGTAACATTTAAAATTTTCTGATGTTTGCAAAAGCGCTATATATATATATATATATATATATATATATATATATATATATATATATATATATATATATATACTTTATGGACCTTACATTTATTTAGTAATTTTAAAAATCAAAGTAGTGAGAGAATTTATTTAAATTAGATTTACACAGCACCAGATTTTGTCTCAAAAATGAATGACGAGATTGATAATTTGATTGTGGATTCATGGCTGAGAAATCCTTGAATCCTTCACTATGTTTAAATGAAAGAAGAAAATTAAAGACGTTCGTTTTGTTTTGTGAAATACAAATGGCCACATCATGTCATGACTATTTGTATATTGCTGGACGGACAAGAAACAGTGTGCCCATACAATTAGAAGGTACTTAATGCATCAATTATCGTAAAATAAATATATCTTATTTACTCTGGACCTTACATTTATTTAGTAATTTTAAAAATCAAAGTAGTGAGAGTATTGAGAAGCGCTAAGCAATAATTATTAATGCTACTTTTTTTCGAACGTCAATTGCAATCATATGTTAGCCATTGTTTATTCGTTTAAAAAAGTGAAATTGATAATTAAATTTTCAATTGCCTATGAAATATGTACAACTGAAATATATTTTGCATACGACCTGACACATCTGTAATTATCTGTAATTATAATAATTTTGATGAGATGATATATACAATTTATTACTTGTAAGCTATTTTACTAACTATGTCGGGTTGTCCACAGAAGGTGAGGCGATATCAAGCAATCTTATCATTGTAATGAATAATAAAGTGACAGCAGGAACAGGAAAGAAGTGACAACTGTTGTGATTTTTATAAAACAGTAAAATTAATATTGTATAATAATTATATCTGAATGTGGTGCTATCCCCCCCCCCCCCCCAAAAAAAATAAACCACAGGAACAAATAAAAAAAACCAATAATTGAGTTCCGCAATGTCAGGCACGGAACTTCAACAACGGCATTGCATTGTTTCATCAATACACAAGGTACATGTTTCCTACAAAGAAGAATGAATAGCCGAAAAGACCAAAATATTCCATAGTCAATTAATCTAAATCGCTTGGAAACTATCTGGAGAGTAACGACACATGATACGATATGCAGATTGAAAACATCCATTCATTATTCATTCAATCTTTGTTTCCTCTTTATAGATATTATAAAAAGGTTAATAAATATTTCCCATTCTATGATAATACTAACATTATTTAGTAGGGGAAACTATATCTACCTATATAAAAAGAATGATTGAAGGTCTAGTGAATGAGCATTCTCCTAATTCCACGTAAGTTGACTAAGATAATTTCTTATCAATCCTGACCCTGGAGATTGAGAAAGAAGAACATGAACATATGTTTGGTAATTCTGCTGACAGTCTTGACGACTGAAACTGAGGCACTCATTGACATTGATTATGAAGCTGGTTTTCGAGAAATTAGAACAATTTTGTTGAGACAAGAAGAAGAAATTCGCGAACTAAAGAAAATTTCGCTGGTTCAAGAAGACAAACTTCGCAGTCTGGAAAATGATAACGAAGCCTTGAGACGCAATGTGGATGAACTGAATGCTATTGTTTTAAAACTAGAAGCCTCCAGACCTATCACAAATCCTCCCGATGATTTAAAATCAGTTTCCAACAACACTTCTTCGTTGCAAACACGTCAAATAGATCAGTCTGGTAAGCAAATAAAATATGTATGTTACAATTAAAAAATATTCATATCCATGCATGATACATATAATCAAAAAATCAATATTTTGTTTATCCCGATTGGTTTGATTTTTTTTTTTTATAAAATGTTCAATTAAATAGCATGATAAAAAAATCACTATGTTTTTAAATTAGTGCGAATATTCATTAACCGTAATCCATTGATTAACAAATCTATAGATTTTTTTTTTACATTCTCTTCTATTTCTTTAAAAATCAAAAACCAAATCTAAGGGTTGGTGATATTTTGAGGGGAGAAGTACATGTAGTTAAGAATAATCGAATATCTATTATAAATAGATCTTAATTTGTTTTTATTAATTATATACAATATGCTATCAATAACTTCTTTCTCCTCTAAATGTACTATAAGATAAGTTTAATAATAAATGAAGATTGAGTAGACACGTGTTTTAATTTAATATGAATAAAATATGTAAAGCATTATTTTACCAAATGAAAAGTACATTTAGAGATGTGCATTTTGTTTACTTTATATCATTTATAGGGTTACGAAAGAGTAGACTGCAGTATCGGGCATATATATACTTCTACTCTAGTAGTTGTAATCAATAATTTATTTCTATCGCCGACATTATAACTAACATTTTTTTCTCTAAATAACTATATCGCATATAAATGTCCTGGCACAAACCTAAAAAATAAACTATTGTATTATCATAATTATTGGAAGACCCGTTGCTATCCTAACCGCGGCTAATTAAAGTTAGAGTTTTTATTTATCAAATATTCGGGCGGTCATCCCCGAAAAACTGAGTCGTATTTTAGTGTGGGTCCCAAAAATGTGTAAAGTAAAGAAAGGCTTTGTCTTATTTCTCTCTTTAAAAAATCATTTTGTTATTCTTTATTTTTACCCCCAATGATATAAGTACAATTTAAAAAAAATAAAATATTCAATTCCAGACATAAGAGAAAATTAATGCAAAAGATGTCTTTGAATAAAAATATATTCATTTCACTTATTCATTCATATAGTGTGTTATTTTAATGAAATTGCACATGTTAGGTAATACCATATAAGTCTAAAACAGACTATACACTGGCAACCCTTCAGGTGTGGAAATCACAATTTTGGCTAGGTGGGAATGAGGAATTCAGAATTTTGGCTAAGTGGGAATAAACCGTTTATTGGTACTGTGTGGCCGTTGCCAATTTCAAGACAGTCATGATATATAACGTATAGACGGAGGGTCTATAGAAAAAATATCAACAGGTAAAATTTTATATCATTTTTAGAATTATTTTTGTTTTAGCTATCTACTTGTTACAGCGTTATAAATAACAAATAATACTCGTTGATATGACCCAGTATACATTAAACATATCATTTTGTATAACAACAGTTGAAAGTCTTAGAAAAATAATAATAATCTAAAAAAATAGAGCAAAGCTCGTTGCAAAGCAACGAGTGGGTCTTCCGTTAAAGTCGATAGTAAAGTTGGAAGTTCCTGTAAGATGCAAATTTCGAAAATTAATAAGAAGTGGTACTGAAAAAATTAAAAATCAAACGTTCTTAGAACGACTTAACAAAATTCGAATGATTCTAAGTACGAATTACCAACATCTAAACAATTCCAAGGTGGCAGGGGATAGTTTCGAACGAAAGACCCGGTCAAAATTTTGAAATAAAGGGAGAACCTGGGGTTTGGCTGGACCATTCTCTCACCAGAGGTCGTGCTACACAAGTTTCGCTTACACCTCTGTCAACGCCCGATGTACAAGATTCTTGTACAAACTTAAACGGTGGGCAAAATGTAATTAAAGTCTATGTAGTTATTCCTTTTATCTATGAATATGATTATAAATAATTGTATTTAAATCTTTAACGCCTTTATTTATTTTTATTTCAACGTTACTGGAAGAACTATTTTGCGGAGGTAAAAATTAAAATATGATCACATGATCTAGTTTGACAGATGTTTGAAAAATCAGTTTTTGTACGCTACCGATTTATCGATGATTTTACATAAATCAGCAGCAATGTCATCTCCTGTGATGTTTTTAAACGTGTCCTCAAAGTCTTCGCCCGTCGATGACTCCCCTTCAAGCTGATTGTACAGAAGAAACGAATCAACAATGCCATGTGCTCGCCATGCTTGTTTTGATCATGTGACAGACTATTTTTCCGGCGTTGACAGAGGTGTTAGCGAAACTTGTGTAGCACGACCTCTGGTGAGAGAATGCCCTGCCACCTGAGTCGTTCTTGGGTGGCAGGGGATAGTTTTTTTGGTCGAGGAAATGTGAGACAGATAGTGCTCATATATGTGATCTAGTTTTTCAGTGGATTTTTAATTTTGCTAAAATTGGTTTGCATGCAGGGGACACATGGTCCCGACTCTTGAGAATTGTTATACATTTCAGAATAAAACAAGTACAACTTACATATAGCATTGTATAGAATAGCCAGGGACGGTCTCAAAATTTTCGGAAAAATTGCCCGTTTTTCACATTTTCACGGGTCTAGCACCACGCTCCAGTCCCGAGCAACTGCCATAAACTACCATAGCATTTGTAGCTTAATGTATACCCATGCAAATAATCACCAATTGATGGGGGGTCAATCACCTTCTTTTCGAGTGACATTTCGTGTTCTGAACCCACCCTACTTTTCAAGCACAAAACCGAAAGTGAAAATTTTGCCCACAGTTTCGCATTTCCATTCCATATCTGTTGAAAAGTGCTACCAGTATTGAAGTGTCATAAATCAATGAAATGGGCATGAGCTCCTCTATCCACAAAATGAATGCAATAAATATTCTAGCAATTTATACCCCTCAAATAACCAGCCAAACCTCAGGTTCTCCTTTTATTTCAAAATTTTGACCGGGGTCTTTCGTTCGAAACTATCCCCTGCCACCTCAATAAATAAAACTCAGAATATGTTCAAGAACGACTTAACAATTATTGAATTATTTTTCGTACGAGTTAATTTAATTTTGAACTTTATACTATTTTTTAAACCAAGAACGCGGAATAAAATCTTCCGAAGAAAATCAATTAAAAAACCTCGAAATCTTTTAGATTTAAACTCGGCATGCTATTTTTTAGGTCAATTACGATGAGAAGAACATTTTTGCTTCTGAAATTGATAACAAATTTTTGCTCGGAAAATAGTTATAATAAAAAGACTTTAGAGTCTTTCTGGCCCTTAATTGAAGGGGCCAGTTCCTTTTTCTCGATATCAAATTAAACGTCTTGTAAATATAATATTTTGTTCAACAAGTGTTCAGGAATTGTTAACCGTTTTAAAGATATCTAAACAAATGTGTTTTCAATAAAATTTGAAAATTCAAAGCTCAAATCGTGTTTAAGTCCCTTTAACCAATTATTTACATGTTAAAAGATATTTTACAAAACGTGTTAAAATTTTGCCAAAAATTGTAATACTAATTTTTGACCTCGGGCGAGCTTCGGCGCCTTGCGCATTTTACACGATGTCAACTACAGGGGATCATCTACAGACATCCATCTTCCTGAAAGTTTCTTTTTTCTATTACCATTAGTTTCGGAGGAGTTGCGTGGACAAGAGTCCTTAAAAATTCACAAAATCTTCAAAATCTCAGACCGGAAGTGACGTCATCTGCTTAAAATTTTATAATCGCAAGTACATTAAATGCTCTATAAGTCCTGTAAATTTGGTCAAAATCGATTGAATGTTTTTTTTAAATCTAAAAATCGAATTCTTGATATCAGACAATGAATTTTTAATATCAGAAAATCGATTTTGTTATATCAAAAAATATATCGTATTTTCTGATATCACAAAATCGATTTTTTGATATCAAAAAATAATTTTCTGATATTAGATATCTGATCTGATATACCAAAATCGATTTTTTGATATCAAAAAATGATTTTCTGATATTAGATATGAGATCTGATATACCTCAAAAATATTAAAACGGCGCCCCATAGACCCCTCTTGGTCTGTCCCCTTTTCTTCATATCAGATGGAAGGCCTTTTAATTCTAAACACATTTTGTTCATTGATCATGAGTGTTTAGAAATTCGGTACCGATCTTGAGATATTTGAAAAAGATTGTTTTAGGAACCGACCTATTATCTCCTATCGGGGCCCTAAACATCCCTAATTACGTAACACATGAGACAGTTATTATATTGTATGGGTATATAACAGTAAGATAAACATTTCTGCTTCTATATCTTATTACAAAATATCCCTCAGTAAAGAGCTATAACTAAAGACTCTAGACCCGTTAGGGTCCCTAATTTAGGGGCCAGCCACTTATTCTTGGTATTAAATGAAAGGTCACTTAAATTAAACACATTGTGTTCAACAATTGTTGACATATTCATAATTGTTCCTGAGATATTAGAGAAAGAAGGTTTTAGGGGCCGACCCCTGATCTCCGTTTAACGTAATTTTAAGGGTTGCATATTGTTGAGTACATCATTTTGAGCATCTTTTCTTCTATACTGCTTTTCAAAATTATTTTCCTTTTTGAGATACAGAGGATCAAAGTTTTGGACTTTTGATACCTAAAAACCTTTATTACGTAACACATGAGAAAATCATTATAGTGTTTGTGTACATACATGTAACTATAAAATAAACATTTTTGCTTCTATAACCTACTACAAAATATCCCTCAGTAAAGAGCTATAGATAAAAGACTTTAGAGCCCTTTAAATTCCTTTTTTGAGGGGCCAGACCCTTTTTCTTGATATCAAGCGAAAGCTCTTGTAAATATAAACTTTTCTGCATTACATGTTTAACAAAATATTTTCAGAAAAGAGATAAACAACGAAAACCAGGAAAAATGACTGTGTTTTTTAAACTCAGTTTCCAGGTCCAGGCGAGCTTCGGTGCCTTTTTAATCAGACAGATATGATTGACATTATACACATCTACAATCTTTTGTCTACCATCCCTGAAAATTTGAACTCAGGGATATCTTTAATAGTTTAGGAGGAGTTCCATGGAGAAACCAACCCTTAAAAAATCGCTAAAACGTTAATATCTTGGAAACGGAACTGATGTCATCCATATAACAAAATTCCAATAAGGCTAAGACCAATATTTATCAGATCTGAAAGTTTCACGAAAATCGGCTGAGCCATTTCCGATAACTCGCGCGGACAACAAGACAACAATAATGTAGTCCTAACGAACTGAGTTGTTGCAGAAATGGATCTTCCCCATTTACCGTTTTGACTTGGGTTAAGTTATAGACTACCAAATGGGGATCAGTGGTTAGAGCACCAGACCTTGGGTAATCTAATAGAACAAAGCTTTAAGTTGATGGGTTCTATATGACACCAATGTTAAATTATAGAAATTGCGCTCGCTTTTGCAAACGTGTTATCAAATTATCAAACAGGTTTAAATGAAAAAAAAAATTAAAATTGAAATTGTATTTTACAATTAACCAACGAGCATTTGCCCGTTTTTCCTACATTTTCTTTTCAAAAAGCTAGGGGATAAGGATGTGAGTGTGATGAATTAAATAGGAATAGCATCAATCTGAAAGAATAAAATTCGCACTCATTGTATACAAAAATACTGCTAATCTTTTACGGATGGAGACATTGCTTCGCTGACACCCCCACCCCCCATAATACACCTCTAATTTCTTAATTTACGTCTATGTAGTTTAAAAGCGACGTCGTTTCTAAGGAAATTCGATTTCAACATGTGGGAGTCGTAGATATACAGGTCTGGAATGGTTTTCTACGGTAAAAAAGGACCCTATTTATCATAACATAATGACCGTGGGGCAGTTTTCTAAGTAGAAATTTGAGCTGCGGTCACTATTCTTTGGGGATCACTTTTTCGTCGTTACACTCACAAGTGCCGACGAAAAAGTGAAAAAGTGCCGGCAGGACCGACTACCCCCCCCCCCCCTTCCAAATATCTACACCCCCGGGACTTTACTCATGTTTTTTCTTTAAATTATCTTTTTATGACATATTTATAATCAAATGTATACAATCATTGCACAAAATTGCTTAAAACAAACATTTTGAAAAAAAAATAATATCCCCTCTATAAATTTTACAACACATTGTATTATATAATATTTACATTTTTCAGAGTCTTTGCCTATGATAACACTACATATCGATTTTGTACTAAACAGTCCAATAACTTCAGATGACGTATAATGGGGCGCCAGCGGGGTTTGCTCATTTATATTCAATAATTTAATTGTACAATGGATTAAAATTATATAAATACAAGTAATAAGGAATCATTCTTGGAATATTATGAGGTGATAATTTCGGTCGACGGGGCGTGATCAAATCTATCATAAAGCCCTTCGGATTTGATCACGCCCCGACCAAACTTATCACCTCAAAATACCCTAAGAATGATTCCTTATTCCTTAATAGAGGGAATTTTTTTAAAAAAATGTTTGTATTAACTAATTTTGAAAAAAAAAATCATTTCCCCTCTATAAATATTACAACATATTGTATTGTGTATAGAGAGGAAATGATTTTTAGCTCACCTGAGCTGAAAGCTCAAGTGAGCTTTTCTGATCACATTTTGTCTGTCGTCCGTCTGTCTGTCCGCCTGTAAACTTTTTACATTTTCAACATCTTTTCCAGAACCAAACTTGGCACAAATCACCCTTAGGCAATGGGGATTCAAGGTTGTGAAAATTAAGGACCAAACCCTTTTACAAGGGGAGATAACTGGAAACTATTGAAAATTTTCGTGAAATTTTCAAAAATCTTCTCAAAAACCATTTGGCCAGGAAAGCAGAAACTTATGTGGAAGCATCTTCAGGTAGTGTAGATTAAAAGTTGTGACAATCATGACCCTCAGGGGTAGGGTGGAGACACAATGGGGAGTCGAGTTTTTACATAGGAATATATATAGCATAAATCTTTAAAAATCGTCTTCTCAAAACTAATCAGCCAGTAAAGCTGAAACTTATGTGAAAGCATCCTCAGGTAGTGTAATTTCAAAATTGTGAAAATCATGACCCCCGGGGGTAGGGTGGGGCCACAATGTGGGGTCAGATTTTTACATAGGAATATATAGAGAAAAGTCTTTAAAATTCTTCTTCTCAGAAACTATAATCAGCCAAGAAAGCTGAAACTTGTGTGGAAGCACCTCAGGTAGTGTAGATGCAAAGTTGTGAAAATCATGACCCCCCGGGGGTAAGGTGGGGCCACAATGGGGGGGGGGGGGGAAGGGGGGGGTCAAATTTTTACAAATTGACATATATATAGGTCACAAGCAATCTTTGAGTAAAAATTTTGGCTTCTAATTATTTTCCATTACAAGATATGGTGTAGACAGGAATTATGCATTTTTTAAAACAACGACCTTGAACTAGCACAACTGAACCTGGGTCAAGTTCAGTACACACCCTCAGGTCATAAGCAATCTTCATGTGAAGTAGGAATGTCCAATATTTCTCCGTAAGAAAGGTAAAGACCGGACACAAATTATGAACCTTTTCTTTCCAATGACCTTGAACCTGCCCAAATGACCTTGAGTCAAAATCATGACACACCCTTAGGTCATAAGCAATCTTTGTGTAAAGTAAGAACTTTTGATGATTCTCCATAAAAAAGATATGGACTGGACACGATTGCACAAACAGACAAACAGATGGATGGACAAGGTGATTCCTATTTACCCCCCAAACTTTGTTTGCGGGCGGTATAATAAAAAATATATTGATGAGGTGTATTCTGTCCCTTTGGGATTTTGTCATTTAAATTGCATTTATGTTGTCTTAAGAATTATAGACCCATGCATGGAACTACTAAAAATATGCCTTGGACCCACAGGCCCCCGCCCCCAGCAAACAGCAAATGCAATTATCCCTCGGACCCCCACCCCCCCCCCCCCCCCCAACCTGAAAAAATATCTGGATCTGCTTATGATTAACCAGTAACAGCTTACCATTCCTCATTGCAGGGGCACCTTTGTTTAGTAATAGTAAACGGTTAACGAGCACTCCAGTAGCTTTCTACGCCTACATGTCTGCATCTGAAAATCCGCCGAGCATTCACCATACTCTAATCTTTGATGTCATCAAGACCAATATTGGCGGGGGTTACAACAAACACAGTGGGATGTTTTCAGCACCTGTCGCAGGTGTCTACGTGCTGACATGGACCATCTATAGTGGCGATCATGGCAAAACTGCATTCGGTATATATGTCAATGATGACATGGTGTGCAGCACATTCGGAGAAACAGACGATGATAACGGAGACTACGATTCTGATACAGGGGTCATTGTGGTGTCACTGAACCAATATGATGACGTCTTCATACGATCCATAATGACGTGTTCTACAACAATTGCGAGCTTTACCTCGAACACAAGAACTACGTTTGCAGGATGGAAACTTGATTGATTCAAAAGCAAACTTAAGTACATATACAAAAATTCAATTAAGGTTTGACAATTTACTTTGATTATGGTATATTATTTCTGTTTTATATTTTTGTTTTAAAGTGTTTAAGCTGGTCAATTTGAAGTATATTAATGTCTTCATTTTCACGCAGATACGTTGAATTTATAAGTCATTCATAAAGATATTTTAAATCTCCATTTAATAGTTGGTTACAATAGAAGTAAAACTATAAAAGAAATTGGTAGATAATTTATCTATTTTACACACTTTGATACAATCATGTACAAACTGATTACATCATTTGTCCTACTCAGCAAGGTTACACAAACAATAGATATTCTTTATTCTAAACTCTGCTTTAGTAGCTTCTTATATTAGATATTATCAAAATGTATGATGTTTGTCTGTTCATTGACTTCTGTTAATATTTATCACAGATGAAGGGTAAAAAATTTCCATTTTTGAATGTCCTTAATATTATGTAGCATTTTTCACATTATCTTTGTCCTCTTCATGAAAGCCAAGAGATTTCCAGTCCTCTTTCTGCATCAAGTCACTGAATAAGAAGTCAAACAAATGAAACATGATTTCTGTCAAAAATATCTAAATAAAATGGTTGTGACAACAATTTGAACTCTAAATTTTTAGATTTTACATTTTCATTTCAATGTAAAAAGTGATTAATTTTAAACTAAGTATTTTTATAATGCTTGAACAAAATTTATCTATATCTGAATTCTTAGTAATGTAAACAAAGTTTATAGTGCATAAATGTGTTTTACTATATAGTATGTATCATACTGGTATAAGTTTCATTTTAATCATATCTTTCCATTTTGGAAGTTATTCATGAAAACAAACATTTTTTTAAGTTTGTCATTGGTTATTTATTTATCATGGGTAATAAAACGTGTCTATATTTTGGTCCTATATTTTAAGCCCTAGCTGTTGGTAATTATTTATATCTACAACCTGTCGAACAGGTATTCATAACAAGCACGAGTTTCACTCATTTGATGGCTTTTATATTTATTTTATATCTATTTTATCCCTGTCCACCCCATTCAAGTTTTGTGGCAATAATACAAGAAATAAATGAAAATTGATATTTCACTTGTGCCTGAATAATTAATGTGTATTTTTCTTTATTACAGAAAGAAGTCAAGTGAAGGAATATCTATTTGTACATGTATTTGTATGTTGTAATAAATGCAGGCAGATCAGTGCTTCTTTTACTAAAACAACTTTGTTATTCATTATTGTAAATATGTAATTTATGTTCGTTTGAGTGCATAAAATGTGATCAAAATATGGAATTTCTTTTGACTTCAACATGTTCAATATACCGGTAATAGTTTATTATAATATTTGTGTCATCATTGGAAACCCACTGTCGGTGTAAGAGAAGTGAGACCGACTTGGGGTTTCCGATGATGCATATTTGTAAATGAAAACATGGCACAATTAACATGATTAAAGCGACAGTACAGCTGAAAACACATGAGTGAATAACTTCGGATTTACCCATTGTATCGTTAGGAAATACGAAATAACGTTGATTGTGACAGTTGAAGTACATAAAAATCCCTTTTACATACCTAATTAATGTAATTATGAGCTTCCGGAAATTTAAGGGTCGTACAAACCGAAATAATCTTATATCGTTTATTTGTACCACGTGGATTTTGATTGACAGTAATTGACACGTGCTGAAAACTACAATATCTTTGCCCGACTACGGTCATCATGCTATACGAGGTAAAAGGGGCTCTCTAAACGGAAAACATCATCACTTTCTCGATAATTTATTAATGGTTTACCAATTTCAATTCATTTTAAAATTAACAGACATAAATATGTCAAATTATCCCTCAAGGGGCCTCACTTACAAAAATGAATATAGGTTGTAGCAACTCCTATGATAAACACGCAAAATACATGCTTACAAAATAATAACTGTGGTTATTTTAAAAACTTTGAACAATTATTACCTTATTTTCTTTGCCAATTCAGTCAATTAAGCAGGCCTACCCGGTCTCTTACTCGCCATGCTGGTTTGTTTATAGTAAATACGCATGCGTAATGGTATAGAAAGTGGAACGTGGAACCCCGTAACACGTGGCGATGTATATATGTATAGGTTATACCTAATTATTAATTTTAATGAAATAATTAGATTTATTTCACGGAGAAATTTGTAATTTTCTGAAAGTTTATACATTTATGAGTAGAACAAAAATACCGAACCCGATCGGAAAATTTTTTCAAGTCGGTTTTTTAATAAGATGCGCCGTACTGTCTCTTTAAGCTTTAAATCTTGTTGGAAACTCAACAAATTTAAAATTCAGATTTTGGTAGTAGAAATACAGAGTACCATAAAAATATTCTAGACATTCAAATGGGGAAAACAAATGTTCTGTCAACTATTCTTTTAGATTGATAAAGAAAATATAATTTGAAAAAAGTCTAAGTGGTGTGTGGGCCACATTGCTCACCTGAGCAATATTGTTCTGTGACCTATAAAAGTATATTGCTTATTAGTTTTTAATGAATTAATAACTTTATTTTTTTTCCTTTAAATCTTGTCCCCGTTTAAGGAAGAACATTTTGTAAGATAATATGTATTCCCATAAATTTTTAATATGTTTTTAAATATAACTATTTTTTATACCTGTCCAGTACATACATTTATCTTGAACCTTAAATTGCAGTTTCACCAGAAGGAGATCCAGAACAAAATTGAAAAAGCGCATGCAGGCATAGTGTTAAACTTATCATTCAGAAAACTGAGGACTAGAAATGAGAAAATAGAATGCAAATCTTACTTATCCATTCTACACTGAAGATATGATTTAGCTTCTGATCTACATTTGGAGTTTTCTCTGTTGTTGGCCATCAAACACCTCATATATGATCTCATTTCACTTTTGCATAGACCTATAAAAAGGCAAAAGTACAAATAATTTGTTGTTTCATACAAATATTGGAACATTAATAAGAACTTCTTCAGGAAGTCATAACAGTTTTGCTTGCTTGGATTCATTTGAAATAAAGTTAATAGGTTTGTTCTTTACATAGTTCTAACATCTTGATGTATTTAATAACAAAGGTACACAATAACTAAGGTTGCAAGATAACCTCTGAGTTTGAGAAATGTTGTTTTGAAATTAAAAAAAAAGCCAAGGCATTAGACATTTTATAGTACCAATCAGACCCAACCTAACAGAGAGTAAACCCCAACTAAACCCTGGGTTTAATTTGTGGGTTTACTCTGGGTTTACAAGAGTGGACCCAGAGTGAACCCAAAGTAACCCAGAGTGGACACAGAGAGTAAACCCTGATCAGAAGTATACCCCTGAAAGCAGATGCTACATGTGTATTCAGAATATACAAGGGGCAGGAATTACAGGCAGTAAGATGGTAAGATAAAAGACGGGTCTGCTTCACACTTCAGTGCGTACAGTTGACCCCAAAAGCAATTCCCGAGTAAACCCAAAGTAAATCCCGAGTGGACCCAAATTTTCAAACCGCAGACCCAGAGTAAACTCCAAGTAAACCCCAAAAGTATACCCGGGGTTTAGTTGGGGTTTACTCTGGTGTTAGGTTGGGTCTGATCGGTAATGTATATTTCAAACAAGATTTTGAGATCAATGTACATTGTATTGTAGTTATCCAGCAACATCTACAATAACAAAACCTTTATTCTACTAAAGACTCAGAATTTTGGCTGATCTTGTCGTCTGCATAGAAAAGACATAGGTCATTGAGAAGGCTGCTTCATGTTAGCCCGAAAGTTTTGTTCGTAAAAGTTAACTGTGAACACTGACCGCAGACTATCAATGGGAATGGAATGCAATCTGATTAATATCGGATCCTTTGATCTGCTCATGTAGATCAAAATCAGGGCTGCGTTTTACAAAAGAACTTACGACCAAACTAATGAACGCTATATATGAATATTCACCTGAAAAAATACAACCGAGAATCATTGTGAAGCATGTGTGTAAGATTATGGTAGCACTTGAATGAATGGCATAACATCCACTGAGACTAATTTTAAAACCAGTCAGTCAATCTGGACAATTCCGAACTCTTGATCTTTTGAAGTTTATCCCTGGTCCTGCAGACTTACCAGAGTTACCTGTATTTGACCTTTTTAAATATTATTTTATTTTATTATTTTTCACTAACGGTAACCAAAGAAAATTGAAAAAAAAATGATAAAATACAATAAATCAATACTTAAAGTGTATTTTACTTTGATTTAAATGAAAAATTCATCATCTGCATTCCATTCGATCTGATCTTAAATAATGTATAAAACAATTATCCATGTGTAAATATAACTATGTTTATTTAGCTAAAGGAGTTAATTATTGTTTATTCAGCAATCATAATTAAGTGTCTGATTCAGATTTCTAATTACCATTGGGTGTTATAACTAATAGACCCCTTCATGATAACTATAACTGCTCTCTTGCAGGGCAAATTGATATACTTTGCCGAAATTTTAGTAGGTAGATAATTAAATGACGTAAATGAAACAATTGATGTTACATCATATTTCACCGAATTATGTAATTTTGCTGTGCAAAAGAGCAGTACCGCAGTTACCGTGATGGGGCTAATTTGGGGTGCTTTCCATTTAATTGGCATCGCCGGATTTGCCGGTGTTGCCTTCATCGCCAATTGCAGGAACGCGCGTCGCCGGCGAGCGATTGTGGCAACGCAATATACCGTTGCCGGTTAGCAAACATTATGGCGTCGAGGTTTTCATATTCTACAAAACTGGGATTTCTGAAACTACAATTGGTCCTTCTACATTGAAATACATTAAAACTGCAAATAGCCAAGATTTCTGGATCAAATTTCAAGATAAGTATCAGTTTTAAGCTGCAATCGTCCTCGCTAGAGCATTTTGACGTTGCCAAACGTTCCATTTACGTCACCGTTTCTCGATGACGTCGCCGGCGAGGCAACGTTAATGGAAAGCGCCCCAGGAGACTCTCCCTGTCAAGCTAAAGAAGAGAATAGATTATGAGACGGGTGCCTTTTAATTATGAAAACTAGTGGTCACATATTGGAATAATAATAATACAGAACGATACAGATCAGTAAAAGACAAAAATCTAACATAATTTAACGGCGCGAAACATCTCAGGGCGAAACGTCTCAGCGCGAAAGGTCTTTCGGGACGAACAGTCCCGCATTCTGTTTTTTGATCGATAAAGCTTATACTAGCAGCTGCACTTGATTCACTCTTGGTTCAGACATAATCCCATAAAATGAAATTTATTTACCTGCTGAGAACGTGTAAGAAAGTTAGAATGACACCGATTGCATATATATTTTACTTTCTGTCTGTACATAGCTCGAATTTCCTCGGAGAAAAGTTGAAAATCTATCAAATTATGCATTCCTAATTTACCATATACAAGCATATACCTTACTTCACTTGATCACATTTGTGTACGTTTTGTTACCTTCATGATCTAACGGAAAAATGCCTTTATCTGGAGCTTTTGTGATTTGTCTTGTTCCTGGAGTTGACATAGTTCTAGGCCAAATTCCAGAGGACTTCCGAGTAACGGTGGTGCCGTACTTAAATTTATAACCTTTGATTACATTGGCTTAGTGTTATCCATTTGACCAATAGTAGTAGGTTTAAAAAATTATAAGGGCTTCGTAAATCAGAGGCAAAACTGAAAGGCACAACTCTCTCGGCAAAATTAATGGTACAGAAAGTTATATAACGTAAGTATCACACTTGTTTATCATAATTTTAAAACAAAAGGTCACATTTCTTTAAAAAATAATGTACATGTAACAATTTACAGTACGGATTCCCGTTTCTGTCATATCCAGGTCCAGTATTTAACGTTATACCATAGCTAAATACAAGCCTACATGTGGCATTGTGGGTTGCTTAAATTTCATCAATTGCAGTCAAAGTTCTAAAAGTTTTGAGGCTATGAATAACTGCTTATGTGTTACCAAACAACTACTTCTTAAATGGAATAACAATTTGAAAGAAAAACAGTTCTGGTTAACATGATAATTGATTAAATAATTCAGCCCAATATGAAGCAATCAAACTAATCATGTGCACACTTATCCTGTTATCCATGCCTCATCATACAAAAGGCCTCATACAGTTATTCAAACAATAGAAATGCATGTTTTGCTTAAAACTGCTCTAAAGCAGCTATATGTTTTAACTATTTTTGCTCAGGGTTGCTTATCTAAAACTACACAGTACAAACATAGGCTGACAGTTCCTTGCAACGTATTTGTCAGTTTTACATAACATGCGTAAAATGCAAAATTTCATAAAGGTAGTTATATAAACCTACTCCAGGTAGGTAAAAAAACTAGGTAGGTTAAAGAAACAGTATATAGGTAAATCAAGCTACGTAGCTCTAGTGATTGTACTGAACCTGATATCAGACATGTTGCGTTGATTTTATGCGAAAACCCTTGTTTTCCATAAAGGCAAATTAAAAAAAAAATTATGAAAAGATGATATCGATTATTCTAGGGACGTAATTACATCAAATGCATTCCTGTTTATAAATGACTTATCAGCAGTCAAAAAGTATTTTTCCAAGATGAAACGTTAAGTACTGTAGAATAAATATCCAATAAAACTGAATAAACTTATATTCCCAATAAGTTGATTTCAGTATTTTAGTGATAGATTTTCTGTTGCCAGGTTTTTGTCAGGTGTTTTATTATTATTCACATTATTTATGTAGGGTGGGCATGGGGCACTTTTGGTTTGATTCCAATTTTGTGGCCAAATGCCTGTATGGCTGCCAAAACGGCTGCCAAATAGGAGTCAATTTTTATTTTTTTGCTCGGCTTTGCTGAAAGCTTTTCTGGAGGCATGCAATTTGCCAGTGATTCTATAAATAGGAGAATTGCAAAAGTACCGGTAAACAAAAAACTGAACAGCATCAAAGTAGAAGCCTCCGCTATACCAAATAGTTACACAGAGAGCTATGTTTTGTCAAATCTATTGTTTTTTTTTTGTTTGCGAATAAATTTAGCGAGGATGTTTGTTTTGTGTTTTCTTATTAATTACACATTTTAAAAACAAGACTATGCATTTTGAACGCAGATAGAATGTGCATGAAATTCAATAAACTACTTTACAAAGCATTGGTATTTGCTTGCACATCGAAGAAATGGGGGATTGATTTTAAAATGCTTGTTTTAAAATTCTATGCACTGTTTATTTTTTTCTACTAGACAAACATATTCTTGTTAATAGCCGCTTACAAAATTTAGTTGCTCTCTAGCTGATGCTTTGTCAACATTAAAACCATGAGAGAGAGAGAGAGAGAGAGAGAGAGAGAGAGAGAGAGAGGAGAGAGAGATTGCCATACTTTACTACACAATATGCATAATGACACTTCAAAAGAGCCTGGCATTCAGTTCTTCAGTATATACATGTATATTGATTATTCATATGGGATTAAACTTTTCTGAAGAAAAAGTGCATCATGTTTGGCTTGTTTGCCACTGGGGTAAGAACACTGAAATGTGGTTAACATGTTGTGCTTTTTCTTAATTTTGGAAGCAATATGCTGTCAAAACAAAATCTTATGATGATAATTTGATAACACTGTTATTAACAGAATACTTTACTAAGATAGAGTGATAAATACCAGCTTTTAAAAGACTCCATTTCATCAGGAATGGTATTGTCATATTTAGTTTATTTTTTGTTTTGAAATCAGCAAAATGTCAAGATGGATCTTGTATGACCCCGATTTCTATGACGAGATTGTTCCCCTTTGCGATGAACTGGTAGACAATGAAGAAGAAGAGAGGGTCATGACATGCAGGTGCTACGGCAGAGGGAAAAAACTGAGTGAGGTGGAGGTCCCAAGGGTACCCCAGCTTCACTTCAGAACAGAGAAAGAGGTAGAATGCTCACTAGTCAGCATGGCTGTATTTAAGTAAATACAAAACTGTTATTATTAAATGTCTTGATTAGGGCATCCTTAAAAAAAATATTTGTTTGAAATTGCCGCCTGGAGGTTTCTTAACCCAGTATGGAGGCAGGGATTTTTTTTTTCTTTCAAACTTGAAATTTAACTATTTAAAAATTGGTAAAAAATAAAAATCTTCATATAAAAAAAAAATTCTTTATTTTTGCTAATAAAATTTTATCAGCGTGGGGTATTTAAATGAGGTGGGAGGCAATTCCAAGCAAACAATAATTTTATTTTGGCCTTATTTTTGATATCCAATTAAGGCTTTAACTATATATTTTGAGGGTTTTGTTTTTACCACAGAGTTGGAATGATTACATGTAAATGTATTTGTGTACCCAGTTAATTTAGGTTTTTTTGTTCTATTATAGAGATATATTGAGAAAATCCGACTTGATGAGAACCCTAAAGCAAAAAGACGTGGGAGAGGAAGAGCCAAGGTCCACCAGCTTCTGACAGACAATATGATGTCTACTGTCGGACAACCTCAGGTCTGTATTGTAGTTGATTGTTGACTTGTCAAAGGGTCATAGAGTTGATCAAATTTGTATAAGCTTAATTTCTTATGTGATAACTACAGTCTACTTATTTGAATCATTAGTCTATGTCATTTAAAGTTTATTTGCTGTAACTTTGATGTGTTCTAAACACATTAAATTGTGTGTCAACATGGTCAATGTCATATTCTATCTGTTGTTGTAAAATCATTCTTGTATTATAACTTTCTTCCTGTCTATGCACTTGGAATATGGTATCTCAAAGTTAGTACATGTACTGACATCATAATACTGGTATATATTTGTATAAATTATTGAAAAATCTATGAATGTGTGTGTGTGTGAGAGAGAGAGAGAGAGAGAGAGAGAGGAGATAGATGGGTTTTGGTTTTTGTTCATATTTATTAGCTTATGCTTGATGTTCTTAGAAATATCTAAACTTATATGAATTGATGCTGTTTGATATAAAACATGTACATGTACATACATGTACATAATGGAGATGATAATGTCCATTGCATTAAATTCAGTTTTTTAAAAGCCATTATCACACATAGTCTTTAATCGGCAATTTTTCATGAAGATTCTGATGTGATCATTTATGAGATAGATGAACATGGTAGGTAAACATTTTGTAGATTATTCTTTTATCGCTTGCAGTATTTCTTTCTGATGTCAAAAGTGTACATAAATTAAACCTTTCTTTTCAGTTTGCAAGTAGCAATAGAGCCAACATGTCTCCATTTAAACTTACTAACCCAATCCATTTTTGTCATCAACTAATGACTAACAACTGAATTCATCTGAAACTATTGCATTACTATCATTTACTTCCTAAATTTGGTGACATATTAAGTTTTGTTTATTTTCAGAAAAGTTGCATGGTTTTTCCATTAGGAAGGGTTTGACCCCCCCCCCCCCTCAAAAAAAAAAAAAATTAAAAAGTTATTTCACATATACATATAAGACAGCATATACATGTATAGAGGTACAAGTAATAAATTATGGTTACAGTGTATTTAGATAAACTGTAAACCAAAAAACTTCCTCTTTTAAATGCTTTGTAGAAATAAGTCTCTTTTAAAATTTAGGAAATTTCAAATACTGTACAGTTTATACAACTGTACTTTAAATGTAACAAAACCAGTGGCATGTTTAAATAACTTAACTTCCATACATTGATGCTTTATTCGTAAACATTATAAATTTAGTGATATGCTTTAAAGTTACAAAACAATTTTGTGAAGATTTTTCTTTGTTTCAACAGGTTTCCGTCCCGAGTATAGCACCATTCATTACAAATGCAGTTCCTCCCAACATTGGTCCCCCAACAAACACTGGGGGTTTTGGACGACCCAGTTCATCCAGTAATCACCATTCACACAATGGTTATGAAAACATGGAGTTCTCTAATATCCAGCCATCAAGGAGGGGGTTTTCCATAGAGGACTTCATCTCAGAATCCAGCACCAAAAAGAAGAAAAAGAATAATAGGTCAGCAGCAATGTGCACCAATCCATTGCCCAATTCAGTCGAAGAGACAGAGGAAAGCTCCTCGGAAAACAACGAATCAGTGGTGATTACTCTGGCTTCCTTGGACAGTGCTGGATCTACAAAACAAATTGATGGATATCTGCTCTCAAAGATGTTGAATATTCCCTGCATAGGAGGGGAAAAAATTATCAATACTGATAGTTCTGTGCCAGGTAGCTTAACATCTTCATCAATGTCTGCCTTAAATGATGTATATAGGTTTGAAGAGGCTGTACATGTACCTCCAAAGAAAAACAAAAAATGTGGAAAGGTTTCTACAAGTAATGAAAAGTCAGAGCAGGAAGATGGGTGGGTATTAAATGGAAAGAATGTGGTAGAGATCTATGATTTACCTGGGGACTGTGATGTTACTCTTCTTCAGGACATTATTGCAGCATACGGGGCCATCATTGATACTGACGTCATCAGTTCAGGATCAACAGTGTCTGTGAGATATCAGTAAGTTGACTTATGTTGCTTTAAAGTTTAAGGTTTAAGTGGGTTTTCAGTTCATAGTTTTACTGACTGAGTAGTTTTGAGTTATATAATAAGAAAATATTAAAGTCTTCAATATGGTCTCAATTTTTTGTATATCTTTTTGATTTTAGGCTGGACAGCAGCAAAGCAGCAAATTGGGTCATTTCAAATTTAGATAATGCTGACTACCTCTTTGCAGGTATTTTTCAAGAAATTTTACCGAGTAACTACCGGTAGTATTTTCACAATATTCTGTTTTTAACATTGGGAATATATGTTATAATTCTATACAGTTCAAATATGAATAACTTGTGCTTGAGCACATACTATGAGCTTGCTTGAGCTAAAGACTTGCATAATCTTTTCTGACCAATATTTCTCCAGTGTAGATGTCGTCTGTTGTGTTAACATTACTTGCTTTCATTGTCTTCTCCAGTACATGCACTACTGACTCTACTTCAAACAAAATTTGTGCAAAGCATCCTTTAACAAAATGGTGAAAGATTGCATTCTTTTTAATGAGAGATTATTTTATGACTAACAAAAATAATAAAAATTGGTGTTTTAAAAATCTTTGTATTTTGTTAGAGAACCAACTATCAAGAATTATCAAACCTTATGCACATTGAAGTTTCTTTACATGTAAATATGATAAATTCACATTTCAAATTATTCAAACCATGATATTGCATGTGATGAAATGATTCTCATTTATGACCAAAAAATTGTTCCTAAAGGTTGCACATCAAAAACTGTTGATTGCAATCAGTTGTATTGAAAATAGTTATTAAAAACACCTTTTTCAGAAATGATTATGCATTTCTGCATTATCATTGGAAACCGACAGTTGCATAGCTTAACTTCTCTCTCCATTGAGAGGTGGAGAGAGGAAGGTTATCAACCTTGGGTTTATGACAATGTTTCTGCATCAATTTCCAAACAAAATCTGTGTTTTTACAAAACAAAACTAAATTGTTAGAATTAATGGCATCACCAGGTGTGAAAGCTGAAATCTAGGTAAAGATAACAAAAAGTAAATAAAAAGAATGATAAAACAAAAAAATCATCAACTGATATAAAAGATAGTCAATGTTTGATTTTATTTACGGGGTAAACATTTTTTCTTTAATGTGCTTTTGGTTTCATTTGAATTTTTGTCATGATTGCATTCTGTCATAACATGTTCCAACTTTTTCTCTATTGTCTTCAATAGAAAAAATACTTCTTTCCAGAAATACTTTCAACATTAACATTAAGCAGGATGGTATAATATCAGAAGGAAGTTTTTGATTTTTGCTTTGTTTTTTAGATCACTGTGTCAAATGCAGGAGAGTCACTTGAAGTGTACCATACCAGAGTGCCAAAGTACAGAAACCGAAACCTTGTGTTATAACTGTGATGATGTGATTTTATTGTTCTAACTTATGAAATTTATTGCATTATTCACAATTCATCTGGGGCAAAGTTGTTAAAGTTGTAATGCAGCCTTGATTTTAATTTGACGAAGTCCATCTTTGTAGTTTAATTGTTTAGAAAAAAAATGAATTTTAAAAAAGTATGTGATATATCAATAACAATCGTATTATGGTAATTGGTGAGATATACATGTATTTTATTTACATTCTGGTTGTATTAAAGTTCTATTTTTATAGTATGCTGTACATGCAATTTACATTGTAAACTTTACTTGTGCCAATATCCAAATGTGTTCAATTACTAGTATTCATGCCTGCAAGTTTTTTGAAATAAATTATTTGAAATATTTTTTTTTTATATGATCGTATCAATGTTTGCGGAACTAAAATTGTGCCACCATTGGTAAAATAATGTCACTGCAACCACAAGATATAGAAATAAACAAGTAGATGCTGTAGGAAACCTTATAATTACTTCTCAATCAAATTAATTTAATTCTGAAAAGATAGACAGCATGCTGATATTTATCTTGGATCTGTCGACGTAAGAGTAAGCAGATGGACCGTGGGTTTCCAGATGATGGTAGCTATAGTCTAATACGACTAAAATTAAAAGGAAAACGTGGCTTAAGTATTCATAAGTTAATGTGGAAGGTTTCTGAGACACAATCAGATACTTTGGTGGTGGTATTGGAGGGACGCCGATTGGGTACATGGGGTGCTCGTTCAAATGACCATATTGATATGGAGGTTCCAAGGTCGTGCGTTTTGTTGCCATTTCACCTTCGTTCGATCACACTTGGCGTCTGGTTTGGTGTGATCATAATGATAGGGTCGTTAAGGCAAAACTTTAAAAAAATGAACTTTAATTATTTTACATGAATCAATTACAGAACTTTTATCCACGTTAGCACATTTTGTGAATCCAAAGTACTCATACGATTTATATGATTGTGTCGTAATAAATGGATCTCATATAAAGGGGATATATTTTCGTACTTTTTAATCAAGCTATATGTAACTTATAATTTCTCTAAAAATTATACAACCTAAACCAATCACATTTGATACTGATCAACAAGTTTATTCTCCGTGGCGGATAGTAAACGCCCCATTCTAAATTAATCAACATTTATTTTATACATAGATAATCATCATCATATTGACAAAATTTGCGTCCGTTTTCTAAATTCCCAAATCGTTGTTTAATTAATGTGTCATACTTAATAATTTATTGTTATAAAAAAAGTTTGGATGGAGGGTCATACAAAATTATACTCTTAAAGGGACTTAGACACGATTTGAGCTCAAAATTTTAAATTTTATTTTTAATGTTTGTAATTGTTGCTATGGTTATTTTTAATGCTTTGTCAAAATTTGGAGTCAAATATTGAGTTGTAAGCAAGATACAGAGTTTGACATCTTTGTTTTGTAAACAAAGCTCGAGCCTTGTTATTGTTTACCGGTACATAATGTGATTTATTGGTTTAAGTTTCAAATAAATGTTGCTTTCTTCTGTTGATATTATTGGATCCACACCCGTATAATTTTCCTTTTACCGGGTATTTTTGAACCCTATCCACTTCCCCAAAAAAAAATGAACACAAGCATTTTTTTTTCTCGAATGGATATACATTATTGATTTACATATAAAATAACTATAAATGCTTTGTTTTACATCTCACGAACAGGGTGGCAAAAGCGAAATAGAGGTGTCCAGTGCAGCAGCCATACTTTCCAACGGTTAGTGTATATTATATCTTGAATCTACAAACCTATATGCTACTGATATTGATACTTTGTGAAGAAATACCGTCATGGTTTATGTAATATAGATGTTATGTTAACAAAAATTGCGGATATATGAATAGATATCACAAAAACTACATTTACCAATTACGATAATTACAGCAAGCAAGGATGAAGATGCAAACGTCAATCGTAGTAAAGCGAGGAAAAAGAAGACTTACAAAATACCCAAAAATTCCATAATGAATTGTGTGGTGAGCTATGATACGGATGGAAACACGGTGATTTCCAAGGACGACGAAATCGGAGATGGATTAATAACTCTGAAATGTCCAGAGAACAAAAGCGACGTGCAAGGAAAGGGAAACGCGGTCAAAAAAGAAGATAGAAATGCAATGGTTGGTTATAACTCTACTGAAAATAATGCAGTGGAGATAGAACCACAAAATAATTTTGAAAAAATAGACAGAATTCTCTTGACAAACGAACATAACGACAAACTGAAATCCATCCAAGATCCTTGCGACCATAGCAAAGATCTTAGCAATTACAGCAAAGATCCTTGCGACCACCGCAAATATCTTAGCAATTACAGCAAAGATCCTTTTGACTTTAGCAAAGATTCTTGTGATCACGGCAAATATTCTTACGACCTTAGCAAAGATCCTTGCAACCCCAGCAAAGACTTGCAAGTTATCAAGGTCTATGGCGATGACTCACAAGTCGCTGAAAACGACGTTGATGATTTAAAATTCACCACGAACACGGAACTAAATGCAGACACAGAAGGTCCCGATGCTAAAACCATGCACCAGGAACGTGTCCAAAACAATAAACATGTATACGTTAAACCTCCTCGCTTCATAAAAAAAGGTAATGAGTTTGTGTGCTGTATATGTAACTAGCTTAATTTACATTTAGTTTCTTATACACTACACATTTTATTATACAGATTGCTCCACTTGCATTTATGTTATAATAATTAACCTTCAGAAAACGAGGAAAAACTGACAAATCAGGTGAAAATTGGTCCCAGATTAATCGAAAAGTACATGTAAGTATCCATTGTTAGTTCAATTTTATTTATTTCTTTTTAATAACAATTCTTGTCATATATGACATTTTTATTTTCGCAGAACACCCGAGACGAAGACTATATCATCTGATCTGCCCCAGTATCTTGTATCCACAACAGCATCAAGCATCCCCTCCTTCGCCATTCCAGAAATTCTCCCTCCTTCTTGTAATGTTTCTAGCAGTAATATGCCCCCCTTCGCTACTCCCAACTTCCCCCCTCCTGTTCGTAACGTCTCTAGCAGCAATACACCTCCATATGCGCCGTCTACGTATATCCAAGATTACAGCGGTTCACCATACATGCATTTTTGGCCATACCAATTGACAGCTCCTCCGCCAACAACTATGCTACACTCCACTAATTATTCTACGACAACTCCATCAACACAAACTGTATCTTACTCGACAAATGCCCCATCATACCAGACTGTACAAGCATTGTCCTCTGGAGGCCCACCTATGGCTACATCACCAATCCCGACAGCAAATCATGGTTTAGCATCTCCACAATCGCTCACACAAATTCCTATGCCTCCCAAGTTTGATTTTCCTCCTCCTTTCATACCGACGACTACTCCATCATTGCCAGACAATCAAAGACACTATTTACCCCAAACTTTTTCACCAATGCCTCAGCAGTTAACAGAGAGCCAGCAACAGCATCCTGCCTTTAGTGTCCCAATTGTCCCACGGAATAGTCAGCACAACATGTTTGTCCCACCTGTGGCTTACTCACCTCTGCCTAGTCCAAACGTAAACTATCCTTTTCAAACTCAGCCTGTGTATGTGATAGGGTATTTCGTAAACCCAAATACATGTATCCCAAAAGTTGACGCTAGTCCTGTCCAAACTCCGATCCCTCCCGATTGTAATAGGATTTACGTTGCTGGAAGTAACATCATTACATATGATGGCTCCAATGGAAGCAACTGTGTTTTACCAGCAACCACGTCATCTTAAATTGGAAAGAGCAGACAAAGAGGATAGCTGACATATGTTTCATCTTTTTATGACGAGAAAGTAAGTTACATGTATGTAATGCAGTGTATGCATGGTTTTTAAAAGAACAGGGACCTAGCTTGTCACATCCATTCTCTGTCAACGTTGCAACAAATATGTAATTTGTGCACACTTTTAAATTTATTCTTTATATCATATATATTTTACCACACTGCATCGTCTCAATCCACGGTCCGAGCCGCAAAGCTCTCATCCGTCTTTTTTTTTTTAAGCAGCATATTTTATTTTAGAATATGTTATCTTTACACGTTTCAGAAACAAAAGAGAAGACCCATAGATAACAAAATTACATTTGTATTATTATTTAGAAACAGCTGAAAATAAGTAGGATTTTTGACAATTGAGTTGTGTTGCTATATTCAGACCCATATTAAGATAGAATCTGTTTATTTCGAACTTTTTTCTACCAATTTCACGTCCCAAAGAAATTGAACGATTATACATTGTAGTTCAAAAATTTTCCACAAATAATCGATGAAACTTTTCATTCTCCCTGTGCGCCCAGATTTCTGCTGAATCGACATCTTTTAAATCGCACTTGAAAAAAATTAGGGGGGGGGGGAGTTCTCCATGTTCTTTTCTTGAAAATATATAAATCCCTGATGGAAATATTTTGTTGAAAGTGAAACTTTGCTCAAGTCTGAGCTCAGTGTTTTCGTTTTATGTCAAAATGATGGGAAACTTAACTTTTTTTAATTTCATATCATAATAAAAGTTATAAAGTTCTTTTGTAAATTAAAATACATGTACAATAATTTATGATGTTGTAATTAGGGGGCTATTTTAGATCTTAATCATATTTTTTAATTTAGAGCTCTCAAGCGCGGAAATGAAAAAAAATAATTATGACGGCATATGTGATTCACGCAAAGTTTACCGAAATGACGTAATTTTATTACGTCATTTGGGGTTTATCATTATAGTTTGCAAACAAGGCACTAGGCTTATTTTGATAAGAATGAAATTGTTTTCGAGTGAATGGTCAATTTTCATCTCAGCGGTAGTGCTATTTGTGCTATTTTTAGGACTAATGGTGTACGCTAATGTTGCTTGTCTTCTATGCAACATGCAGTGTTCCAGCAGAACAGGCAATGTCATTCTGTCGCTGATATTTCTTCTCTTGGGAGTGATACAAATAATAGTTTTTGTAAACGTAAGAAAGCACAAACTGGAAGGAAAGCGTTTTATGTTTACAGATAAAGAGAGACAGATTAAACCACCGACAAAACCGGAGGTAAATATTGGGTTAAAGTCCCTTTAGGGCTGCCATACCTCATGTATAATGTTTACAAATTTTCTGACAAATTATGCGGTGTTATTTCCTGTTAAAAAGGGTTAATTTACCCGTTTCATTTCAAAATACATTTAAATGTATTCAGCACAAAAGAAGCATTTATGATGGTTTGTATATAAAATATTCAAGAGTGTGATAGCTGTTTATTTTATTTTCATACAAAAATAGTTGCCATGCTGTCGAGAGATTCAACCTCTATAATTGATAACTATGTCTACAATTCATTGGCAGTGACAGATGATATAATTACATGCTTTTTAAAAATATTAAAATATCTTATTTTCTTGCAGACTCAAAACTAAGCAAAAGAGAATATTGGAGAAAACGTTACAACTGGGATAAACAAGTGAAGATGGATTGGCTTGTTGATGCAGATAAAGTGTCCGAAAATCTGGGACCAAAAATTCAGCAACTCCGTAAAAAGATTGGGGAAGTGTGTTTGAATATTTTGGATCTTGGCTGTGGAACGTCTGATGTACCTTCAGTGCTTCTCAGGAGATGCAAGACACCTGTGATTATTTACTGTGTGGATTATTCTGAAGGAGCTCTTCAGTGGCAGAAAGGCTTACTTGAAGACCTTGATCAAAAACATGGAAATCTTCTGTCCAACTATAGACTTGTTGTGGCAGATGTCTGTCAGCTACCCTTCAATAATAACTTCTTTCATGTTGTCATAGATAAAGGAACCACTGACTCTCTTCTGAAATCTAAAGATGGTCATCAAATGGCCATATCATGTATGAAAGAAATCTACCGTGTACTGCACCCTTTAGGAAACCTTTGGCAAATTACTGATGAAGACCCAGATATCAGATTATTCTTTTTACAATCAATTCAAGATGAAGCAAATTTGAAGTATTCTACCTCATTTGAAGTTTTGCTGAGTGATGATATAAATGATTATTTTCTTTATACTGTTAAAGAGGATTGATAAACCATAATACTAATAGATTCATAAGCATTTATTATATGCCTTACATACTTATATTTTTTTCACGAATGAAATTCATATTTAGTATTCACTGTTTGTATGAATTAATTAAAATATTCTTAAGCAGTTTATTCCTTATTATTATTAATTATAAAAGAAAATGTTTTCTGATTTGTACATGTACAAAAAACCTTTTTCTAACAAGTAAACAAGTGTCACATTTGGTTTTTAGTACTTGTACACCAGAATTGACTTACAACTACATCATTGGAACAAAATTATCAGAAATTATTCCCTTAATAAATTATTATAGAGCTTGTCATTATATAAGGAAAAAGGAATCATTCTTTTAGTAATATGAGGTGATAATTTTGGTCGGGGCGTTGTCAAATCCAATAAAGCCCAAAGGGCTTTATGATAGATTTGACCACGTTCCGACTGGAATTATCACCTCTTCTACACTTTAAAACAACATTTTAAAACCACTATTTTTTCATGTAGTACATGCTATGCATTACTATGCGGCACAGACAATACCGTTTTTCAGTTATGCCGTAAGACGTGCCCATTTAGTGTCACTCATCTTTTATGAAATTATTGGGCTATTCATAATGTTATCATAGACAAAGACAGTTGAAAATGTAAATATTAGCAAATAAAGTACTGGTAGTCATTCCTCTTTATCTCAAACTCAATGGGAATGAGAATAAACTTATATTCCTTAAACCCATTATTTATGTCATCTGTCATATAATAAATGGGCCATAAATAAACTCACGTGGGTCACAATTAAAATACCTTGCTATCTCAAACTTCATTTTGCAAAGACTGAATTTGTATTCCTTTTACTTATCATTCTAGTCATCAAACAATGTTAAAACTTAAAACTAGTCTCAACATTGTCAATAGACATCACAGCCATGCAAACCTATTATCTCAAACTCTAAGAGTCTGAAAATATCAAAACTTCCAGATAACTCAAGATACAAGACATCCAGGCTAAAATACACTAGGAAACTGTTGGGTGACTAAAATCGAAATATCCACGATATTCAAGCCATTGTTCAAGATCAATCGTTTTACTATAATAATTTTAACATTGTTTATCCCAAATACCCAATATAGAATTGCATGTACTTCATAGCATGTACGTGAGATACAAGTGTAAGTTTGAACAACAGTTTTATTCTTGCAATAAGCATTGTCAAACAGTCCAAAGAATTAAAAACACATCATTAAGTAGTACTGTTTGGATATACTCACAAAAATGCATGGCTTGATTGATAGCAGATTTATTTTATAACTTTGGCTGATACATGAAATGCATAAGCACTTCAAATAGGGCATAAAAAGAAAAGGGAACATTTTCCCATTGATAAAAAAAATTCAATTGAAAAGAACTATAGATTTTCACCGATAGAAAGTAAAACAGACATATATTACCGGTAGGTATTTTCATTTACATGTAAATACAATATAATAATTGTACCTCTTACTTTGCCTCAGACATGGTTTGAATTCCAGTAAAAAAAAATAATTCAACATTTTAACAATCGGCTCATGGGCCACATCACCCACCTGAACAATGCTCAAATGACCTAAGCAATCAGTTATGGGTCATAATTCAGATCCATACTGAATTTTGTTAACTAAAATAGAATTAACAGAAAAATAAAGAAATTGGAAGCTCTAATTGATAAATTGATATAGAAGTCCGCATGACAAGTACGGTAAAATTTCATTATTATGCAATATGTAATGACCTTGAGGGTAAGAAAGGTGTTGTAATGGTGCCAAGTTTGGCAAAATTGTCCCACCAGTAACATAAACAGATGCAAGAAAAACTTTGATCAGAAACTCTCACAAATGCCTTCAGCTCAGCTGAGAGAAAAACCACAAAAATAGTAAATTATGCTTGCAGAAAGAAATAAATGTACCACATACATTTGTAACAACTCTCGTAACAATTAAGACAAAGTAAATTTTCATTTTGAAATATCTTTAAAAAGTACATGCTATTTAAATAATAGTGTTTATGAAACACACGGAAGGGGCAAAGAAGTTTTCCAATTTTCCAATGACTAATTTTAAAAAGTATACATGTCAATTAGACTTGAAATTTTCTTTTGTATACATGTAGGTGTGACAACTACCGTATGTTATTAGTTTCTATCCCTAGTCAGCTGTCTGTTTAGGTCCACTGGAGCTGCTTCACTCTCAGAGCTACTACTTTCATGACCCTCCCACCTATCCTCATATCTATTGTCACGCTCTGCTGCATGTTCCACATCCCCTACATTAATTTCATGCGCAGCAAGCTGAACAATTTCATCGTCATCATCACTGTCATCTAAATTAACATTGAATTCATCTATCACAGGGTCACTAACTGCATTGAATACATAGTCCTCGGCATACAGCTCAGACTGATCATCATGCATATCTTCACTTTCATCTTCACTACTTGAATTGACTGGTAACTCGGAGGAATACCCATTCATTAGTGCCTGAGAATTTTCTTCTTCATTCCTGTCCAAATTTGAAGATAGAATTCCAATATCATTACTGTTGTTTTCTCTCTCTATGCTAGCACTGCTGCTGCTGTTATTCAGGTTGGACGCTTCGTTAACCACTTCCACATCATCTTCACAATACCTCTCCAGGTCGGAATGAGTGGACTGGAAGTTTTCCACATCAGCTCTCTCAGGCTCCTCTGGGTTTTCATCTGTGTCATCATTCGAGTCCACCTCTGTGTTGTCCAGCACCTCCCCTTCTCCTAACTCTCCTAGACTATTGGCTATTCTTTTGTATCTTGTCTCTCGTAACACACCTTTAGCACGCTGTGTCTTTGGGTGGTCTGGCCCTAATATCTCTTCACTTACTCGAGCCCACTTTTTGAAGTACTCATACGCTTTCTTATAGTCATTATTGTCCTCATATACAATTCCAATGTTAATGTACAGTCTTGATGTCAGGATGTGGTATTCCCCATACATTTGCATGCACAGATCTTTGGCAGTATTGTACAACTGTAATGAAGATCATAAGTAAGGCATATGAAATAACAATTAAAGAACACATCAAACACTACATATACAATGATTACTTATGAGAGTTTAAGTATGGTGTGTGGTTTACTATATTTCATAGCATATAACGTTGTAGTGACAGGTGTAGTACCTTTAACTGTTCCATGCTACCCCTTGGTGCCAGTACCCCTTTAGTCATCTGTGCCTCTGCATAATGTCCCATGTCATTCAACTGAAATTTTAAACAGATATATGTACATCGAATGGGTCAAGAGCCGAGGTGTTACTAATAAATATTCAGGTTAAAAATAATTCACAGTGACCTTGAGAGTTGATGAGTACAAAACCAGTACAGACTTACCTCTTCAAATATTTCCAGGGCTTTGTCGATGTATTTATTTCCTACAGCTAAGGCTTCTTCTCCCGAGAGTTCAGTTCCCCCTCCGCAAGCCTCCCAACTCTCCATGTTGAAAGCCAGCTTCATAAAACTCATTCCTAACTTAAACTGTCAAATCAAAACATCAGATAAGTAATCAGGTGCATCTATTCACAAATTTATAGTCCGGTTAAACAAATATTTCTTTATGCAAATATAATATGTAAAAAGGGATTGATTTGATCAAATATTACGGTAAAACCTTTCTTTCATATACATGTATAGTACATGTATTAACATTTGATCAATATCCATGTATTTCATACTTTATGATAATTTCCTGGCAAGGTTTTCCTTAATGCTATAGATTTCTTTCCATAATGAATAGTCATCCTGAGATCTGGAATCTGACTTGGGCTGACAAAATCATTTAGTTTCAGTTTCTGTGCAAATAAACAAATGAATATATAGTGCAACTATATAACTAATATATTTACATACAGTGTATGTTAAAATGAGTTGGAAGTCTTGCTCTTTGTCATAGTTCATGCACTGTATAACTGTACATAAATTAAAGACAGAATAGGTACATATAAATTCAAAGTTAATTTATTTCTGGTAAAATATCTTTTCAGGGATATTTTACACGTACTTTAAATTATAGTAGTTATACCTCATCATAGATCTCTGCCATGAGGGCAAAAAGTTCTACCATTCGATGAGGCCGGGCTCCTAGTTCCTTTTCTTCTATTTTTAGCGCTGTTTTTAACAACTCCAGAGCTTCTTGATATTTCCCTGCTTGAATTCTGCAAAAAATTACATGAATGTCAATATCTATGTCCTTTTAGTGTGCAAGGACTACATGTACTTAATTATAAATAACATCTACATGTAATGAAAACTTACACAACTCTGCAAACTTTTTCATATCTAATAGAAATTGCTTCTTCATCCACAGTCTCATCTTCTTCATACATCTTCAGAGCTTTGTCATACATTGAGATCATCTCCAAGGCTTTTCCAACCTGTTCAAAGCAGTAGTACATTATGTTCCAGTGAATATGTGTAGATACTAGATACATAATCTTAAATACATGGACATACTACTCAGCGAAACAGCTGGTACAGTAACTGTTTTAAAATACTTGTAATTGTAAAAGTAAAATATCCGAAACGAAAGCACAATTTGATCATATTCACTGCAAATGCTATCATCATTCCTGGCTCTTCAGGCAGTTACATGTACATGTGTGTAGTAATTTGTACATAACTGCCTGAAGAAAATATTTGCTGTGAATATGATCAAATTGTGCTTTCATTTTGGATAATTACTTTTTAATTACTTTTAAAGTTACTATTCAGTGTATATACTGTACATGTACGTGAATGGGGATACATGTGTAAAAACAAATTATGTGCCACCTTCTGACTGTAATCACTGTATGATAAAGTCTACAGGAGCTGCAACTGTTATAACTACAGGGTAGTAAAATGACTTATAATTAAAAGGAAAAATTTACATGTTTCATAAAATTATCTACATGTATTAATGAAGTAGAAGTTTGATCAAACCTTTCTCCAATATCCTAGCAGTTTTGAGCTGTATTCCTCATTATACAAAACATCAAACACCTTCCAATCACAGAGGCAGTGACTAAGTCTGTATTTATCTTCTAAGCACACTAACTGGTATAAATATTCCTAAAAACAGAATATTTATGTATACTAATATTTTGCTATTTTTAATAGATAGGATAAAATTGTCAGTATGTAAGTATTGGGCTTAAAAGGATTATTTACAACATAATTCCCATTTACGACATTGCTCACTCAAGTAAAAGTTTTATTTATTCATTAAAAAATTGGATTGGAGGGGGGGGGTAAGAGGATGAAACAAAATTAAATATTTACAGTATGTTTTTTTCATAATAATATAACAAACTGTAGCACTGTATATCTTATTGCTTATAATTCATATGAATTTTGGCAAATAAACAATGCAATACAATATCTGAGAAAATGGTTATTAATTAGTTTTCCCTCCATTTTCCAGGTAGATGGCCTTGGTTGGTACTATTTAGAATCTACTTTAATAGAAGCCTCCTTTCTTCTAAATATTGGCATTTATGGTACAGTGGTTCTTTATAAAATTAAAAGATCTTTAAGGACAACCAACTCATTTTATTGTTTATAACCTCCCGACATAAAAAGGATGAGACCCTCTATGAAAACATTTACAATCTAAGTTCATTTAAGTCTCATTTGTGTCAAGTTTATTTGAAACTGGCAATGTGGTTCTATAGAAGATTTAAAAAAAAAATGTGGAAAATTTACAGATGACAGACTGACAGACAACAGGTGATCGGAAAAGCTCACTTGAGGTTACAGCTTAGGGGAGCCAAAGAGCTACATGACGTTCAAAGTTCTCCATGTATGAGAAATTGTACCTCTACATATCTGTCTAGGTTGTCTGTACTTTCGAAATATCTGGCAAGCATTTTATGCCACCAGTAAAAGTTATCCTCCTTCTCTGTTCCACTTTCATTTTCACCTTGTTTAAAGTATCTGAAACGTAAAAGTTAAACTGTACGATAAATCAACATGTGTTTTAAATATTTTCGTGTATTTTGTATGTGTATTCAGTTTTTCTTAACTATTAAAACCGATCTATTAAACTGCTGTCAAAAGACAATATGAATAGTCAGTCAATAGACTGCGCGATCTATTAAACACAAAATACTAATTTACTGGTATTAAATTAGCCTCGTGCAGTAGAACACACTGAGCTGTTCTATGTGTCTCGGGAAAAATATTCTGGTCTATTTACTTCTCCGGCATTAAATACTATGTCATTGTATACTGTCTTTACATGTCCTTCTCAATTTACCGGGTACTCTATAATCACATAATTTTTTAAGGGGAATTTTTTTTATCAAATCCTAAAGCGTCTTTGAATGTCATATAATTCTTTGTTGTTTTAAAAGAAATATAATTGATAAAAATATTGCAAAAAAAAAAAAATCTGCAATGGTCATAAATGTTTAAAATAATCTCGAAGTACACTAACCTATTCTGAACAGCCTGGTGAAGAGTTTGGTGATACAGATTAAGTCTCCCTTGGCCAGACTTTCCACACGGTGTAAGAAAAGGCTGCAGTTGTGATAATAAAGCAGCCCACTTCTCATCAGGAAGAGGTAGATTTTTTTTGGAAATTTCTTTTTCTGAGGATTCTTTCTCCTCTACAATAAAAATCTCGAATTATAAATCAATTTAACATGAATTCTTAGTATCTTCCACACCCCTTGATTGACCCTTTTTTTTTATTATATGTCATAACCTGAAGATCTAAAGCTGCTTGGTCAAATTTTGTGTACGCTTTTAAATGATGGTTATGCTAAGAAATAAGAATGTGTATAATAATAAACATTGCATAGTTTTACTGGTCAATTAAGCCATAATTCAATGAGAAAATGATGTACAAAATTTGTTTACAAAACAAACTTGACATAAAAGGGTACAGCGTTATTTAACCTCCTATGTCAAGGCAGGTATGATTGTAGTATGACTTTGATATCGCTATAAATAAAGCCATAAAGTTTTTGGAAATCCAAAATCATTTTATGCCATAATGTTATTGGAAATCCAAAATAAACCTGTGTACCATTATATATTTTGTCACTAATAAATCTGATGTTTGTTTTGTTTACAATCAATGCATAATATGTGGGTTGAATAAATCTAATCATTCAAGGGACAAAACCAAACGGTTTTCTTTTCTAAACATGCCCATGATGGATTTGGTTTGGTTTTTTGAAATTATTTTTATTTAATTAACTTAGAATATTTCTAACATTGAAAGGAGATCGATTCTGCTGGACAGGTGTAAATAGGCAAAAGTCTATAACTTATAAATTATTTGATACTGTAATAGCCAAAAAATCTGACCATGCAGCTTTAAGCAATTGTGAAAATATTTATATCAATCACTTTGTAAAACTTTGTCATTCAGTGGATAAAGCATCAAACTATTCAACCACAGGGCAGCGGTTCAAATATGACAGGTTCTTTTGTTTAAATGCAATAGAATTTTGAAAATTATATTTTTATACAAAATTGTTTTTTTCTGTCTTTTTTTCACATACATGTATAATACACATACAAGAATTATATCATATCCTTAAATAATACAATAATACATGTATGTGTAGATGAGAGAAACATTTCCAAAAGATGTTGTGGGCCATTAATACATGTAAGTAATATCCTTAAATTATGTTTTGATATAGGTCTGATTATTAAAAGATAAATGATAAATCAAAAACTATCTGGTATATTAGACCTTTTTCATCGAATTCTGAAGGTGGCATTAAAGTTGCTGAATTCCCAAGTAACTGTCTTAACTCCTTCTCCATCAGTCCTGCCGAAGATGCCTCCAGTAAACAAATAGTGGCCAATGTTAAATCCCGCTCACTGGAACTCTCAAATCTTTTTAACACAGTTTCCATTAAACTACAAAATGTAATGCATTGAGTGTTAAAAGTGTAATTTAAGAACCCACAAATGCAAATTGAAGGCACTCATGCATCATACAAACTTAAGTTGAAGCAATGGATATACTGTAAACGTGTTACATTTGGCTGTGAATTTTTTGTGGAAAGCGGCTTCCATTAGTTCAAGTACTTTACTAAAAGCCTTTCATATATGTATTAGAATGTGCACATTCAGAAAAACGCCAATTCAAATCAACGCTTACTAGTTGAAAAATCATTTTCCGCAAAATATCGTATACCCTAAATATAAAACGATTACAGTACTTTATCTCCACTTACTTGAGGAGACTTTCTGGTAAAGATTCAATTTTTTTATCAATGTCTTCCGAACTTTCAGAAGCACGAAGTTCTTCACACACAACTGTCAGCCAAAGAGGATTACACGACGATTCCTTCCTCATGATTTTCACCATTTGATTTTCAGAAATTGTTTTTCCATATCCTTGTAACTTATCAGTCACAATTTTCTACAAAGAAGAACATTGAAGCACATTTATTCCACAGTAATAAATCTAAACTTCTATTCTTCCATAGATCTCTACTTCTTTTTGACACATATCTGTAGTTTTAAACATTGAAATATATGATCAGGATTAAATCTAACTACATATTAAAAAATTAAAAATTAAAAAGTTTATTGATTACTTGTACCTTTTAAACTATAAGTCACTGCAAATATATCAATGTAAAACTTGTTTTAAACAGATATACAGGTATATAGGATCTCTCATGATTTACCATGGCATTTGATTTTTATCCAATTCGTTGTGTGTTTTCTATCCCCGAGCCTTGGCGAGGGGATAGAAAACACAAAACGAATTGGATAAAAATCATATATCATCGCAATTCATGAAAGATCTTTTTATCACATGTTATACCACATATTTTGTTAATCTCATTTATTTTCTTTAAAAATTATAGTTATGAGCCGCACAACACATTAACTACAAGACATCAACAACTTTACACATGAAAAGAAGTTCCTTGAAGTTTAACAAACAAACATTTCATTTTCAAACAAATTTTTATGAATTCATGACAAATAAATGAAACAATATTATATGTTTCACATTTACATCTCAACACCCCTCAAATAAACTAATTATTTACTTTTTCATTATACATCAGTCAACCCCCTAAACCTATGTAATGTTTTATTATGACGTCACGTGGTGCAAGAACACACAGTGGAATATCAAAAATTTATCACATGAGTGATATCCACCGTATATTGAGATTAACATGTGATAAAGCGAAATCTCAGACATAGCTAAATTTTATGGAATCCCTGGCAAAATTCTCAACAAACCTTGCAATCTTTTACAGCTATAGCAAACTTGTTATAATGAATTAACAGAAAAAACTGATTTTGAGATCAGTAAAGGTGAACGATAATGGAATTTACATCTATTTTAACGAATTGATTTGTAGTTTTAAAACCAATTTAATAGACATATTAAATTGTTTGAATGAATTTAATTTCACAAAAAATCCGTATCTTTACCATCCAATCATTTAAGGTTTCTAGAGAAGGTATTTTATTTCATTTTATTTCATGCCTCAGTAACCACAAATGGAAGTCATCTTGAAGAAACAATGTTACAGTATAAGGTACATGTAAATTCGCAAAACTTATTATTACGAATTCGTTACACGGCTATGACGAAATGCGGATATAACAGTAAATCCACTAGACCCTAGGACTTCGCTATAACCGAGTTTTACTATACTGTATAACAGGTGCGCATTGTAGATACAGCAATTAGAATAAGTAAAAACCTTTCTAGAATCCAGGTGCAACAATGGTATGGCACACTCTATAGGCTTTGTCTCTCTGCTAACCAATGTCTTGTGTTGAACAAAATCTGTCAGAATGGAAAATACACATCGCACTTGGGGGGCTAGTTTTCTTGGTAGCCAGGACATGACTCTTGCTGCCTGTTCATCTGCAAACTGTTGGTAGGAATGTTTGTAAGGATACCATTTGAGAATTTTTATATTAGCATTACTTTTACAGATTAAGGATCATCTCTTACTCTGAAATATCATTAAAATTTGTGTGTAAACTTTTAAATTACGTGTGTTCATGTATTATAAATATACCGGTAATACATGCTGTAAAAAGATATCGGTAGATTTTAGGTTTTTTTCTTTACCTGATGTAGAGCATCAATAAACAATATCATAGGTTTTGTGTTAGGATTGGACAAAAGGCTACAACACATCTGGGCAGTGGCATCCACTCCCCGTGGAATGTTGTTGTCCTGAAAGATAAAAAATGCAATCAGTTTGTTTATAGCATACAGTGTACATTCAAATAGAATCAATTGTCAAAGATGAACAATATATATATATAAAACATTTTTGATTCAAAAAACACCTTACATTTAAGACCTCCATTTCTATAAGCAGTCTCTTTAGCATCGACTCCAAACAATTAGAACCAGGAACAGATCCAGTAAAATGAAAGAACACATTCCATCGCTTTCCGTTGGGTCTTAAAAATCACAATCAAAAGAAATCTTTAGATATTTTTTCTCTTTATGTAAAAAACACGTTCAATTCCAGATCCAGATTGTTATCATGTTACAGATACATGTATTTTCAAATATATTAATTGATATTTTGCCGTTATATATATAATAGCAATCTGTTGATTGGAGTTGATCTGTTGTGGATTTGTAGATTACCCAGGGAATTCCTCATCCTGGACTTTGTTGAAGATAGAGAAGGCTGCTTGACAGAGAATTGATGACTTTCCAGCCCCTGCATCTCCCAATATCAACAATGGCACATCCTTGTCCTCAATTTGGATATAGTTCTCTATCTATAGATTCAATAATAAGTTTTAGTGAATACAATACTTATCCTATTGTTTGATATGCACATATCCTTATGTATGTATATTTAAGTATATATGCATATATTTATATGTGCATACATAATGCAGAGCAAACCATGGATTACATTTCTAATGATCTCATCTCGTCCCAGCACATGTTGGCTTTTGTTTTTCATGTACTCTAAATGCTCCAACTTGCTGGGAATGTCATCAGACAGAAACAAGCGTGGCTGCTCTCCGAAATAATCAAATGAGATCCTTTGTTTACAAAAGTCCATAATCTGCAAAATAGATCAGACACAAATTTTGCATTTTTTTTTCCTGCTCAAATGACCTTGGGTCAAAATCATGACACACCCTCAGTTCAAAAGCAATTTTTTGTGAAGTAAGAACTTCCAATATTTCTCCATAAGAAAGATATGGGTTGGACACAATTACACAGACAGATGGATGGATGGACAGACAGACAAGGTGATTCCTATATATATGGGGTGTATAATAACAGCAAAGAAGAAAACATACAATCAGTCTTCTGTATGATAAAATGTGTGTACACAAATATAATTGTTTGAAATGAGATATGTTCAGGAATAACTTACAATTGTTTTGAAGGAAGAACTGAAAATAAGCTGAGGTTTTCTAGCAGTATTTCTTGAAGTATCACAGTATGTGGCAGAGTATTTCATTATTCTCTTAGCCTGAAAAGAAAATCAATAATAACATTTATCCTGACTGTTCTAGTTTTAAATGTTTTATCCAGATATAACTGAAATTAATTTTTTTCAAAATTTAGTAGAATGATTACAATTTAAACATACTGCAAATACAATGATTAGTATGAAAAACAGTCTTTCCATTCAGATATGAAGATTTATATAGTTAAGTTAAATAAATCTCCGTGACATGAAGGCACATAGGGCCAGTGCTTATCTCCGGTTTCCGTGGTGCTAAGGCGATGAGAGTCATTTACTCCCCCTGGATGGGACAACAGTCCATCGCAGGTTAACCCCCAGCATAAGCCGGTACCCAATTTCAGCTGGGTGGACTGAAACAATGTAGATAAAGTGCCTTGTCTAAGTGTTCAACACACAACATCAAGTGACCACAGCGGGGTTTGAACTAGAGACCTTTCGGTTGCTGGCCTAACGCCCATAACCACTGAGTCATGTGCTCAGTGGTTTATATGTTATAGAAATGTTAAACAAAGGCTGATGTTAAGACTTTTCCTTACAGGGATCTTTTTGGCAATCTTGTCCTCAAACAACTTCAGCTTTTCTGATGCTGAACTTTTCTTCAGGAAGTAACTGGCTTCACTGTCTGGGATTTCATTTAAGAATGAGTCATCTCTGATCAGAAATAGAGCTGAAATAAACCGGTATTTTAATTTAATATCAAATTGCTCACACTGAGATTTATACATACATGTATCTTAAAGGAATTTATACATGTACACATTCTTGTACAAATAGAGATGAAAGATTAGGAGCATAATGTTTTCATATCTTCTGTCTCATTGTTTTCTTTAGTTATTGCTCTAACCACTCTGCCTTTTAATCAGAAAACACAGTATATATATGTATGTATGTATGTATGCCCGGGCACATTGCAAATACGGTACATTTAGTTAATGCAAGTAGAAATGGATATTAAAATAAACGGTATGTATGTACTGCCTGTAAGCTATTTATAGCTTATACATGTAGTTCATATTGTCCTGTCTGTAAGTATTTATTGCTCTATTTTACAATTCATATTGTCCTGTCTGTAAGCTATTTATAGATCTTACAGTTCCAATGTCCTATCTGTGAGCTATTTATAGATTAATATCTTACAGTTCATATTATCCTGTCTTTGAGCTATTTATAAATGTATCTTACAGTTCATACTCTCCTGTCTGTATTACATGTAGATATTTATAGATTATCTTACAGTTCATATTGTCCTGTCTGTACGCTGCTTTCATGACCTCCAGATCTTCTACCAACAGTCCGTAGGTCTCCATGTAATCTTCAACCTCCTCATCTGGATACTCCTCCCACATAGGGATCCAGCCGATCGATTCACTGAGAACAATCAATATCCTCTTTATGATAACACAATAGTCCAATTTACACTTTACAAAAGTTGTTTCCTTTTGTGGGGTCAACGCAAAGGTCAAAAGGGAAAAGCCCAACTTACCCCTTCTTTATGCGACCAAATATTTGCATGGGCGTTCTGTGATAAAATCCCTTTGAAATTAACTTATTGCCTTATTGTGTGGGTTGCCCAATCCTAGGCAATCAATATACTAAAACGAAACAGATTTTTATGTCGAATGACAAAGTTAAAAACCTTTAGGATACAAAGGCTTCTGTGAGAAATCTATGCCCCCCCTTCCCAAGATTGCAACCAAGGGACATAACTTTTGTAAAGTGTGGATTGGTCTATGTCAAATCTATTATTCCAAAATCTATTTGACATGGAAAATCTTTAACAAAATTTATGTTTACACAAGATGTAAACACATGATTACTTGAGCATTATAATCCAGCCATTTATAACTTTTCATGTCTTATTTCATGTGAAACAAAAATCCATTTACGATTTACCTTGTAATGTTGATGAATATTGGCATGATGCTAGTGTGGTAACAGTTTTCAATGCTGGTCTGGGCCTTTTCAAGTTCATCCACATGACGATACTGAGGAGATTTAGACCCCTATATATGCACGAAAGTAACAGAAAACAACCAGTGTAAAACCATTCAGTGGAACGCTATACTTATAAGTTGATGTGAAATAAATCGCAACTAGTTCTATATGTATGCATGATTCTGTGTGTGATTTTTAAAAGGACTTTATTTTGGCGCCAAATTGTTCATACTCAATTTTAAGGAAATATATTGAAATTTCCCACTCAATCTACCATAAAGAGTTAAAGATATCTGACATTAAGAAGTTCTTCCTTCAAAACTAATGAGAGAGCATTTTGGCTTTCAGAAAAACAACAAAATTATGGTACATCTATTTTAAAATAAAACTTACCCATTTTACAAATCTTTCCTTCAATGTTAATTCTTTACTAGCACACCAAGTCTTTAACTCTGGCAAAACCTTATCAATGAATAGATTATTAATGAAGATGAAATAAAAGTATATGTACTTTGAAAATCAATATTTTGTTTGGTTTTCTATAAAAGTTTTAACAAATTTAGTTATGATATAAATTAGTTGATAACATCTGAGGCGATTAAAGTTATAACCTGATTCAAATATTTGTTCAGATTAAAACAACTTTAAAAAATAATAAAAGGTATGTGTAAAAGAACGTTGTCCATGAAAATATGTGTACCTCTTGGTTCAAGTAATCTCTTTCCGAGTCAAACTCATCGGTATAAGTTGTAACATACAGTTTAATGGACCTCTTTTCTTTCTGAGACACATTTTTCTTGGGCTGAGATGGCCCCCATGTAGCCATGTCTCATTTTCAACTGGTAGTTATCACCTCTATGACAAAATGAAAAACTGTTACAATAGAAGCAATTTGATAATAACCACGCAATCAGGTTATGTCCTTGACCTAAAAAATATCTGGTAAGATATACAGTGATATATTTTCATTGCAGTTTACACAAATATCACACAAGGGATAAGAATTTTGTTGCCCTGTATGCTTACAATAAATAAAATATCAAGAGCAACAAGCAATGTTGATCGTAAACATGCAATATCCTGCACATCAGGATGCTGACTTTTATAACGAAGTCATCTATTGTCTGAAAGTATTTCTGACAAATGTATATTTAACATATGCCTTTCGTAAGAAACAAATTCGTTGATGTATCCAAAATACTTGTTCATTACACAGTCTTGCTTTTAAACCCCTTTTACATACTTAATAATTAAGTTAATATATATAACGTTAAATGGTAGTCTGTCAAATTAATATGTACACGAGACGTGATAGTTCTCGATTTAGAATAAATATGATAATTATGCAATAGAAAATAGTTAGAAAGTCATAAAACTCTAATGAACAACACAGAATATCTTAAGAAGCAACATAAAAGTAAAACCCAGCATCTAAAATAACTTGTTTACTTTTTTCTCCTCTTTAATTTTCTGACCTCCAACTTTGAAGAGTTCCGTTCGGGAAGTGGCTAGTTTGATCCACTTTTAGTCTCATTTTATGACTACATAAGTTTTAAAAACACTTACAATGTTCATGGTTTTCATAGATTTGTAACGGAATTTTCAGCATTTTTTTTTTCATGCAAAAACACGATGATAAGTTAAATAATATAGCAAAAATGCCTTTTTTATGTTGGTAACGTTATACATATTTATTATTTTTATGATGCAATCAGTTATGCTCTTCTATATTTCATAATCATTAAACAAATATGTTATAAAAGTTATAAAGGAATTAGCAACACGTACGACATTTACTGCATAATCTTGATCATTACGTACAATGCTTAGGTACAAACGGCTACATTGTATATAATTCATCTAAAAAAAAAAAACTTTCGTTACTCAGTTACTTCTATTTAATAGAAATGAAGTCTATATCAAACAACTAGCCATAGTATATATTTTTCGCAAGTCATGGTAAATATCATTATGATACTGGAGTTTAATCTTAAGTAAGAATTATTTATGACGTTTTTCCCTATATAATAAAGCGCGTGCAATTAAAGCGTATACATGTACATATGCGCTTGACATTAGGCCTACGTGTTCAAGTTTCGGGTTTTTTTTTCACATTTGAATTAAAAAAAAATAGAAAATTGAATTACCCGGTATATTATATATTTAGAAAAGTTTATTCACCAGTCAAGGGTCCTCAAGGGGCATATACATAAACACAATATCATGATTATAACAAATAACGAATGAAATACTAGCATAAAATGTCCAGGTTCTCATTACAAACATTACTCACAAAAGTTTAGAATCATCAGTATATAAAAATCATTGCTGATTTTGAAAAATAATTGAGTTTACTTAAATTAGCGACGAATGTCGTTCATTAATCAACATCATAATGATTATAAAGGATATCTAGACAGCTTCCACAATTTCGGTAGAAAATCTCTATTTTTAAATGTGCCTTTGATTTTGGTTTAATTGTTATTGAAAACCTTAAAAGTAAAATAATCGAAATCGAACATGGACGCATATTGCTCCTAAATGTCTCCATCGGTAAACGGCCTTTGTTGTAGTCATGGAGAGAACTCGAGTTCTAGGGATACTGCATACAGATCTGCAAGATATGACGTAGCTAGAATGTCAGGTGTAGCTCGCAGCACAGTGTCAAAGTTGATGGTAGGACGAAGGGAGACCATTTCTGTCAGTCATGAGTGGCAGACCTTTACATCACAGCTCTACGACAAGACAGATTTTCATCCTTAAGGAGGTTGGATCCTGCGATCATAAGTCTCTAAGTTTTTTTTCTGAAGTATTTTTTAAAAATCTACATACATAGCTAAACCAAAATTCAAAACAAAATTTTGGGGTTTATATGCTCCTTTCAGTGCTACAGTGTATTTAATATGACCTTTCTGCACTGAAAGTGCAAATTGCGCATAAATCGCCTTTTCCTCAATAATTTTTAATCGGAATAAACCATGGCATCTAATACAAATTTATATTATTTAAAATTAATAAAATTAAAATAATCATAAAGAAAAAGTTTGCAATTTCTTCACCTAATTGATATTTTGACCCTTTTTGCACTGATAAAACGCTGTTTGTATCCATTAACGATTCAACATGCAATAAAAATATTTAAAAGTCTCAAACTTTTTCTCAAATTTTAATAGACTTGTCAAAAATACCTTACAAATTCAAAAAATAAAACCAAAAGTATGGGTCTATGATGTAAATTTTGAGATATAGCATGAAATAAGCTAATTTTAGGCAAAAATTGGAGTTCATTTTTTCTTGACTTTTATGAAATATTAGTTAAATGTGCTAATATATGTCAATAGAAATATTGAAATATTGTTAAAATGTGTTTTTTGAAATCCAATGCATAAACTAGCTGGAAATTTGGTCTGCACTGAAAATAAGGAAGCTAAAATTACAGTACTCTAAAACAGCTGAGTTATGAAAAATGTCCATTTTCTTCTTAAAAACCCTCCGCCACAAAATATAGTCCCTTACTTAACTCTTTAAATATGTAATTTTCCTTTAACTATTTTATTCAAAATAGTTTATTTGGCATTGTAAAAGAGGAATTTACAAGTAGAATTAATATGGTTTATTCCCACGTAGCTAAAATTCTGAAATTCTTATTCCCACCTAGCTAAAATTGTGATTTTCACACCTGAGTTAGCGCTGAGTATAGTCTGTTTTAGGTGTGAACTACCTGTATAAAAATCACGTGTGATATATATATATATATATATATTGTTAGATATTCTTGATAATATGGATTTACAGTGTTATAAAAATTTCAATTTAAGTACTATCAATCATTGAAAAGTTTAATATTTAAAAATTAAAAAAATAAAATAAAATTAAAAAAAATAAACAATAAATAATAATTATAAAAAAATAAATAAAATAAATTCAATAGGCTTGGCAATATTATTCCTAATTACTATTACTTCAGTCATCGTAGAGATCGGAATCTTCATACCAGACTTATACTTAATTAAATGCAGCACTTTAAAACATCACCTTTTCTGTCGCAATATAGTAAATAACCCACTCTGCACATGCGGTAAACCCGAAACAAACGAACACTATCTTTTTTCGAATGGGGCCCTCTATACCAATGCAAGGTTCACCCAATGCAATAATGTTGCACTTGGATACTACACCTTTCACTACTGACGTCAATATTTTACTATATGGGGATACAAATCTTTCTTCAGCAAACAATAAAACAATTTTCAAAGCAGTTCACAAATTTATTTTAGTATCAAAACGTTTTCAAACAGAAATTTATCACGCATCCTACATCCATTCTGTTATTTTACTCACCTGGCATATTATTTTTTCCCTTAACGCATTCTTTCAAACACACTGTTAGTTTTGCCTTTAATTTTTCATAAACATGTTTACAAAGACATTCCAACCTGGGCACATCAATGATTGAAAACTTGTAAATTATATCTAAGGAAACGGATTAATATAAGTGTTTACTTGTGTCCAAATCCTTGCTTAATTATCTATCATTGTATATTTGTTCTATGTTGTATTCATTATAAACTATGGTTTACACTAAGCAATTGCCTAAATAAACAACAAATGGCAGTAAATGTGTATGGTATTCAAAATAAGTTATAAATGCTGAAAAAAACCTGTTTACGGCATATTGAACCAAAGTAAACAAAAACATGGCACGAGCCTTGTTTACATAATAAAGTATTGTGAGCTCTGCATCTTTCTTATAACTCGACCACTGATCTCAAAGTTTGGTTGATCATTAGAAATGCCTAGAAATTTTTTTCAAAAATCGTGACCATGCCCCGTTAATGCAACGATGTGTGTGATTACTTTCTCATCACTCAAAATTTACCTAAGATCAATCATAAAAAAACCCCTCTTTTTAATTATTACAATTTCCATATATTACATTCAATTAATTTTTTTAACATAATCTTAAAAATCTGTTATTTTTTCTTTTTTATTATATTTACCTAAGGTCAATAATAGAACAGACTATAATTCACCTGTAATTAATCTCCTTTGATCTTTGACACCCTTACCTGTGCACCATTCCCACTTAGCTAAAATCAGTCACCCATAGAAAATTCAGAATTTTAGCTAAGTGGGAAGACACCATTAATATATGACACAGATTTTCCAGACTAGAGGTGACCCAAAATGGCTACCCAAAATCAGAGGATCGAACCTCTTTAAATCTGCTTTAAGAACATGAATATATCCAGACTGCTCTGAGAGATGCTACTGGAGAACATGACTGATCATACCAACCAATGCGCAACCGTTCGCACGGTGATAAATGATAAACGACGTTCAGTAGTGAGAGTGTCTTTCACCCAATGTTACCATATGTATATTGTTTAACAGACGAAAATTCAAATGGATTCTCATACGAATGGAAGATTTACTATTCATTTTAATGACAGCTTCTTTGATATATATTTATGACGAAACCGTATGAGAACTTGATAGTGGTGATTCCGTAATAGAGTAGGCTATCTGTAATCTCAGCGAGATTCGTCGAGACTGAAAATTTTTGACGGACGTTTCTTCCAAGAGACGGAAGAGACGTCCGTCAAAACTTTTCAGTCTCGACGAATCTCGCTGAGATTAGGCTATCTGCTATTTTTCAAAATGTTGGCTAAGTAGGAAGACACCAAATTTGGGTGTAAAATTGGCATGGTAAGCGTTAATGAAATTATATGCGAAAAAGCACTTTTAAGAGTCCTTGTTTGTCATAAATCTGCTTCGGTCTACTGACCCGCAAGCCTTGAGAACGAATATAATAGGGACTTTAGTTTTTTTGAATAGCTTTAACTTTTTAAAAAGCCCCCCCCCCTTAAAAAAAGAACCTTTTTGTTATTTTTAAGATGAACGCATGCTAGAATTCCATATCTTTAAGCACTATAGAAGTTAGTCGGTCTTTTGTGTAAACCTTTTCCCAAAGGTGTGACGGTTCCTTTGGATTTCGATGAAGCGGAGAGCTGGCGGCTCATCTTTAATATAATACAAACTTGTACATGCAGGGTGAATAAAGTATACTTATCTAACCTACAATTGGCAATTTGCGCGCAATATTTGGCGATGCTCTTTTATTGTTAGTGAATTTACGTAAAAAAAAGTTCACATGTAATTTAAGCAAGGTACATTGCAATTAGCTTTTGTAAAATATATGTTATTTAAATACTTAACAAGAGGCCCAGGGGCCACATCGCTCACCCTTAACTGATCAAATTAGCATTACAGTATCAAAATCAAAATATCTTGACAACTAAGTACAGTAGATCTTGCTCAATAAAAATCTGCTGATTTTTATCCCCATATTTTTATGGTAAATACCAAGCCCCTTTTGTTGTTGTACCTGTAAGAAGATTTTCTCTTTTCCTATATAACCCCCCACCCACTTTGTGGCCCCACTTTTCTCTAGGGAATCATGGTTTGATCAAACTTTAATCTGCACAACCAGTGCTTTCACACAAGTTACTGCTTTTTGAACTGAAAACTTTCCCAGAATATTTTTAAAGATTTGCTCTATATATTCCTATGTAAAAATTCACACCCCCCCCCCCCATTGTGGCCCCACCCTAACCCCAGGGACCATGATTTAAACAACCTTGAATCTACACTTTTTGAGGATGCCTCCACACAAGTTTGAGCATTTCTGTCCTAATAGTTTTTAAGAAGATTTTTAAAGATTTTCTCTATATATTCCTATGTAAAAATTGATCCCCCATTGTGGCCCCGCCCTACCCCTGGGGACCATGATTTAAACAAACTTGAATCTACACTTCCTGAGGATGCTTCCACTCCAATTTGAGCTTTTCTGGCTGATCGGTTTCTGAGCAGAAGATTTTTAAATATTTTCTCTATATATTCCTATGTAAAAATTCATCCCCTATTGTGGCCCCATCCTACCCCCGGGGACCATGATTTAAACGAACTTGAATCTACACTATCTGAGGATGCTTCCAATCTAATCTGAGCTTTCCTGGCCAAATAGTTTTTAAGAAGAAGATTTTTAAAGATTTGCTCTATATATTCCTATGTAAAAATTCATCCCCCATTGTGGCCCCACCCTAACCCCGGGGACCATGATTTGAACAAACTTGAATCTACACTACCTGAGGATGCCACCACACAAGCTTAAGCTTCTCTTGCTAATTAGTTTTTGACCAGAAGATTTTTAAAGATTTTCTCTATACATTCTTATGTAAAAATTCATCCCCCATTGTGGCCCCACCCTACCCCCGGGGACCATGATTTGAACAAATTTAAATCTACACTATCTGAGGATGCCTCCATACAAGTTACAGCTTTTCTAACCTAATAGTTGTTGGGAAGAAGATTTTTAAATATTGTCTTTATACATTCTTATGTAAAAATCCATCCCCCCATTGTGGCCCACCCCTACCCCCGGGGACCCTGATTTGAACAAACTTTAAACTACACTAACAAAAGATGCTTCCATACAAGTTACAGCTTTTCTGGCTTAATAGTTTTTGAGAAGAAGATTTTTGAAAAATACCTACAAATTTTCAATAATTCTAAATTATCTCCCCTTTAAAGAGGGTGGGTGTGGCCTTTCATTTGAACAAACTTGAATCCCCTTCACCCAGTGATACTTTGTGCTAAGTTTGGTTGAAATCTGCCCAGTGGTTCTGGAGAAGAAGATGAAAATGTGAAAAGTTTACAACAACGCCAACGACGACAGACAACGGACAAATTTTGATCAGAAAAGCTCACTTGAGCTTTCAGCTCAGGTGACCTAAAAAAAAACATGTAAAGTGTTTTCTATATAAGTCGTGTTACTAGTATTCCCCCCTGATGCCCGAATGAATATATTTTGTACTTCCCAATCCGGTTTACGCCAAAATATTGATTTAAAGTTTGAACCGTAGCCTTGTTTGACCACGTGAACTAAAAATGAGTAAGGATCCTATACTTCCTAGAGTGAACCAGCGTATCTGTTCCAAGATTGATAAAGAAAAAAAAACATTTTTGTCTACTGCCCGACCGGTTCAAACTACCCCTATTTTTACAAGATAGTGATACCAAAACATCAAAATTAAAAATACAAGTAAAACTTCCAAATAGTTATCGGATAAAAAAAGACAAAGCATTCGTAATATTATCGATGAACCTAAATTGATACACAATCCATTATTATACAAACTTTGATTACCAAAAGCATATCGTCTAACATTAAAGTTTATCGATATACATAATCCTGAACAATTTGATTGGTGATAAATTTTGAATCACCAAACCCCAAAAGCCTTAAATAGATTTGTGTGGTGCATTCACAGAGATTCCGTGTTTGAATGGAAAGTACCAGTTACTAAAAATAGATACAGGTACCTGTCGCAGTAGGTATTGATTTTATAATGGTGTCTGTAACCACTGATTTATCATAAATTCAGGAAACCTGCATCGAGAAATGAAAATTTACAACTCTGTATAAAGGCAGTTGATATTCTGAACCCTGATAACATCCAGCAAAATGCAATGAATGTACATGTAAGTGTAAATAGAGTTTAGCGTTATTGAAGAGATCTGCTTATATTGAGTGTGCTCATACTCAAAATTAAACAAGTGAATTTGAAAAAAAAATCCAGCATATTAGATACAGGTAATTTAAACTCTATTTTTATGATTTAAGTGAAAAGAAAAAAATGTTTACCGCTTAATGTAATCGATCAATGACCACAAAATCAAAAAGACATGTGCGTTACCACTAGGCCACGCATATATACAAGCAACTCTTTGACGCTTGTCTTTTCATTACATGTGGCTATATACAAGATTGTACTAGAAAAGTCACTAATTGAAAATATTTGTCTAATTTTCAGTATGAAGACCACGTTAAACCAAAATTAATCAAATGTAAAACATTTACTACAATACTTGAAGAACACAATTTTAATCGAATATCTTTGGTTTAAAGTGGTTCAAATACTAAAATATCCAACTTTTTATTGCATACTATTTTCCTATATACCCCTAATAAAATCTAAAGACTTTAATGATGTCGTCTAAGAAAACTACGACCCTTTTAACATGTTAATTGTGTAATTTGCGTTTCTTTGAATATATTTTAAACTAAATATATAATACTAAAAATGTCTGATGGTTGCAAAAGTGCTATACATGTATTTTAGTCGACATCGTATACTACATGAAAGTGCGCTATACCTCTTTCCAATGCTCAAATATTGTAATAATGAAAGAAAAAAGTGAGCAAGCTCACATACCCCACGTTTGAACCCCGTCTTGTCAATACTACGATGGTAAGAAATTAAAACATGAGGCCAATGGGCCACATCGCTCACCTGAGCAACAATGACATAAAATCAGCTTTATGGAGTCTTATACAAAATATCTGAACAATGTCGTATAATAGATCATATATAAAAAATAAAATTCTTATGTTTATCATTGAGCCTCTTTGTAACTGGACGATTTTACAGTCACATCACATATTGAGCATTGCAGTTCTCGAGAAGATGATCAGACTTAAACAACTGTTTCTACATGGATTATAAACCTACATCAAACTTTGAACCCCTGGTGAGGCCCAAGAATTGTCTACAATATGTCAAAATGCTTGAAAATAAGTAAAACCATATATTATAACATTTGAGTTTTTGTGAATAATATAAGTGTTTTCCTTTGTAAAATTGGAAACCCCCCCCCCCACCCATGTGGCCCAACCCTACCCCTGGAGGTTATAATTTTGATTAATTTTAATCTACACTATCTGAACTGACTAAAGTTCAACCCTTCAATTGTGGCCCCTCCCTACTCCAAGGGATCATGATTTGAACAAACTTGAATCTTCCCTACCTGAGGATGCTTCCACACAAGTTGCAGCTTTTTCTGCCCGATCGGTTTCTGAGAAGATTTTTAAAGATTTTTCTCTATATATATTCAAATGTGAAAATTCGACCCCCAATGTGGCTCCACCCTACCCCTGGTGATCATGATTTTATCAAATTTGAATCTACCCTAACCAAGGATGCTTTCACACAAGTTTCAGCTTTTCTGGCTGATCGGTTTCTGAGCAGAAGATTTTTAACCATTTTTCTTTTTATATTCCTATGTAAAAATTCAACCTCATTGTGGCCCCATGCTACCCCTGGGGATCATGATTTGAACAAACTTGAATCTACACTACCTGAGGATGCTTCCACACAAATGTCAGCATTTCTGGCTGATAAGTTTCAGAGAAGAAGATTTTTAAAGATTTACTCTATATATTCCTATAAAAAAAATCAATCCCCCCATTGTGGCCCCACCCTACCCCTGGGGATCATAATTTTAACATTCTTCAATCTACACTACCTGAGGATGCTTACACACAAGTGTCAGCTTTTCTGGTTGATCAGTTTCAGAGAAGAAGATTTTTAAATATTTACTCTATATATTCCTAAATAAAAATTCAACCCCCCATTGTGGCCCCACCCTACCCCTGGGGATCATGATTTGAACAAACTTGAATCTACACTACCTGAGGATGCCTCCACACAAGCCTCAGCTTTTCTGGCCTAATGGTTTTTGAGAAGATTTTTGAAAAATACCAACAAATTTTCAATGATTTTTAATTATCTCCCCTTGAAATCGGCCCAGTGGTTCTGGAGAAGAAGTCGAAAATGTAAAAAGTTTACGGACAGACAGACAGACGGATGCCGGACAAAAAGTGATCAGAAAAGCTCACTTGAGCTTTCAGCTCAGGTGAGCTAAAAAAAAAACTTTAATACAGGGGCATAACTTTAAAAAAGTTATAACATCAAATCCTCCAGCTAATATGTACATATCTATACTTTTGTCTTTTAACAACAAACATCTAAATTCAAAAGTGAAAAAATAATGGAACCAGAATTTTTCTGGCAATATGCACATCTAGCATATATACCTAATGTCCTAATTCTCCAGTACAAAGTTTCGGAAATTCTGTGCAGTTGTTTAGGAGTAGCGCTTACAAACTGTTCATTACTGAAGTCAATGAAAGGCCAAACGTCCCAGTGCAAAGTGTCGAAATCCCCCCCCCCCCAAAATATTCAAATATTTGCCCATTTGAACTGGAATTTCCTGGTAATACGCACATCTACAGATTGTATTTAATTACCTAAAAGGTTTCGAGAAATTCTGTGCAGCGGTTTAAGAGGAGCTGCATTTACAAGCTGTACATAATTGTATTAAGTATATGGCAAAAATTCCAATTTTTAAGGGCCGAAATTCCCAGAAAAATAATGAAGCTAGAATTCATTGGTAATATGCACATCTACACATTGTGTCCTAAACACAGATTTTTCTGTGTTCCGTGCAGCGGTTTAAGGGGAGATGAGCTTACAAAAAAACCCCCCAAAAAAACCAAAAACAGGACTGACAGCCTCCCGCAAAAAGTTATAAGTGGGGTATAATTGATAACTACAGATCCACACCACATGTAATTTGATTTGTTTATTTTAAAATTGGCAGATGATTATCAGAAATTCAGAAAGGGCAATACATCTGCTAATACACCATCTTCTAAATAATAACTCATTCATTCATAACACACAAAAGTTATATCACAAACACAACAGCATCCTCCTATATATATCTTTCATGCTCAATGGTAAAGGTCTGAACTTAGAAAAACCAAACAAATGACCCAAAACAAAAGTTAATGACTTAAATACTTTGAATAAATAGTTGTTTTTTTTAGTAAGAGTTGAATCTTTCAGGGTATGTATTTTATAAATCCATTATAGATCATAAAACTTTCTGAAACAAGTGATTAAATAGGATATGATATGTTTTAAAAATATTTTTGTTTTGTCAAGTTTTGGTTGAAATCAGAGTTTGGCCAAACATTTGAAATTTTCTGCCAAGGAGTTTAATGACAGCAGTCAAATAAATAGGGCTGTAATCATGTTCCTTTCCAACAACATATGGTATACATGTACATGTATGCATCATCCAGTACATATAAAATACAAGAATCTGTACATTGTAATCCTATCTTTTAAAATATAATCATGTAACATGTCATAAGTCACATGGGAGACATTGCTTTGTATGATAACATGCAGTAAAAACATACAAATGATATCACAGTAACAAGCATGGTGAACCGTCATTCACACACCCAGTCATTCACTTCTCCTCTAGGATTAGGGTCTCTTGGGGATACAGTCTAAGATCTTGTAAAGTCTCCATTGCATCTAACTGTGAAATCTGAAAATATAAAAAAAAATTGACTTGACATTTGTTTGCAACAAGATTCGTTTTACATGTGTTTACACGGTACATACATTTTCCTGAAAATTTACAGTACATGTATTATGTACAAGTATATATACATGAATGTGCAGGATCTTACAAATGAAAAGTGAAAATGGGGTTGTTTTGAGGTTCTCCAATCCTCAGCCTGATAAATATAAGTGTTGCTATCACACAAAGATGTTGTGTGTTCATTATACTTTGTAAACTCATTGAAATTTTAAACAGTTACTACGGTATCCAAACATTATTTCTGTGTTATAAACTGTGATTTCATTAATATTCCTGGGCATCAATTTTCGTGGATTTAGTGAAAATTAGTTTCATGAATTCCTGGCCAGTAATTCATCTATACTTATAAATTAAGGCATTTTGCAAATAAACTACAAAATGCCTGCACCAAAGTACTTGCTTACACCTTTGGTATTTCAACACATGTTAGATGATGTCCGTAAGGTATAATTGAAATTTAACTGATAAATTATTATTGTGAAATTAATCAAAAACATACTTTCATTTTCGATAAACAAGCCCGAAATAGCAAAAATGAGAGTAAGGTGGTGGACACGCTTTGGCGGATCCAAGTCAGGGATAGTCTCGATCAAAATATATAATTGCAATGAAATAATATTGAAAGATTACGTAAAGAGTGAATATATTTACTGTGAGCCTATTTAGAGAATATATAGAAGTTAAGATTTGACAAATGTTGAATAAATAAAATGAGTCAATTCGTTTCTTTAGTTGGCGATTTTAGTTTTGATACTATTTCGCTTGCGAAGCACGACCTCTGGTGAGAAAATGGGATAGAACTTTCCAGAACAGGGTAACCAAGAACGCGAATTGACTAATTAACGAAAAGTGTAGGTTGAGTTCATCATGCATCACGGGCAACTACCTTGGTTCGGACTTCGATTAATACAAAAAGTTGATAAATAAAATGGAACAATTAATGCGATATTTTAGTATTAACGCCTAGAAATGGGTTGACTAATTGACATTATGGTGGAAAGTGTAAGGTGAGTTAACCATCGGCCAGATACTTTGAATCTGACAACTTTGGTGAAAAATATGCATGCAAGTGGATAATAATGCATAACCTAGGGTGTTTTAATTTCATACATATACATACCACGACAGATTGGTTGTAAACGTTATTCATTAATTTGTAAACATAAATGAACAGATCGTATTCTACGTCTATATGGATAAATGATGTATGCATAAAACGGGGTTTTATGGGGATGCCGCCCCCCCACCCTCCAGATTGTTTTTCAAAAAGCCTTTTATTTGATATTCTTATTTGGGACAGTAATAGAAATTATATTGGAAATTGACCTAAAGAACCAAATTTAGAGAGAGATACACTAAATACCTATTCACTGGTTTGAAATAAAGTCAGCCAAAAAAAGTTTATTTTTTCAGTCAGCTGCAACAAACAGGATTAAGGCCACGTACATGTATATATTATCCATTTCAGTTTAGATTTTTCATCCCTGTCAACTCCTCTAAATATCTAACAATGCAGTTTTTTATTTCAACTATAAAGAATAAGAAGATAAGGAAAAATCGCACAAAGTATATACAAAAATTCACAAAAAATATGGTTCAACATACTAAGCATTATATCATAATAATGTGTAAAGTGTTAATTCCCGCGCTTGCGCGGGTAATCATCTAGTTTAATATAATTTGTTAGTAGAGATTGAACTTTAATGAACATTTGATTTCCTGGATCAACCATCAGCAATATAAACAAAAGTTGGTACTCAACAAATATTCATGGAACCAGAGTAGTGTTTGCCCAGTTGTATTGTAATGAAATGTGCATCGAAATGGAAATATGAGTAAAACGTTTGGATGTTACACTGGAGATCTGAACCTCAGACATGAACATAAGAAGTTTCCCAGATCACCAATTGGCTAATGTCATTTTGATTTACATTGTGTAATAAAAACAGTCAATGAAATTACTAATGTATAACATATTTTTCTTTATAAAAGCTGATTCTGGGATACATGCAATTAATTTTTGGATTTATTAGAGTTATTGAACATGACTGATTGTCGGAGATCATTACACTAAACTAAACTTACATCTCTCCTTGGAAAAGTAGTAAGGATTTTGTAATCCTCTATGTGAAAGCCCTCAGAGGTGAGGTAAAACAGGACATTTCTAAGTGGCTCGGTGGCCCGGAATCGCCTCAGTTTCACCTCACCAGTTGGAGTTCGAAACCTTAATCGGGCAACAGGTTCTTCAGAATTCTCCTCAGGCTCATCAGGGATTTGTAGGGCTGCAGACTGCTGAATAGCCTGAAAGTGAATGAGCATGCAGTGAAGACCAGACTGAGAGCTATCCAGAAGCCTCTTTTTTGGTACATGTAAAGTGAAACTAGCTTAAAAGGCAATTTTATTATAAGGAATTAAACAGTTAACCCTCCAAGATAGTAGTTTTTTACCTATCAATCATACATTACCCCTTAATTTAATTTTTGATTATGCAAAACTACTGTATTACAATCGGCTGTGTACTGTGGAATCATCATTGTTCACGGGGGACCAATGTTTGTGGGTTTCGTGGGTAACTCTTGACCACGAATTTACATCCCTACAAACGTACAGTATATGCAAGCATATGTTCAATATTTATTTACGAAATACAATTTGCTACAAATGAAATTATGTCCCTAAGTAAAGAAAATTTTAACTACCCACGAACATTGACACGCATGAATAAAAATGATTCCATAGTATTCTTTTAAGCATTTTTTGCGAAAAGCCGTTTCTGCCAAATCAAGTAAATCACTAAATGCCATTCCTATATGTATAATAATAGGCACATTCAGAAATACGCTAATTTAAATTCACGTTAACTTGTTGAAAAATAATTTTCCACTAAAATATCGTTCACGCTAAATACAGTATGTTTACAGTAACTCAATACATGTTGTAATAGTTAATTCAAGACTTATAAACTTCTTCCTATGCAGTTTTTACTATGCATAAACAACTCTATATATTATAGTAAAATTTCAACACTTTTATGGCACTTATGTTAAACTAGCTCCATATTTAAAGGCTCAACAATATATACTGCTAATCCAATGATATTCATTGATTCGTTCTATACTAAGTCTACTTATCATTCTGCAAATAGAAAAATATAAATCTACGCCTTGTCAGGAAGCATGTCTATGAAAGAAGTACCATTTTCCTCTCCTCTTCCTCTCTTCGTTGCCTCTCCTCTTCCTCCTGTTTTTTAATTTCCATTTCTTGCTGAAGTTTTTGCTCTTCAACCTTTAATCACACATGGATGTAATTTATTAGCTATTTGTTAGTGCTCAAGACAATCAAACAAAAGAGAATGCTTAACTGTCATACAAAATTCTTTGGTCACTTGAAAATTATTATATTAAATTAAAATATTTCTCACAAGGATAATTCATCCTGATTCTTACATTTGTATGTATATATACTGATATGATTAACATGGCACTGTTTATTTCAACATTTACATGTATCTTTCTGAAATAAAGTGATTGCTTTGCCATCATATTACTGGCAGTGCGTAAAATTGCCTCACCTTTTTCCTGTCTGCAGCTAGTGATTCTTTGAAAGCTTCTTCCTGTTCTCTTCTGATAGTTTCCCGAGCCTCTCTTTCCTCCTTTAAATATGCCAAGTAAAAAATGTACATGTACATTGCAGGGTTCTAAATATCAATTCACAAACAAACAAATGCAAGGGGGGTTAGCCTGTTTTGCACTCTAACAAATTAAAGTAATTTGTCTGTTGACAACAAACCATCCATAATGTTTCCACATATGATGAGTGAAAATGTTTAAAGAATTTTTCCAGAATCCACAACAGTTTGACTGTACTTCTTTATATTCATTTTTTTAAATAAAAGAATTTCTAGACTTTTCTTGAGAATGATTTTTGTGAGGTGGTGCAATGTTGACAATACCAAAAGAAAGTATGGAACATTATATAATACAACTGGTTTTGTCTGTTTCACTGGCAGCTTACCAGTATGTAGCAAAATAAAATCAAATACTGTTAGCTTGAACACAAACATACACTCAACAAAACTTCTAAGTGTTCACCCTAATTAATAGAATAATTTTTAAATTACGAAATAAAATGATGTGAAATGTTCAACATTTCGTAACTGATATGTCTTCTCATCAATAGCACAGATAAAATAAAACAACACCGATTGAAATCATTTACGCGTGACGAAATGTCAAAACATAAAATTGGTATTTTTCTGCGCATGCTTAATATGATTGTCATTATTATGTGATTGATTTTAGTCTTTGGTGATAGCTTAAAAAGAAAACCACTTAACATGGCCAACATGATCACTGCAAACACAGCCAAAGCCATTGGAATATTGGTGTCTGCATTGTTTCCACAACAGATCGTATTCACTTTGAATTTGCTGTTTGTTTTGACCTCCACATTGTTTTAAATATTAAGCAATCCAACAGAAACGTTATTTTGATATAACTTTTTTATTTAGTAAGCGTAATATCATTTTCATCGTCAACTTTAAACAATCCAAAAGCTGTGAGCAAAATTCAATCAAACCGGAAGTATTAGTGATATTTAGCAAAGGTCAACATCTCGGTTCGCAACCTGAGGTCAAGGTCAATGCATCGTTCTTAACAATTTGAAAGTTAAGTGGAAATCAGTCGCTCTGACGGCAAGACAAATAAATGTGCTTATTTCATATATGAAATACATTATACTGGGTGAACACTTAGAAGTTTTGTTGAGTGTATATGGAATTGGCTTTATCAGCAGCAACAGCAAATCATTACCATGGCAATGACATAGTTATTTTATCAATCTAAATTGAAATTAGAATTTGAATCAACTCACTTACCCACTACAAAGAGAATAAGATGGTGAATCCAACATCTAATTTTAATTAGATGGGTACATTTACATGAATGTACATTAATGCATGGTGGAAACAATATGATTGAATAGAATCATTCTTTTATTTGCATGAGTACTGTGCATGTACATGTACCGGTACATATGGTAATGCTATTCATCCTTTCATTATTATCTTCTAACATTTAAATGATTTTAATGTCTTGCCAACACTTGTAACCTAATGAGACTTTGGAATATTTTGTGCACAATTCATAAAACACTGAATTCATCTGCAAGAAACGTCTACCATACTAATACATGTACTAATACTAATACATTTTTCTTTATAAGATTATAAGGTCATACCTCTTCTTGGATGTCTATCCTTTGCTGTTGTTGGAAGCTTTCTGAATCCTGGATTAATCTTGTCATAAGTTCATCTAATGTTAAAGACCCTTTAAAAAGAGAAAATCAACAAATGTACCTTATGTGATAAAAAATCTACTATAAAAACTCTTACATAATCACTCAATTATGAGTCATACCGTATAACAGGTATTTTTTATGTGCTGCTAATTTTTACAAGTTTTATAAATCCATAAAAATTACACGCGTAAATTTTCACAGAAGTAAAAAAACACCGCACGTAAATTTTCTACATTGTACATATTAGAGTAATGTTCATGACCTTCAGCTCAGTCCCTGACGGCTGTACAATATTTGAGCGTTTTTGGTCACGTAGTGATAACAGTTAAGATTTTTCTATTTAGTCTTGAGTATTTTTGAAAACTATAATGCCACTTTAGTAGCTAGATTTCAATCACTCAGTCAATAACTATGGCAGAGATACGATGCTCTTTTAAACCAGTATCTACAATGCCTAATCCAAATGGATCGCTTAGTGAAATGATTCCATCTTGCAATTTTTCCTGTGTTTTATGTCATGTGAATAAAAACTTTGATTTTTGAGATGGAGTTGTCTCTATTGGTTGGGAGAGAAAGAAAAACAGAGAGAGAGAAATTTTGAAATGGAGCTGTCTTTCTTTTTTTCCCGGTAAATCGAACTGATACGAGCACATGGTGTACATCAATGATGATACCCAGATTAATAGGAATAAGAAAATTGTATATCACATATGAAATAAAGGTAAATAAATAAACACAATCATAATAATTAAGAAACTCGTTAACTGAAAAACGATTTTCTGATTTGTATGTGTGTTAACTGTAACAAAGTCACGGTGAAATTTTCCCCCCTTTTACCACAAATGATTTTAATTTTTACGGACATGTCCAATTCGTAAAAAAAAATACGCGTAAAAATTCAAATCAGCCCTATGTTAAGACAAATTCGTAAAAATTCACAGCAGTAAAAATTACCCGTCATACTGTATACAGCACTAACATGAATTAATTGGTTTGATGCATCTAAACAATTGAATTCTGGTTGTAATGCCTTATTTGATTGGCTCAACAAATTCATCTATATTGTATAACATAACTTGCCTATGTCACAATATGACACACAAATAAATCGTATTACATGTAATTTGTTTGACATTACATTTTAATTTTAAACGAATAAATATCATTTTTTAAATTTTGCGCCTTATTTTTTATTTCAGTTGTGGAAAATTAAATTAAAAGGAAAGAATCTAATTTCTACCTATGTTTTACCAGTACATGTAAAGCATAACTTGTATAACATGTTTAACAATTTAAGCTTTATAAACTTAAATGAACCATCCTTGCAAGTTTGGTTTAGATTAAGCTTATAGATGCTTAGGAATGAGTCTTCCTCCTTAAACTTTCACCTGCTCCAAATATTTAAGGTAACCTTGACATTCAGTTTTCTTTGCTTAAATTTGAACCTGCATACAGTTTGCCTTCTGGATGCCCAGTAAAAGAAACCAAGATTTAAAAGCATTGCTCCAGGATCACTAATTGAGTTTTAAGGGTAAATATACACTGTACAACAAAGGACTATATTTGGTATAGTCAAATGTCTGCCCCCAATTTTAACCAATTTTTAAATACTATCGTATAAAAATCTTTATTAATCATAGAACAGAGTATGCCTATCACTTTAATCTTGATTTTAGTCATCATTGCTCATTCGCTGTTTATCTATGACGTCACATAAATTACCAAATTCCCACAAATTTGCAAACAAATGAATATATTGTCATTTTTTCTTTATATTTGCATTCGGAGGTATAGAGCGCAGGTCTGCTTAAGTACAAATTCAACAAATGTTTTTATTCATACAATTATACACATCATACTAAAAAATGGTACTTGAGCAAGCCTGCACTCGATGTTTCCCAGTCGAAAAAATATCGGAAAACACCCATATTTTGCTACAAAACATCAATTTAACAAAATAAGACTATCTTCATGACGTCATTTCTACATTATAACGTCACTGTGGTGATAACCTTTTACACACTTATTTTCAATTTAATTTCAACTATCTTCCACCTTATTTTAAAAGCTCTTTATAAAACTTTAATTTTGGGGGCGAAAAATTCATAATACCATAATACCGCACATAGTCCTTTGCAAGCAGAGGACTGAGTGATGGACCTCAGCAATTTCAATGTCACTTAACATATAAATAACAAGAGTGAGAAAACCCCTCCCAAGTCCAACATATACGCCCGCAAAACAAACCCAGAAGTACCCAGAGACCCTAGAAAGGAGGAAGCGATAAAGACCAGGGCAATCCATGGGGGTATGCATGTACATTTTTTTGTAAATACATGTAGCAAGTGTTAAGCTTGAAAAAATCATTTTAAAATACAGAATCTGATCATATAATGCCAACAGTATTGTTTTTTAATTGTGAGAGTAATGAAGTGTAAAGTGTAACTACAGTAACTGTTGTAGTTGTAGTTAGCAATATTCCATATTTATCCATTTGTGTTGCCTTTCATGTCAATTCATATCATTATGCGACTACAATCAACTAATATTTGGATTACAATGTGAATATTAAAATGTATACTGCTAACCTGGAATCATATCGATGACCTCATTGGTAGCTCTTGCCCTTGAGATAACTAATAACATAGGTAGCTGTTCTGTTTTCAGACATCTCATCTGTCCAGCTACGACATTACCAAAGTGCCTCGTAGCCATAGTAATCAGTCTGAAAACAACATAAAAAGTAAACTAATTACTAATTGGGAAATACTTGATTTGACATTATCTGTAAAATGAGTAAGAAAAGCATCTGAAATGATGAAAACTGCTCAAAATCAAAGAATGATAATCTTAAGATTCATTATTTAAATTTTTTTTTATTTTGATTGATAACAAATCGGACATTAATACCTGGCACAATTTGTTTCATGTGTCATGTCCCATGCCCAGGTGATAAAATTACTGCTGAGGTAATTTACTACACTTTCAGAACACAGGATTTGAGAACAGAACACATTAGATAAAATACTCCCATCATGATGAAGGTACACTGCTAATAGTTTTCTCTGTGGATAAAAAAAAATGTATACCGTAATATAATAGTATAGCAAATATCCTGGCTAGCAATGTTTATCTTCATTTTCAAGCTAGAAGGGAAATATCAAAAATGACTCATAGGCAGACTTACATCTTTGGCCTTGCCATTTAGTGCCTCTTTTATTGCATTTTCTAAGGAACCAACATAAAATACTGGGTGTGTTTCTCCATATCTTAAAACAAAATTTCATTTTAAACATTCGCAAAAATGCACAAGGGTAAAGGATCATTAATGAACATCAATATTTGGAAGAAAATCAGTTCTAAAGCATTAATTACCTCTCTCTAAATTCTTTGGTAAAATGTTCCAATGCTTCTACCTCATCATTTACAGATTCTGGCACTATAATGCATAACATAGAAAGCATGATCTATTGAGAAAATGTGACACATAAAAATAATGATTCATATACGTGTACATGTATCTATAAAATGAAGGTAGATACAAATAGTAACAGTGGATACATACTTAGGGGTGTAGGTCTACCCCGATTGCTTGGTATATCTTCATGGTCAAACATCTCATCGTCTATTGAATTCATTTCATCGTCGTCATCACTGATTTCTATTTCTGCTACTGCCTCCTAAAATTCCAATCAAGCATTTTTTCTTATCAAAATTGACAACTAAGGGTTCATCAATGTTTATTGAATACCAATTTCATGGATTTAGTTGTTGAGTTGATCCACAAAATCAAATGTTGATTGAAGTGCAAATTCTAAAAACTTAAAGTATTGATAGGATCATTGTCTAAGAATTTACATTTCCTTGAAACGATGATTTTTATAAATCCATGAAAATTGATGCCAATAAATATTGTTGAAACCACGGCATCTTAAATTTAAGACATAATCATTCTATCTTACAATCTACGTGTAATTTTACACCTATACACTATGAATAATAAAAAGAAATGACACTGTAAAATGTAAGTGAATATAATAAAGTTAAAGGCACCAACACTTACATTAGGTGGAATCCTTATAGGTCTTGCTGTGATGTTTGCTTTTGTAAGCTCTAAACTATGAATAGGATAATTCAAACCACAACAACCAATTGTCATCTGAAAATGAAAAGAAAGAATAACACACACAACACACAATGAATTCAAAAGTTCTTTTTATTACATAAACAATACATCTTAAAACACAGTGATTTAATAAAGCCTAACTTACAGAATCATCGTTTTTAGCACTTTCAGGCCATCCTGTCCATATCTGATGTCTGGCTGGCAAGTTGGTAAGAGCATACACATCATTTTTTACCTGTAAAATGAAATCTTGTAATTGATTTGATTACACCAAAGCTTTTATCACTTTAAAGAAAAAATAGGATACATACCTCTCCAATAGTTTTACTTCCAGGCATATTTAATTTGTACTGTTGAGTTGCACCATTTTCTGTGAACTTAATTTCCAAGGCGTATGTTCTGTTAAGAGCTTCAGTTAAACTGAAACAAATAAGGAGTTTTACCAGTACCGTAAACTCAACTTAAACAAGAGGCCCATGGGCCACATCGCTCACCTGAACAACAGTTTCTTGTAACATTCTATTCGTAGCATATGCTATTTCTAACTTTGAACCCCCCTTCTGGGGCCCCAGTATTGGTCCGAGGTTTATGGTTGGCTTTAACAATTTAGAATTTACACTATTTGAGGATCCTTGCATAGTAATCTCACAAACTGTAACATAATAGTTCTCGAGAAAAACTTTTTGAAAACATTTCCCATATATATTTCTATGTTAAACTTTGAACCCCTCTTGTGGCCCCAGTATTAGTCCAGTGGTCACAGCTTTTTTAATTTAGCATCTACATTATTCAAGGATGCTTGCATAGTAATCTCACAAGTTGAAGCATTGTAGTTCTCTAGAAAAAGATTTTTAAACATTTTCCCTCTATATTTCTATGTTAAACTTTGAACCCCTCTTGGGGCCCCAGTATTAGATTGAGGGTCACAGCTTCTACACTATTTAAGGATGCTTACGTAGTAATCTGACAAATTGAAGCATTGTAGTTCTCGTGAAAAAGGTTTTTAAACATTTTCCATATATACTTCTACATTAAATTTTTAACCCATCTTGGATCCCCAGTATTAGTCCAGGGGTCACTAATTTAAAACTATCGAATCTACATTATCCAAGGTTGCATGCATAGTAATCTCACAACTTGTAGCATTGTAGTTCTCAAGAAGAAGATTTTTTAACATGTTACCTATATATTTCTATATTAAACTTTGACCCCTCTTGGGGCCCCAGTATTAGTCCGGGGGTCACGATTTTACCAATTAAGAATCTACATAAGCCAGGGATGCATGTATAGTAATTCCACAAACTGTAACATTGTAGTTCTCAAGAAGAACATTTTTAAACGTTTTCTATATATTTTTTAAAATGTTAAATTTTGAACCCCTCTTGGTGCCCCAGTATTAGTCCGGGAGTCACGATTTTTACAAATTAGAATCTACATTATTTAAGGATGTATGCATAGTAATATTCCAAACTGTTGCATTATAGATCTTGAGAAGAATATTTTTAAACATTTTCCTATATACATGTATGTTAAAATTTGAACCCCGCCTAGGGCCCCACTTTTTGTCCGGGGCTCACAATTTTTACAATTTAGAATCTTCATTATATATACAAACTTTTTTGTAAATATTGGCATTTCTGGTGCAATGGTTCTTGAGAAGAAGATTTTTATACATTTTTCCTATGTATTTCTTTGTTAAACTTTGAACCCCGCCTGGGGCCCCAGTTTTGGTCCGAGGGTCACGATTTTTACAATTTAGAATCTTCCCTATACATATCAAAGGCCAGAACGGTCACAAAGGTGTCGAGCTGATATTTTCTTTAATATAGATATCATTAATTTAATTTTCTGTACCAATAGTCGTATATCCAATATTATCAGTATATGAAAATGGTTTGTGTAACTAAATTCGCACATATGCAACTATATTTTTATTTGCAATTTTAACATTACCATGTGATTGTATACTCAGTATATTTCCTTATAAAATACGTAGTGATGCATTTGTAATACAATGAATCATAACTCATCATGGTTACACTGAAAAATCGAAGAAATTTCAAAGTTTAAAAATAAATTAACTTCTTTCTGCTTTAAACAGTCTTTGAACAAATTTCACGGGTTCATCATTAGTATACGAGTGTAACACATTAACAGTGTTTCCCTAATTATAATAAAACATACTTTTATTTATTTCAATATCCGTGTGAAACAAGATTACCTATGTAGTGTTGTTTACAAATAAATCTACACCACGTGCGTAGATCTGCCGTATCTTAGACTGGATAGCCTGCCCTTGATTCCAAACGCTGCCGCTAGGAAATTCAAGGACAGGTAAACAGTGGGAAAACTCACTGCAGCTTCGCGCACAGCAAATGCGCACACTTAAAATAAATCGGAAAGAAGATTGAGGCGGATCAAAGAAAGAAGGTTTAAGAAGAACTAAACATGAATTTGACAATAAATATCAAATTAACAGGAACAAATTAATTGACACCGTTGACAATACATTGTTTATGTGGGTATTGTAAATATTAATTTACATCGGAAATGTATAACGTTAAATATTTTCATTGTTGAGTAAGTTATAATTGGCACTAGACTACTCGTAGCATGCATTCCAATCCATGCCCATTATAACTTGATTTATGGGGCTGCTGAGGATGGTAACGATCTGATTTAGCTCCGTTTTCTCGTAAAGGTCCGATAAGAATAAGTAAACACATATAAATTGAATGCACACAGGCTACACACAATTAGCACATGGTCTGTACATATTATCTTATGTGTTTATAAAATATGGAGTTATTAACTTAGAGAGTGGGATCGTGTCAGTGTAGAAATTGGTTTTTTGTAAAGCTAAGAACTTTCCATAACCAGTAGGTAAAATAAATATACAGTTGCCTGGCTTCCAGAGATTTTTTCAGGCTAACACTTTGTAGCGGTTTTACTTAATCGAAAGATGTTTCTCTTTCTTTGTTTATAACTATTAAAGCCGTTTTACTTTTAAAATAAATCTATTGACTCTCCGAAAGATTTTTTCAGCATTCCATCGCAAGCGTGTGAAGATAACTTGTGGGTCTAAAAATAAATTTTTCTCGTCACTGCTTTTCCTATAAGCTGGCGAACCAGTCTATGCCGTATCTATAATGCTAAACCAATATACAACAAAATCACAAGATACATTTATCGCTTACATTCATTTTGGAGACCGTGCCCGACAACAAATAAATTTACATATTAATTTTTATTTTTATCGGGCACAGTCTCCAAATAAACTATAAGCGATAAACTAAAATAATGTTTAGTGAATTTTTACACCTTATCGTATTCATCCTTCATTTCTTGATTAAACAAACTTATATACTTATGCCATGAGTTGTCAATAATCAGGGAGACACAGTTGGGTTTTTTGGTGCACAATTTAGTTGATTAAATGGAACAAAAATCTTGTAAATCTTGTAAACATGTTTCTATGTATATTTCTATGCTAAACTTTGAACCCCGCCTAGGGCCCCAGTTTTGGTCCGAGGGTCACGATTTTTACAATTTAGAATCTTCACTATATACACTGGCTTTTGTGTAAATATTGGCATTTCTGGTGAAGTGGTTCTTGAGAAGAAGATTTTTAAAGACACACACCCTATACTCACTGTTTCGCAATTATCTCCCTTTTAAAAAGGGCTGTGCCCTTTATTTTAACAATTTATAATCCCCTTTCCATTAGGATGCTTTGTACCAAATTTGGTTAAATTTGGCGCAGTGGTTTTAGAGAAGAAGTCGAAAATGTGAAAAGTTTACAGACGGACGGACGGACGGACGACGGACAACGGGTGATCAGAAAAGCTCACTTGAACCTTCGGTTCAGGTGAGCTAAAAATATATGTAAAAAGTAGAAGTGAAAGAGAAGAGATTGGGAGGAAAAAGAGCAAACAGCTTTTAGACATCATATAGTTAAAATTAGATCCTTGATTCTCTTTTTTCAAAACTGTTTCTATAGACTTACCTCTCCATCTCAACATCACATGTTGGTTTGACAAGTGTGGGATTTTGGATGTCTGGGGTTAACAGGAACAATGTATTCTCTTTAGGAAGATGAAGTTCTCTCAGAATTTTCTGAACAAAAAAGAAATATCCATTTGTATCAAAATATTAATCAATACACGAATATGAATACAAAACAAATACATGTATAGTACCGGTATATATTTGAAACAATTCACACTGTAGTTTTCGAACTATGACTTATGCATTGAAGAAATAAAGATCAGAGGAGAACTTCAAGGGGTGTGTTACACATCTAACCAGTTTTACAACAGACAGCTTTGATGGTTTCATAATTGACTGGCTTTGAATAGGGCAAAATGGAATTAAAACTCCCCTGTGTCAAATGGTTACATTCAAAACTTCTTCAAATTGACATCTTTAACTGTATTTAATGTTACTTCAAAACTTCTTCAAGTTGACATGTTTAACTGTATAATGTTACTATCTATAGCCATCTTACATCATCTTCTACTCTAGCCTTCCTGGTACTCCAACCTCTCAAGCTCTGTTTGTCAGGAGGCACCCCAATTTTATGAGACAGAAGTTCCTTAACTTTGCCTGGTGAAAGACAACATATTATTATGACAGCATCTTAAAGATGCATGTACATGTATGTATTAAAAAGCACATTCTTTGAATGTTTACATATAATTAAGTCATATAAACATATTGCAAATAGGAGTAGAAATACGTATTTGTGTTTATGTGAAATTAAGATCCTATGAAATAAAAGCGACAGGCAATAAAAAGTTTAAACATTCTTTGAACTTTACCTACTTCTTGAAAAACAAAAACATTTGATAACTGCTGATCCTCCCCCTCCCCCCACACCAAGAAAAAAACAAAAACAAAAACAAGAACAGTCTATTAATTGTTTAAAGTCTCAAAATATAAAACCCTCTATTTTTGCTTGTTCAAACCATCAATATTTTATACTTCATGTAAATGTTGTCATGTTTGTGTTCTGTACATTTGTGCAAATTGTCCAAAAAAAAAATCACAAATGAATAACAATTTCAGTCGTTTACATCTACACCTATGACCTATAGAGGGCTGGATAGTCATGGTATTTTAAGACTATATTAATTTCCTTTAGAAGGAGAGCTCTGCATAAACATAAAGGAAATATTCAAACTTTTAAACTTATCTATTAGGATCTTTTTTCACTAAATACTAGTTTATTGCTGTTAACTTTCATATATGTAAAGTTTTAAGGTTAATCTGATGGTTAAATTGCTGGCTGTCCAGCCTTCTTAAAAGTGTGTACCGGTACATTGACTATACAATACATTCAATAACATTTTTAAAGAGAAGTATGCCACATTTTATAATACACTAAATGTCATGAAGGGACAATAGTTACCAATTTGTTCATTATCTCCGACACTGAAGTAAAAGTTTTGGTCTCTGTATTCCACTTTAAAGTTCAAGATTCGTGGTCTCGGACCACCTCCTGCATGCCTTCGCTTGGGAGAAGAATTACTTGTGGACGGGACTGCCACGTAACATTCGGATGCTGAGCTGGCATCAAAGAAGTTTCTGGCATCTGCCACATTGTTGTCATTATCTGGTGAAGATGCTGAATAGGGAGGTGGGCTGACATCCTCAAATTGTGACACAGGTGGATCCCCAGCCATTGGGGATATCCCTCCATCAGATCCAGGCATTACACTGTTAACTGCTCTCTAAAAAATTCCATAGTGGGAAAGGTTAAAAAAAAATAGGTGGCATAAACCATGCAGTAGTAATCAGAAACTTTCACTTCATGTTGTTATTAACAAAATTTACTCAAGTATCTTTTTAAAATTGTTGCATACCATTAGATTCCAGTCATTAGACTCTAAAATTTGAATACAAGTGTCAATGTCTTCCAGAGCTGTAAAAGCCTGAAATGTAATGGATTAATCAAAATGAGGTATTGTTGAAGGGAAATACTGTCAATGACAAAAGGAATAAATGTTTTCATTCTAATCAACTAAATAAAATAAAGGAACTTAATAATTAGAAACTTTTACCATGCAGTACCAGTGTCATATAATATTTTGATACTGGGTTCAAAATACTTTATGATATTATGAACCCTGGTTCAATATTTGCAGCAAAATATTAAACCCATATAAAATATTGAACCCGGGGTTCAAAATATTGTGACCACTAATTATTGATTGATATTGATTCTCTATTTAAATTGGGGGGTTCAAAATACATGTATTATAGCTGCAAACTTTTGAGTCCCGGGACCATCTTATTCTTTAATCCAACTGGAGAGGGGGTTCAAAATAATAAAAGTACATAAACCAAAAACTTGATCCTTTTCATCATGAATTAAAGTGTTAACAAAAAAATTCTAGACTACATGTTTGTTGAATGTTTTAGTCATGATGTTTTTGATATAAAGAAATTGTAAGAAACACAACAATGTTACAGCCTATTATGAAATCATTGATATACTGCTTGTCCAATATAATGCAATATTTCTTTCTCACTTAAGGTGTGTGGTATGGGACATCTGTCGATATTGATGTGGATTAAAGTACATCATAATTAAAATACTTTCACTGGTTTAAAATTTTCAAATCTTACATTATTTAACCAAAAAAAATGTTTTAATGGAAAGGTAAAAATTTTAAAATCCCCAGCGAGATTTGAACTCATAACTGTCAGATTGGTAGTGTACCCTCTAACCCACTGCGCTTCATTTTTAGATGACAGTTGTGGGAAAGAAACTATTTATAAAATTAAACTTGATTTGATTGTTTATTTCGATAAATAATACATACGTCACAACATGGAGGTGTCTTAAACCACCTTAAATGTATTAATTCAAGAAATTAAAATATAAAAATTTGTTCAACCCCTATCCCCCACAAAAAACTACATTATATTTGTACTTTCTGGGTCCCCCCCCCCCCCCCTCCGCTCAACTTATTATGGAGATTGCATTTTACTGCAAAGATGAACAAACAGCTCTGGCCCCGTGGCCATAAAACTTAGACGAGCTCACTTTTGATCTCAGTCTCATTTTTCCACTATATGTTCCATTTTTAAAAGTGAGACTTAGATCAAAAGTAAGCTTGTCTAAGTTTTATGGCCCCGGGGCCTGGCCTCTTTTTATCTAAATTGGGCTATCAATGTACCAATCGCAACTTCTCAGGCCTTTCCTGGAAAAAGCTTGGGTAAAACATCTCGAATGTATTATCCTCGGATATTAGAATTTTATACAAAATGGAGTCGCTTCCCATCCTTCTAAGTATCGATCAGCTTAGGACAGCCTTATAAGTCTCTTCTGTGGTATATTTTAGAATAAATATATCATTGAATTTAATAAAGTCTAGCTCACATTTCAACAGGTAAAAAAATGTTCTGTATTTATATCAAGTTTCATAAAAACATGGAAAAGGGGGGGTTGTCATGAATGCCTATGTAGTAACTCAATTATTTTTCTGCTTGTCGGAAAGACCCAAGAAGTTGCATACATAAGTAAAAATCATAGTTTTTCATTGCATGGCTACAATTTTTATTCACTTACTTGGATGATAAAAATTGATAAAAAGAATAAAGCCATGTCATCTTTTGAATAATTTTGATCTTTTTTACACACAACTTACACACAACTTCAAGGATGCATTTGATTTGCAATCAAATTCAACTCTGCAAAAATCGACACATTATGTATGCATGATAGTATAACTGCATCAGTTGTGAGCATGTGAGCCTTCTCTTCAGAAAAAAATATTCTACCAAACTGTGGGCTGTGTCAAACCTGCTCAAAACATTACTGAATACTTGAATTGAGGGTGCTGGTCACTTCGCACCAAAACTAGGGCTGGGTATTGGGGGGAAATTTTGTATTGCGATATTTTAAAATTTATTGCAATATGTATTGCGATATTTTTTTTTAACCAAAATTTGAATTTCTTTAATGTTAATAGACTGTAATTGATCTAGATTTATATACATAATTCGTTTGCACTGTCTATAAGTCTATATAAAAGATAAGAATGAAACATTGTTGTTGTCAATTTATAAACTGTTTTAAATTAAAAAAAAACTTTAAAAAATTGGATGATTTTTCTTTTAGCAAAACTAGACCCAAGTAGTCATTCAATTAGGTACATTTATACATTGCATTTAAGGCAGTCCACTGATCTGATGGAAAAAGAAAATTAAACATGTGCAACATTTAATGAACTTACCGTTTCTATATTAGATAGATTTTTTTATCGTTAAAATCACAGATGTCCTACGAACCCTTGAGTTCAACAGAAAAGAATGTTTATACTGTTTATGTCAACCTGCAGGGAGGCATAATTACAACTGCAACAGGGCCTACTTCAAATCTTTATTAATAATATCAGCATGTGAACTTGTTTTGGCTTTAGAGAAACTCTTTGAGCATTCACAATATCAAAACCTCCTACTTTTCTTTCGTGTTTAGAACGATTACAAATGCATCAGCCAATAATTCCAACAGAATTTTGGAATCCTGAGCCCGTAACGAAATTTCGAGCCCGATCAATTAACCCAGTATACCAGTAATGAAAAAATGTATCGCAATACACCTGAATATCGGTATTATTGTGCAGCCCTACCCAAAACCATTACACCTCATGCACAAGCACCCAAAATTTATTTGAGCGTCGCAATTACGTTTTACAAACACTCCAAGTAGGGTTCACGAGTGCCCCAAGTACATATCATGAGCGCCCCAAAGGTTGGTATATTCATGATTAATATTTTTTACATACGAGTGCCGCACATTAAAAAAAATCCATTATCTTAAGAAATAATACATCAATTTCTTGTGGCAATTGTGCAACATTTATTTGTCTATTTACCATGTACATGTAAATCAAACACCCGGCCCATTGGACCATAAAGTCACTTTTAACACTATTTTTAAATGATTTAAAAAGGATGCATGAGAATTAATTTACTCTGAATTTTTTCTTGTTCGTAATTAAGGAATACTTTGGATGCTTATAAATTCTAGTATTCATGACAGTAATTAGTTTGTATGTTTAATTTTATCTTTATGGAGTGTCATTTGCAGCTTTGTTTGTCTAGACATGGTTTCAATCGTTTGTGTATATCTCATTAATGTCAATTGTTTGTTCAACTTGAGAAAAACCCTGGAACTAACACAGAATACACAAGATATACACAAGAGGTGTCTCTTATGCCCAGGTGTATGTCAAGGTTCCTAAAGGTGTTGAAGTCTTAGCATGGATAAGTCCATTAATTAAAAATATTATTTATATTATTCATTCTCAAATTATTATTTCCTCACCCTGGGTTTAAAATATTTATGTCTACAAATCAAAATTCAAAATGATTCAAATACTCAAATTCTAACTTTGAAGCAACGTAAAAGGCTGATTTGAGAGCAAACTTGAATTAGCCCCTTCACAGTAACTGCGGTACTGCTCTTTTACAGGGCAAAATGACATAATTTGGTGAAATATGACGTAACGTCAATTGTTTCATTTACGCCATTTCATTATCTACCTACTAAAATTTCGGCAAAGTATATCAATTTGCCCTGCAAGAGAGCAGTACCGCAGTTATCATGAAGGGGTCTATAAACTTATGTTGGGGCGCTCGTGAAAATGATGCAAATTTTATTTGAAAGTGATATTCAAATGTATAGGTTTTACAAATCGGGGGCATCCAATATGTGTAAATAGTCTAACTTTAATGTGAAAAGACACTGGTTAATCGATTTCAGAGTACTAGTAATATAATTAGGGTCAACCTTAATCCAAATCAAATTTTGGGGCGATAGTGAAAATAATCCAACAAAATTTAAAACAAAATTGAGTTAGCACATTTTGGGGGCCCGTGAAAATGATCCTAAACCTACATTGAGATTCCATTGAAGATTTTAAGACAACATTAGTGTGTTTTCGGACAATTCAATTTTTGGGCGCTCGTGAAAATTATCCATGACTTAATGTAATGACAATTTTTACTTTGGAGCGCTCATAAAAGATATTTTGGGCGCTCCTGAAAATTAATTTGGGCGCTCCAAAAAAATTTGGGGCACTTTGGCTTTGGGGCAAAATGACAGTAACACGGAATTGGCGGGTTAAAGAATTGATAATTGTAAAGGATAAACAACTAGAGGAAAATAAAAGAACAAAGGACATATATATGCCAAACTTTGAAATAACTTGTTGCATCTCCAGATCTGTAGCTTCCCATCCAAAAAAAAAAAATTGGATTGACTACCTGGAAGCTATAGTTCCTTATGTGTTAAAAAGTTGCAATTTACAGCGCACAAAAACTTGCACTATATAGTTTTGGACCGATTAATATTATTTCCAAACTCATTGTACAAAAATATTTTTAATCCAAAAATATTCCTTTTACTACTGTTACAGATATTGTTACTATACATGCCTCCGATATCATTTAAACACCGTCACCAGCCTCGTAAAGTGATGTAGTGTACTTTGTTTACATGTAAAAATGGCGACTTAAGATCTCCATGTGAATTTGACATACATTTTCCGAGGTTGGTTACCATGTTTAAGAGAAAGTCTGAGACAAGTTAAGAAACAGCAGTAGTAGTAAACTGTCTAAAAAAATTATTGGTTCTAATTAACGAGCGAATACCCATCATTGCCGAGAAATACACAAGCTTTCTCTATTACTCTCCTCAAGTAAACTGTTACGTAAAAATTTCAATGCAAATCTCTGTACTGTTCATTTATTTAACTTGAGTAATTTTTTTAATTTTATTCTCATCAATATCGACTGCATGTAAGTTCTGACTAAAAACAAACCATGTCCATGACCTTTCATTAACAGGAAGTCAAGTACTCATTATTGCCTCTTATATCTTTTCGTCATGTTTCAGTAATTCATCGCTTTAAAGGTCAAAATTTTAATAGAATCTAACAACATAAGATAAATTGCAAGATTATAACATAAAAAATTATTTCATAGAGTAAGACGCAATTCAATCATATTATAAGCAATATTGTTTTCAATATCCCAGCGGCAGCAAGCACACAGACAGAGGAACATGTGCTTCACATGTATTATGACAAATGACAAAAAAAAAAATGAAATGCATTGTACGTTTTAAAAGCTTTTTAAAAATTAGTGTGAAAGTTGATAGCATCGCCTCTCTGTTTCAACGCAGGTGCGCGGGGAAAAATCTTTGATCCGCCTCAGGTTGCAGAAAAAATGGCGTTTTACAACCAAGCAGACACTCGGTGTTCTTTGTTAAATATTGTGTCATAGAAGTAGTATCTTGGATATTTTTGTCAAATAACATACACACACTGTACCATTGAGGTAAACATATCTCAAATTTGGACCTTAACAAAAATGCACTAGCTGTCATCAAAGTGGATTACAAGTCAAACATTCAGTGGCATGTGTCATCGCACGAATACAAATGGGATATGTTTTCATAGGCTTACCTGTTATGGTGAGTTCCGAGAGGTTTGAAGTAATTAAATGTTTCGTTTCCAAATCTTAGTGTCTTAAAAAATTGCGTTATTTATTTTAGTTTGTAGCTAAAAAACAACGAATATACATGTATAGTGAAAATCTTGGGGTTTTTTTTTACAATCAAAAATAATGGGTACTCTGCAATAATGGGTACTCACACATTATTTCCCCAGAATTTGTGTGGATATAAGGTTAATCGGTCGAAAACTAGCGTAATTAAGTTTTTGTGCGCCGTAAATTTCAACTTTTTAACACGTAAGAAACTGTAGCTCCCAGGTCGTCCATCCAATTTTTTCAGACCAGAAGCTACAGACCTGCAGCTAGACTTGTTGGTGAAATCATTAGGTTTATTATTGTTGCAAAAAAAAATGACCATGCTCTGTTTACATGTATGACAGACTAAAGACACGTTTTCTCAGCGTGACATGGCTACATTTACCAGAAAGTATATAAGAAAGTTATCAAAATATTGTCTGTATATTATTTAAGGTTTAATTCGGATCATAATGATCTTATAAAGTTATTAATATCATACACACTCTCGAAATAAAAGTCATAACGTTACAATATTACATAAAGGTCTAGAGCACAAAACAAATGAAAATTATATTCAACTACAGAAATTTCCTTCGAATGAGGAATACTGAGGAGGAACAAAATCCATAAATAAAAGCAAAGTAACACTGAATTTGAAATTATACATGTAGTTTCCTTGAATTTCTACCTGAAACTCAGCCAGCACTTGATCTCTTTCGCCTTCTGCCATTGTTGCTAAAATTGGATTGCGCGTGCGCAATAATATTTACAGATTTTACATCCGTTAGAAAATGAAAATGAAACAAAACTAATCAAATACTCTTCTCATGAAAATACATGTAATTGATTTTATTGAATCAGACCTCAAACCGCTAATACAGAATTTATCGACACTCGACAAAAAAAGCAAAAACAAAGAAACCGAAATGGAGAAGTACATTGTAATAACCCCCAAAAATGTGTTACGTAAGTTCCTAAAATAGAAAACGTTCCGGACGGTGATACCCTGAAATTTTCCACAACGTGCAATTTATTTTAGATTGACCTCCAAGCAATTTAATGGTATTTTAAGTATTAACCCGCTAAATGTGCCCTATTGGCTGGTTGAAAATGGTCAGCTCAGTTCTTACAGGGGGAAACTCGCACATAATACCATATGATTGTAATAATTTATTTTCACATGCCATCTCTATTCCCATTATACTTGATATACTAACATTTGTCTGTGTCTTTACCTGTGATAACACTACGTATCGATTTTGTACTATACGACCCAATAAATTCAAATGACGTAAAATGTTTTACGGTGCTACCGTTGTGGCGAGCGCAGCAAGAATTACACATACATGTACCTTGCATCACTGTCAACTTAGTGATATTTCGACAATTAACTAACATCAATTTTTTATTTTTATTTTTTTATTTATTTTGTGTGTGTGTGTGTGTGTGTGTGTGTGTGTGTGTGTGTGTGAGAGAGAGAGAGAGAGAGAGAGAGAGAGAGAGAGAGAGAGAGAGAGAGAGAATAATATAATATTTCTAAGTTTAAAAAAAATTCTTACAAAATACATCGAAATAAATTTTGGAGAAAATTGATCAGTCTGTAAAATGTAATTTGTGTTTAATTTGGTCACAAGTGTAAATACAGTGTTATTTTTCCTTTTTACCTTGTTGTTATCTGACTTTTATTTTTTTTTTTCCTGATTCATTATTTTTGCTTACTGAAATTTGTTTATTTTGGCATACGTTGTATGACCGTGCCCCCGGTCCGGCCCTGTTTGTTGGTATGTAATTTCCCATTTTCCAATTAAATGGTTTGACAATAAGCAATACATGTGTATCTGCATATTTTTTTTAACTTTTTATTTTTTCTCTTTATTCTTTATTATTTAGTTCAGAATGACTTTTTTTTTTAATTTTTAAATTTCCTCCCTACTGTTCATGCACGCAAAATTAGCTTAACTCTTGCTTGTATATAATTATATAATCTCTCTATCAAAATTAAAAAAAAACCACTAAAAACCCCACAAATTATCTAAGGCAGGTATCGAAATTTATACTGAAATAGCTATCCCATATTCTATGGGAGTTTTTTTTCCCCATAGGAGTACAGAAAAATGTAACTGGCCAACTAATTCCTGTAGGAGAAAAAAAATCCTAGAGGAAATATAAATGAGGATTTTTTTCCTACAGGAAATTATAATATCCAATAGGATTTCTTTTTCCCATGGGAAATTTTCTTTATCCAATAGGAATTTTTCTTCTCATAGGAAATATAAATATCCCACAGGAGGAAAATTTCCTACAGGAAAACTTTGAAATTCTGTAGGAATTGTCTTTATCCTATAGGATTTTCTGAAATTCCCACAGGAATATGATTTTTCTTATGAGAAATTTATGTTTAAAGGTAAAAATCTCACCTGTCAGGTAAGATACATTTAAGTCAAAGGTGGTTATATACTCTCTAGACTATGGTCTATCGTTCGACATAAATGGAATTTCAGAGAAATGCATGGGTGCAAAAATGCCACCTTGGCACTGGCATAATTATCCGGCAGTGTTCATAGTACACACATTATAGATGTTTGATCCACCTATAAATTTATCGCGGGAAATCTAACGCGAGATCACTGTGACGTCTCACGTCAAAATCTATTCATTTGTTTACGTTTCTAGACTCAATACGAAGGAATGGAAGCATGTAAAAAAAAATCTCTTGGGTCTCAGCCAAGCTTGTGCGCTACTCAAAACGTGCCTTCAAACCTCAAGGCACCGTTAATTACGAGTTAAATGTTAGCCATTTTTGGCATAGCACTACGGGAGAAAACATTAGAGAGCACTATGGGAAGTAGACAAAAAAATTTCTTGGTTTAGCTCGTTCGTTTTCCCGCGCGTACTTGTTCTCAGAGCTCGCTTCGCTCGCTATAATTGGGGCGCAAGCGGGGTTTGCTTATTTATATTCAAACGCTAAAAATTATATACATGTAGTATAAGTAATAAGGAATCATTCTTTGAATATTATGAGGTGATAATTTCGGTCGGGGCGTGTTCAAATCTATCATAAAGCCCTTCGGGGTTTATTGGATTTGATCACCTCAAAATACTCAAGGAACGATATTCCTTATTCCTTAAATACAAGGCGAGCTTTTCAAAAAGCTAAGAAAGTCAGCCAGCGGAATTTTTAATTAAGGTCAAAAGTGAATAGACAATCTATTAAAATACAAGCTAAAAGAAACAGCCTAATCGTCTCCTGTGAAACTTTCAGTCTGACATCATCATGATTATTTCGTGCAGTTCGTGATTTTTCTTAGGTCACTGTAGCTTTCGACCAATCGAAAAACGGGGCGTGTCGATATAAGTGCTCTCAGTTTCAGCCGCTGTAGATTTCGACCAATCGATAAACGGGGCGTGAAGATTTCAGTCTGGCTGTTTCTATAGAGCTATAAATTAACTATAAGTTTCCGTAAAAAATAGAGGGAATCAAACTCGGTAGATGTAAATATAGAAAATGGAACGTCGCAGATTTCCAATGCAAACATAAGAGGAAATATTCACTAAATGTAAATATATATTTATTTGTTTACGTATCTCGACTCAAAACGAAGGAATGGCAGCATGTAAAAAATCTCTTGGGTCTTACCAAAGCTCGTGCGCTACTCAAAACGTGTCTTCAAACATCAAGACACCGTTAATTACGAGTTATATAAATGTTAGCCTTTTTTGGCATAGCACAACGGGAGAAAACATTAGAGAGCATTATAGGATGTTTATCTAGACCAAAAAAAAAATTCTTGATGAATCTGTAAGTTAAGCTCGTTCTTTTTCCCGCGCGCACTTGTTCTCAGAGCTCGCAGTTAATGGCACTAACATATGGTGGCATAGTTCTGCCACCACTTGTCAGATAATTATGTCGAGTTGTCAGATCTTGATGTCGACTTGTCAGATAATTATGTTAAGTTGTCAGAACTTTATGTCGACTTGTCACTTATTCACGTGTTAAAAAATTCGACACTAAAATGTGTCCACGCCCAATTTGTGCCATTCAGTTGACATACTATTTTCTGACAAGTCGACATAAGGATCTGACAAGTAAACATAATCATCTTTTTAAGTCGACATAATTATTTGAAAGGTCGACATAATAATCTTACAAGTCAACAAAATTATTTGACAAGACGACTTAACATCTGACAAGTCAATATCATTATCTGACAAGTCGACTTATAATATGAATGATAATTTTCTTTAAACTAGTGGCCATTTTATTTTTTCTGTCAGATAATTATGTTAACTTGTCAGATCTTTATGTCGACTTGTTAGATAATTATGTTTATTTGTCAGATCTTTATGTTGACTTGTCAAATAAGTATGTTAACTTGTTAGATCTTTATGTCGACTTGTCAGATATTATGATGACAAGTTAATGGCAGTTGGTGGCACTAACACGCTTTGACAACAAAATATTGTGTTTCTAGTCAACATGATCATTTTCTGACAAGTCAACATAAAGATCTGACAAGTTGACATAAATATCTGACAAGTCGACATAATCATCTGACAAGTCGACATAATTATCTGACAAGTCGACATAATTATCTGACAAGTGGTGGCTGATCTATGCCACCATACTAACACGCTTTGCATGACGACAAAATATTTAGTTTCTAGTCAATATGATTATTTTCTGACAAGTCAACATAAAGATCTGACAAGTTGACATAAATATCTGACAAGTGGTGGCACATCATAATTCTTTGAATATTATGAGGTGATACTTTCGGCGGGGGCGTGATCAACTCTATCATAAAGCCCTTTGGGATTAATTTGATTTGATCACGCCCCAACCAAATGTATCACCTCATAATACTCGAAGAATGATATTTCTTATTCCTGAAATATATAATCACGCCTCGATCAAAAGCTCAATAAATAATAAAGGTAATTATATAACGCCTTTTTTTCGCGTTATTACGCCTTTATTTTTCAGTAACAGAAATGATACTAATAGGCTTTCGTAGTGTTTATTTGAGTTGCTTGAGTAAACTGATGAATAACGTAGATATCGATTCATTAAAAAAATGTCCATATTTGTTAAAAAAAATATTAGCTCGATTTATTTAATTCATGTACTCTTCCTAACTTGACCCTGCATTTGTACATTTGTAAATATATTTGTTTTTTTGTACCGCATGTACCAATGATATGGTTTGAGAGAAATAAAAATTCATTCAGTTGATAGCCGATGGAATAACCGAGGTTAATTTGTTAAAGATGAGTGCAAGGTATCAACAATTAATTTGAGATGATTCTTAGAAAGATCATTGTCAACAATTATCAAGTTGTATATTTCATATTTGTGAATTATCGATTTTCATATTGCATATGATAGATTTATACACATGTACAATATTCGTCCATTTCGCTTAATTATTCGGCATTGTCCTCTAACCTACAATTAACATGACTGAACAGTACTTGTTTCTGTAATAAAAGTTCATCATGTAGTATGATAATAATAATCTGATTCACTATTATTACACTATAGGATGGACTTGTATTACACAGATCTATACAATTACATCCCTAAAAGCAATATAGAGGGATCGACCTACCAGTCTCCGTGTTAAATAACCATGCAGCTGTCTATAAATAGTCTCTTTTTATGGTGAAGATCCAAAAACTACGGTGAATGATGTTTTAAAATGCATCTTGTTTAAATATAAACTAATTTATTTTTACTCTGTTTAAACATGTATATATATAAATTTACGGAAATGGCGCTAGCGACGAATTTTCTTTTTGCAAATATTATATCTATAAATGATCGAACTATAAATTATAAATGTCAACCATCGTGATTCCTTCCAATGGTATGACACGATATATATATATATATATATATATATATATATATATATATATATATATATATATATATATATATATATAAAGGAACACGCAGATAAAGAACGCGTTAATTATTTGGTTGCGTTTCCTTTCTATATGTATATACAGAAACTGAAATTGCCCCCCCCCCCCAAAAAAAAAAAAACAAAACAAAAACAAAAAAAAAACCAAAAAAAAAAAACCCAAAAAAAAACCCCAACAACAACCAAAAAAAAAAAGGATTAAAAGGAAATGTGACAGCAAACCGGGTTTCCTTTTGTGTGAACAGTATCCATAATTCATTTGTCAACCCTGGAGTTATCCATGTACAATAGAGGTACCCTATATATGCAATGTTTTGCCAACAAATGACTAAGTTCCACAGCTTGTATTTTTTTTCATAAATTATCAGAAATCAAAATCTTAGCAATATGTGAATATACATACCTCTGATATATGTACAATTGATCTGCAAAACAACAAATTCCTATCTTGAAAACTGTAGGATAAGGGTACCCTTTTGGCAGTCGCCCTTAACATTTATTAATAGTGTTCTACAGTACAGTGAAAATACAGTACATATACTTATAAGTTTAAGATTCGAGAAGACCTAGAAGCTCCGAACTAACTTAAAAACAATTTGTAAATACAACTCATTTAAAATTCTAAATTTATTAAAAATCATTTTTTTGTATTTAGATAACACAGCAATTAAATGAGCAATTTCAGTGAGTCCGGCCTGATTTGGAAAGAATAATCAATCATTAGTATACACTATACACAGACACCTGGCGTTGTAATTTTTTTCTCATAATAAAAATAAATACATGTACACTATTACCTAATAATATTAGTTATAGGGTATTTATTTTTATTATGATAAAAATATATAACGTCAGGTGCCTTTGACTATATAATCATAAGCGAAAAGAAATATCTTTGCAAATATTGTACGGTGCTCATGCAGCACGTTTTCTGTTAGTTTGAAGGTTGGCGAGAACAAATCATGTGTGCCATAAATCATGGATTTTATTTAAAAATTCAATATGGTACGAAATGCGGAAGAATTTCGAACGGAAAAGGTGATAATGCATCTGTAGTGAATTTCAGAAAATATTTTTTTCATTGATTAATATGCATGTATTCTGAACATGTGTGTGTGTGTGTGTGTGTGTGTGTGTGAGAGAGAGAGAGAGAGAGAGAGAGAGAGAGAGAGAGAGAGAGAGAGAGAGAGAGAGAGAGAGCGCACCTCAATTTCTTTTTTTCTTTTTTTACTGCATAGGGTCCAATTTGTTATGCGTAAGGATGGCACAGTGATAGTTCGTATTTTGTGTCTACTGCACGGTTTGTCACAGTAAGATTGCTGGGAAGGAAAAATTCTAGTCACAGTTAAAAAACCTGCTTTTTTCGGATGGATTTCTTCTTGTCTCATACACAGGCCCATGGGGCACATCACTCACCTTTGCAATACTGTCATACTCTGATCTTAATTTGACCCAAGTAGCCAATTACATGTACAATACAAAAAATATAAATGTCTACGTTATTTTTTTACAAGCTCTTTCTTAAGTATATAAATATAAATACACAATTACTTACATGTACTTACAGTATTTAGCTTAACATTACATTATGGATGAATATGTACACTAGGGATAGGATTTTGAGGATTTTAAGCATATTACCATATTATGTTAATTCAAGAGACAACTAGGACTGTAGACAGAGCAATATATTTATCAATTACTCAACAAATCTCATATACATGAATGCACTTATAGGTAACCAGTTTTAAAAAGACCTGAAATATTCAAAACATTTTTTAAATTGTTTATTTTCAACATGACTTGAACACTTGTCATTAAAATTTGTAAGAAATACTGATATATACTTATGAATTATGTATACTATAATTGTATTCAAGGGCATAAATGATATAAAATATTGTCCCTTTTTTCAATAGGAAAAGGGGGAAAGTTCGATATACGTGTATATCATTAAAAAAATTTAATATATATATATATATATATATATATATATATATATATATATATATATATATATATATATATATATATATAAAACAGACAAACAAAACAACAAAAGCAAGAAACAAGGGGGGGGGGGGTTTGCAGGGGGACAATGATCGACATAAAAACCCCAAATCAAAAAGATAGAATACACGCATATTCTCATTCATGCTGATTTTAAACTTTGTTCCTCACATAATGATTTACGGGAATAAAAGGATATATACAAGCTAAAGATAAAAGAAAATATAAACAGATTCTGTAATAGCACGAACATATTTTGTTATGTAGTGAATAGCGAACAGTACTCAAAATTCTGAGTGCCAAAATAAAAAAAAATTATTCTGATTTATACAACAATTTCCAAGGATTGAGGTTTGGACCGTCTACTTTTTTCTTCTCTTCTTCTTATTTATTATTTTTTTAGGCTGTCGCCTGTTCAGTGTTTTTAGGTTAGATGCACCCCTTTAAAAACGATGATATGTGCCTGAATCAAAACATCATAAAGGTTTTATATACAAGTATCAAATATAAAAGCAAGTTAAATTTGAACATATATTTGTAAGGACATCTCTGGTACTATTTGGTTCCAGGATAAACTTTGAAAGACGTTTGATTGGTTTACAAGCATAACATTGTCGTAACATGATGTACTTTTCTGTTCAGTTTACGTATTCCACAACCTTTCTCTGTATACGTCTGTATATATGTCTAACATTTTTCACTTTTCGGAGGGTTTATAATCAATTCCATGTTGTTAATATCATTATCTGGTGTTGATTTAGGAATGCCTCCTTTGATCCACAACACAATAGGTTGGTAGCATGTCAAAATGGCTATAGTTAGCAATGAAATGTTTACCTGCAATTATGAAAAAGAATTCTATGATATATAACATTGTTTACTAATTTACTGACATACTGGGTTCATTTGATGTTGCTGAATTTACAACACAATTGATAAATTCCCATTTGAATTTCTTTTTAAGTTTTTGAATGCATTTTCACTTCATTATAGAAAAATGCATCAGTGGAATAAGAAATTTATTTATATGAACTATTAACTTACATGTGTGAAAGCCGAATCATAGGATTTACTCCATGCGAAAAAGGCATACTGTAGCAAACTACTCGCTCCGACGCTAAACATAATTGTGCCATACAGAACACCAAAATACTTCACGGGAAATCTATAGTAGACAAGATGAAAAAGTCATATATGATTTGTTTACATAGCACAGATCATAGTTTGTTTTATTAATTTATAATTCAACATGTATTGGCAAATCTTACGCCTTTTCAGTATATGTTTGTTTATTTATTAATACCAGTATTCATGTCGATGATATAACTCCAATTACCCTGATCAATAAATGGTATGCATACTTAAATTACAATAAATCTATTTTGATGAGAAAAATCATGATAAAATGTAAATATCTTTTGTGATTGTTATGAAAAGATTTACAGATATAATTATAATTGCGGGGTTTCTTTTTCTTCAATTTAATCATTACTAGAATTATAACGGTTATAATATAAAATAAAAGAGGCATGTTTTCTCTTAATTAAACAAAATTACAAAAATATCTGCAACAATTGCCTAAAAATAAATATAAGAAATATGTATTAATAACTTTCATTGATTTTGAAGAAAGCAAGTACATTTTAAGACTTAACGAGCAAAAATTCACACTCACGCTTCGGTGACAAAAGCAATTCCAATGGCGAACAAAAAGGAACGATAAAATGTGAACATAATGAAGACTGGAAGAACAACGTAGAGAGAATCGAACACCAGTGGCAATAAATAACTCAGTGTGCCGAACAGCCAGCACATCGCCATTGGGAAACACACGGGGCGGAAGTAACGCTCTGGAATTGCACTCCCTTGACAATATAGAAAAACATTCAAAGAAAAACATAAGATTTTTTTGAAAATGAAATATAAATTAAAAAAAAATCAAATTTTTGCAGGCACGAAGCATCATGGCGGGGGACAGGTGAGGGGGGGGGGGGTTGCTGGCCCACTTACTTTTTCTCGAATCAGACATTTTTTCTTAAAGAACCTGGGGGAATAAGCCGAGGCATATGCCCACGAGTGGCCACAACCCTATCACTAGTATCTTTCATATGACAAATCACGGATTTAGTATAATATGTGTATTAACTTCAAATATTTTCATTCCAATGCTTACATATCTCCAGAGAGTTTATTATGTGCGTGTTTATAGAATAAAGAATTGCTATCTTTTGTCTATAAGTCCATAATTTGTCCCCCCTCAACAAAGTAACATGTTTAATTTTAGAAATAATACTAAAAACTGATTTAGCATTAACTAAAAATATATAAAATGATTAAGTGCATGTGTTTATTCATAATAACGCAATTTTTATTTTCTCTACATCAAATGAGTTTTTTGAATTTAAACAAAGTAAACAAAGATATAAAAATATTTACAACACGTAATCGAACACCTACTTCAACATACTTATATTCAAAGAACTCCTCGCTAACCGCTACACCACGGAATCACATGTTTGAATCCATTTAAATAACACTCAATTTAGTATTGTGCAAACATAATTCGGTCTTGGCCATTTGATGATCATCTTGAAAATTGAATGAAGAAAACTTGCTTTTTACCATAGAGTGGGTCTTGGTACCATTTTTTTGAAAATTGAAAAAGACAAACAATTACATGATTTATCAATATGAGTTCTTTAAACAATGGTATGATGACCCACTCTATAAAAAACTATAGTCTGAACATTCGATTTCATAAGCATTTTGTTGCTCAATTAGCATATACATATTTTGATGTCTTCATATCAATTAAATTTGAAGCCAGTTTATGAAGGTTTTGGCAATACTGAATGCAAATGATGACATATTTTAAATAAAAGTAAAAAAAACTGATATTTGTATGAATTTTTTTTTGGGCTTTTCAAATGGACTTAAGTGGTTTTATGCCTCGGCTTATTCCCCCACGTTCTTTATATATATAAATGAATTATAGTGGAGTTGCCACCATTTTGGGGAAAATAGAAGAAATGGAAGAAAACATAAGAAAAAGAAGACTGAAATTGAAGGTAAAGGAATACTATGTACCTCCTTTCTCTCCCGCCCCCTACCCCCCCCGGATTTGGATTTTCAAGATTTCGGGATTAGAGAATTTTGAATTTCCTTTTTTTTTAATTGCCTATCAAAATTTTTGGGATAAAGTTGCCCCTCCCCCTTAATTCTTTAAATAACGATGCTACGTGCCTGTTTTGATAATAATTTTGTCGTCTTGGTTTGCATATTAAAAAACAATTTCATTTTCAACCAGATTGTATTAATATTCTTGATACATAATGTACCAAGAATCAGACTTTTTGTTAAGGACATTGCTATTCTACGAACAACATATAATTATGATAAGTACATGTAGATGATGTATACGTTACAAATTATATGCATCTGTGTAATAAACTGACACCCAACATACAGTTAAACTTTACTGAACCCTGTAAAGGGCCAGTCTTTGCACAAATTAATAACACAGATAAAAATATAACACAAATGTCGTGTATTTATTGTAAAAAAGAAGACACATCAAGGGTCCACCACACACCTGGGAAAAGTTCTGCATACAAGTTCATTTTTCTAAATTACTTAAAGATATGGACTTTTAGCATATGTTCGAGTTAAACTCGAAAATGACCAAAAAAATTTCAATTTTGGGGGGACAAATCAACTTTTTAAATTTAACCGCTGTTCATGAAAATAAAAGTCCCTTCTGTATTCGAACTAGGGACCTGCGGGTTGGTAGACTGAAGCAACACCCATTGCACCACAGAGATAAACAACAAATTTTGGCCGCTATAAATTATTTCAGAATGCGCTAAAATCGCCATGTTTTGACATACTTTCATAAAAAGTAGAAGTTACGGGGTGTCGAGGATCCTTAAACGGAACTATTAATGTCTATCCGTCACAGCATCACAGAAAGATTAAAGTGATAAAAATAGTAATCACGTGTCATGCTTACCCCTGAATCTGTTTCTCTGCCAGTCGTACGCAAATCCTGCGATAATAGCAGTAACTGAGGTAGACATGGTTGCATAGGCAAATACATCGAGGTAGTAACTAACTATAAGACAAAAATATAACATGATCGAAATAGTACTAGATGTCATGCTTATTTCTCAAATCAAGTTTGGTTAAAAAGCATGTTGACAAATGTCGATACAGCGATTTCACTGAAAAATGCTATATCGTTGTATATTTGTACTCAAAAAGAGTTTGCTAATCCGAATTATTGACAAAAAAAAGTTTAAAGACCCTTTTCTCGTGACGGCAGTCAAATGTAGATACAACTATTCTCTGTATAATGCTACGATGAAGAAAAGAAGTGAAGCGGAATTCATTTCAAACGATCGCTGTTCCTATATATAACCTTACCAATTTTTGAGTCATTTGACATCGTAGATAACCATGTGTTGAGCAGACCGATGAATGAAACAAACAGCAGGACACTGACAGACATCCAGACGGTGTGTGTGATGTACCCAAAGGATAGGATGTGGGTGATTAACCTATCATCAGAATTCTGAACCACAGAGCCGCGGTATTCATCGCTCACATCTGAAGCAAGATGCATAATTGTTAGAATTTGGGTGTTTAATATATTGCATATACCAGTAAATGAACAACAGGGCCAAAGCATTCGGCGCATATATCTAAAATGTTCATGTATAGGCCAAGGACAACAAAATCTTTAAATAATTGTGAACATTTAGATGTTTTATGTGTAAAAATATCAATATACTAGACTAACAATGGCGCTTATTCAACGCTAATATATATATATATATATATATATATATATATATATATATATATATATATATATATATATATATATATATATATCCAAGATCAGAACACAAACTCCTTAATATTCTTTAAACAGGGTTAGACTTTAATTGCCTATCAAAATAAAACAAACATAAGAAATTTAAAATTCATTTCCCCGAGAAGCACTTCACTGGGTATACCTTTCTCTTTCTCCAGGAGTGCCTTTGAGGTTTCCGTCTCGTTGGTTGGTCTCTGAGACTTGGTTGGTTTCTGGGACTTGGTTGGTTTCTGAGAATCACAGGCCTGTCGTCGTACATGGTCTTTTGGTAAAAACACAAATGTCTGTACGTTGAAAATAACGATACCCAATCCACAGAATAACAAATAGGAATGCTTTCGAGAAATGCCATGCTCATAAGCAACCTGAAAAGGTGAATTGTGAGTTATGGTTTGTTTAGCTGTTATAAAAAGATGGGAAGTAGACAGTTTTCAATTGATTAGTTTACTTTGGTTAAAACACACGAGAACACTTAAAATAAAGAATCATTCTTGAATATTATGAGGTGATCAAATACGGTAAGGAAAGATCACATCTTATAAAGTTTGAAGGGTTTTATGATAAATTTGATCATGCCCGACCGTATTTGATCACCTCATGATATTCAAAGAATGATTCCTAATTACTTACATTTACATAATTTTCAGCAATTGTACAATTAGATATTTAAAAAAGTCATTGATGGAATGTATTGAACTATATATCACAAATTTGATTCGTAGTTTTTTCTCAGACAAAGACACTCGAAAATGTAAATACAAATGAATAATTGCATGTCAACATAAATAAGTTGCATATCGCATGTAGGAATCACATATCAATTTTGTAAGGAAATTTGAAGATACTGAAAATTAAAATATCAACAAATCTAATAATTAAAAAAATAATTCAAAACAATGTATATTTAACAAACCATCGATTTGTAACCTCTAAATATGTTCAATACTTTGTTGATTCAAGCTGGCGTGTACGTATCAAAACCTCCTAATAGTGTCATTTTTTAGAACATCAATGCCTTTTTAGGTCACCTGAGTCACTCAGGTGACCTATTGCTATCTGTATTTGTCCATCGTGGTTCTTCGTTCGTCGTACGTCGGTCGTCAACTTTTAAACATTTTTAGCTTCTTCTCTGGAACCACTGAACCAATATTTCAATCAAATTTGGCATATAGCATCTATGGGTAAAGGGGAGTAAAACTTGTGAAATTCATGGCCCTTGCCCCCCTAGGGCGTTAAGGGTGGGTCTAAAACCACCAAAATTAATGCAATCTTTAAAAATCTTCTTCTTTACTCATCGACATAAAAAAAAAATCAAATTGCTGGCATGATTGTAATAAGCATTAGCTCTCTACCAAAATCGTGAAATTTATGACCCCAGGGTAAAAGTTCTGATGAGAAAGAATGCCCCTTCAAAATTGTGAATTTCATGGCCCCTGGGTCAGGGGTTTCTGGTGTTAGGACGGGGCTCTAATGATTATATAGTGAAAATACATTAATTCTTTGAAAATCTTCTTCTCTGTTCCATGGTATTAAGCCCATGAACTAAGTACATAGTTATAATTAAGAAGAATGCCGCTTCCAAAAATGTGAATTTCACGGCCCCTAGTTTAGGCGTTCTTGTGTTAGGGTGTTCTAATGATTGTATAGAGAAAATGCAATTATTCTTTGAAAACTTCTCATCTCCTCCTGGATATTAAGAAGATAAACTTAGTACATTGTAATGATGAGGAAGGATGCTATTCCAAAATTATGAATTTCATGGCCCTTGGGGCAGGGATTCTGGTGTTAGGGCAGGGCTCTAATGATTATATACGGTGGGTAGTGTTATTTCGACCAATTATTTTTTTGTACTTAAGATTTGTTCGATTATGTCACTTTATGTTATGCTAATAAAACTTGTTTTAATTTTTTTTTTTAGAATTTAGAAAGTTTATTGGATTAAACAATCCCGGATTATTAAAAATAATTTCATTAGCCCTGTAATTATAATGCACATGAATATACATTGCAAAAGTCACACTGCAGTTACTCAGGTGACCGATAAGGCCCATGGGTCTCTTGTCTTTTTTTACAGTGGGTCTGTGCTCCATATTTTTGTCATAGTCTAAATAAGATATAATGGAAAACAAACCGATTTCAATCAACAAAGACGTGGTGAGACGACCCACTATACGTTTTAAATAAAATTTTGTATCCCAACAATTAAACGTTTTAAAAAATCCGTAAATTCGTGGACATAGTCGCATAAAGCATTTAAACAACGTACTTTTTTGTGACTGAAATGGCTCAGTGGCTAGTCCACACGACATTAGTAAACCTAATAGTATTGGATTTTTTAGGTTGTGGGTTCGATGCCACCAAATCTTAAGGCAATTAATATTTTTTCTTATTCGTTGTTGTTAAAATATTCAAAATTGAACATAAAGACATAAAGAGAAAGTGTGCATTTGCAAACTTGTATTGTGACATTATCAAATATATTAAATTGCAAAAAAATAAATTTAAAATTGTATTTTACGACTAAATCAAATTGGCATTTGCGCTATCTTATCCCCCTATCTTCTTTCTATATATAATTTATTTTTTGGAGGGGAAAGTAGTGAGGGTAATATTTAACGTGTTTGTCTATTTCACTTTATTGCAATACAAAATCTACAGAAAAGAACCTTGCATGTAGTGGGCAAAATTATGCCAACATGCGTTGGCGATATTTAAACTTTTTGAAAATGTCTCGATAGCATGAACATATATTAACAAGCTTAAATCTTGTGTGTTTATCTACAGTTTTTTCATTGATCAGACATGAAGCATCGTTTTGGGGGCAGACCCTCACCCCCCCCCCCCCAATAAATCTTGACAAGCAATACAAAACAAAAACAAAATAAAGGGGTCGTCATGATCCTTTTGTCTTCTTACGTTTTGACCACTCCTATACCCTAACATACCAGGGACTTAGACACGATTTTGGATCAAAACTTTATTTCTTTTTTGTGTAAAATGGTTTACTTGCGGATTTTGAATGATTGACGAAAATTTAAATGTAAGGAGTCAAGTTATGAGTGATACAAAGGAAAGAATTCAGTGTTATGTAAACAAAGCTCGAGTCGAATATTTGTTTACAAATACTGTAAAGTATGGAATTTCCATTTTTTGACAAAACGACTCGTGGAAAACAAGGTAAACTTATTCAATGTGTTCATAAATAATATCATGAACAGAAGAAAGCAGCATTTGATTGAAATTTATACCAATTAAATACATATGTAAACAATAACAAGGCTCGAGCTTTTCAAAGAATTTCAATATCTATATCTTGCTTACAACTCAGTAGTTGACTATTTGACAAAGCATAAAAATTAACCATATTAACCATTCTAAACATTAAAAATGGATTAAAATGTTGTGCTTATATTGTGCTCAAGTCCCTTTAAGAAAAAAAAAGATAATTAAATAAATAAAATAATATGAATAAGGACTTCGTTAAACATCAGATTTCTAATGAGTGAGGGGTGATAGGCTCATCGTCCCTTAATAATACATGTTTCCATTTTTTAAGACCAAATACTAGTACTCGCTCAAAAAAAGAGGAGGATGGGGGCAGTTGGATCAAATTATCATAAATAAATTAATTGCCAAAACAGTTGAAAGCCCAGCCCCTTTTCCCTTCATTGTTAATACTTGCCACCCGATTTGTTCCCGTGTTCAGGTTGGTATTTAGAATTCAGGGCCAGAATTTGATCTCGAAACCTTTACCTTAATTAGATGCTGCATTATGGTAGAAACATCAAAAAGTCCCGAAAGCAACGCCACTATTGTGGTTTGAATGGTAGTGTAGAGGTTGGCAACCTAACAATATAAGGAATACTTGTAGCAATTCTTCTAACGATTTCAGGTATTCAAATCCCATTATTTTAGATAATAGCTCCTGATAATCCTTTTTATTACGCAATGAGATGTTGAACGTGCTGTGTACCTGCCGTATTTGAATAAAGAATGCAAAGCGTGTGCACCAATAATAGGGTAAATGTGCAAATGACTTAATGACTTTTCTTCAACGGTTATGACAGAATACCTGTAGAGTTGTACAGAAGACAGTGGCTCCACCTATGGATATAAACGAGAGTCCAGGCAAAAGAAGCCAGGGGTTTTCTGAAAGTACATAACAGTTTTTAGTACATTTTACATTTGGCGTCTTAGACAAATGAGATTATGATTAATTCCATTTAAAGGGCTCTTTAGCATGTTTTGGGTCAAACCTATCCTTGCTTCTTTGCTGTCCTGATACTAGGACACATGTTTATAAAAATATGAAATAAAGCGCTTTATGTCTCTCTTACAAATGGGTTGTGTGTCAAATGAATATACAACGGTATAAATCACTTTACGTGATAAAAAGCAGAACTTGCTTGTATGATGTACAGTAAATCATTTATCTTTGACATTAATCCATGAATGTACATTGTTTGAAATAACATACAGCTTTGGTTTTAAAAGAACACATTGACCTATATAGGTAGAACTAACAAATAAAAAATGTCTTTATAATCGCAAATACACATTGTGTTTTGCTTTGATGTGATTTTTCACTGAAGCTACGTAAATTGTTTTAACGGATAATGACTGACAATGTCATTCCGTCTACAAGATTGTCGGCAGAAATCAGAAATGATGTGTGAAGTGCAACCGGAACCTTTAATAGATATAAGATTACCACCAAGTATGTCTTGATTATTTGAAAGTCATCATATTAGAATGTTTATAACATACCTTTGGTCGAAAACGCTATGCAGAGAAACCCAACGGAATAGAGAAATCTAAAAATAAGTAATAAAAGTTGAATCAATCATTTGCAGCTGCTTATGTAACTGCATTAATATTCGGAAACCATGGTTGACATTACGTGAAAATAATTCGTGTAATCCTTGTGCCTAATCTCAGGGATAGCTGTCCAACAATAGCCAGCCCTGAGTACATCACCCCTACGGCAATGGAGAACCACAGGTTGAGTTTCTCCTCCTGCTCATCACAAGTAAGAGTCCTGTTAGATAGTTCTATCGATTGGTTGTGAATATCGACCACAGATACATTGTAAACAGGTCCTGGAATCAAGGATACGTTACTGCTAGGCGGTGCATCTCTACAATTCTCGGAGTAAAACCCTTCTTCTTTGAGAATGAACACTAGAGATCCCCATCCATAGATGATGCCCGCAAAACAGACCACTTCCAGACAACTCCAGAGAGTGCACGCAGTTCTCCACCGGTAACACAGCTCCATACCTTACAGGTAGCGATCGCACTATATTTAGCGAACTGCAAATGAAATGAACTTCTTCGTAACTTTAAATCGGACCTACGTAATTTTACTGCTTGAATGATAATTAGGTTTAAAGGTGTATATATATATATATATATATATATATATATATATATATATATATATATATATATATATATATATATATATATATATATATATATACAATAGACATATTGTTTTAAAAACCGAATATACATATACATGTATTCCGATTTTGTGTTCTGGTTGATATAAGAAGCTTGTACAATAACATTTATTCATGGGATGGAATTGTTTTAAGTAATTACATTTGGATATAGAAGACAAATAGTTCTGGACAGAGAGTAACAATTGTCAAATCACAACGGCATTTTTTTCCGTGTTGGTAAGACATATTTCATTGAATACACATTTAACAGTGCATTTGCATTTTTGTACTTTTGACTGAACATAAAGCCAATGAAAAATCCTACGAAGTGAAATTACTAAAGATGTCCTACATTGATAATAGGTCGATAAACAGGCCAAGGATAACACAGTCTAATATTCTTACCTAAATTGCACTCAGTTATCTTTCGTGCAATCATAAATTATCTGAAGATGCAACCTACTTACGGGTATAAAAAAGTCAATAAAACACACACTCCAAGATACATGTGCATAAGTATATATACTTCTACATGTATAACTGTTTTAAAATCCTAGGTAAATAGTCACTGTGTATTGGGAAAATACTTTCCTAGGACATTTAAATCAGAATTACGAATAACTCGCAATTAACCAAGCATAAAGTTAGGAACATATGTTTCGGTCATTGGACTGTTGTCAGAAATGATTTCGTACGATATTCAAATATTTTTATTTAGATATTGAGTTCTACACTGAAATTCTCACACGTTCCTAATACACAAGAACAAGTTATGCCTCAATCCCAAAGTATAATTAATAGGAAATTGTTCCGTCGTTCAAATCCAATATGATGATTTATACGATGTCCCCTCTTGTATTTGCCGCAGTTGGTTGAGAAAGATGCATCATTTGCGCAGTCACAGGAAAATTACTCGAACTATAGTTCATATACAAAATTAAACAAAAACGGCGGAAAATTTTGTCATAAATCGATAAGATGTATTTTATCAGTCGTGTAACTTATTTGGAAGAGTAGCATCGAATGGATAAAGATAGTATCAATATCATCTTACCATGATAAAAAGTTTTATATCTTTTATAAATGAAATGTCTACATTGATCAAGCAATGACAACTTAACAGCTATCATATGTTATCGACTATTGTTGAGGATGACCGATTTTGCTAAGGTCGTCTGGATTCAGGTTGAACCTTTAGGAGAAACAGGGGAACTAGGAAGTAATTATCGCCTCTCTTATGACAAGCATTGCCTCCACAGAGACAGGACTGGAGAAGATAAAAGAATGTTTTGCAACAGACGAGACATGCCCACTGCCGTACGCTGTAGATAATGACTCCTATTACACATTCCATTGAATCAGACAAGCTGTTGTTGGTCGCTTATACAAAAATTACCGATCAGAACATGCATATTTAGTTACTAACGTTTCTCCTCTTTTCCCTTATCCGACTGTTCATATAACTATTGACAAAATCGAATCACGATCAAATAAATTGGTACATGTACGTGAATGAATAAATGCATTAGCATTTCTTACAATTTTTAAACTGCGCATGCCTTCAAATGCTGTTTATCGGTGTACAACTGGTCGTACGTGCATCTACGGGTGGTGTGCAGGCGGGCTTTGATAAAAATCTTGCGAGACGCGGAAGTTCATCTTACGATTTTTGAAGGAGGTACGTTTCCCGTAAATATTCACGGTGGCGGTTGGATATGCATAACAATTACCACAATTTCCTCCCGAAATTTGAAATTTGAAAACGTACGCTGCAGTTGCGCTTCTCTAAAGGAACCCGTAAGATAACCGTATGGTTTGACATGCAGGAATGACGTAGGGAGATCTCACTTGTCCCTTGCTTTACACGTACAGTGAACGCACAGTAAACGTACGTCATGCCTACGTTATGCACCAATTGCTCGTAATTGCTGATAGTTTTTGTTTGTAAACAGAGTACTTTCTCTATTTTGAACCATCTTTTATGACCACTGAAACTTTTTCAAATTGTTTTTATAATGATATCGAAATCAGAAAACCAGAGAACCAGACCAGAAAAGAATTCGTAGACGTTGATTTTAAAAATAAATGAAGTGTAAATGGTGTCAAGTTTAAAAGTAATACCATTTTTAAAGCAAAATAATTCAATGTGGATTTTTACTTTTAGCTGAAAGTTTCGATCGTCAAAGCTTTTTCGTAGATATTGTTAAGTTCAACAAATAGTTAACAAAAATGTAACAGCATCAAAGATATAACATTGGCCAGAAAAAATTATTTGATAATTAATTTTATAAGGGAATTTCTATCTAGGACATGTTTCAATAATCTAAGTATATTTAACCTCTTACAGGCCTTGAAGTTTTCATGTATATTTGTTATATGGTTAGTCCACGTTCCATCAGCCTGAAAATGTAGCCCTAAATGTACATGAGCATTTGATTGTTTTATACAATCACCACTATATCCAAATTGAATGCTTTGATAATTCCTCTGTTTTCTTGTGAAATTAGCATTAATTGTTTTTTCACATTTAAAATCAACAGCCCAAAATTTGGACTAATCTTTTATTTTTTTCAAGATCCTCAATAAGGGACATAGATGGGGTAATAATGTCATTATCAACAATATCACATTTATTTATTGAAGATGTGCTGCATACTCTTGGGACAGAGATTTAACAATAGGCCAGCCAAAGTTTCGTGAATGGAAAACATATTTTTGTCACGTATTTTTACTATTTTTTTTTCTGTCCCATGTCCTATTTCTGTTACGTTTTGTCGATTTTTGTAATAATTACACATACCTTCAAAGATCGAAAACAGTTGAAACCTATGAAACGCCTTTTGTGTTATTACTTCTTCACTTTATGCTGATACTTCTGCATTACATGACGATACTACTATTTTATATGCTGATATTTCTCAAAGTTATAACGATACTTTTTCCTTACTTAATTTTACTTCATTTAATTATTTGAATTTGGTGTTTATGCTTCCCCATTTTCTGCTGATACATATACTTTGTCACTTTATTAAAACAATTTGTGTTTATATGCTGATACCTAATTTTGATGTAACATTATGTTGATTTTTTATATCTATGTGCATATACTTTTTCATGACATAATAATGCTTAATTTGACGTAACGTGCATCTGATACTTCTACATTATATAATAATACTTTGTCTTCTTATGGGTTTACTTCTTTTTAAAATAATTTGAAGTAAGTGTTGATGCTTTTTCATTATATGCTGATGTACTTTGAAATTCATATTCTGATGATTTGTCTTAAGTCAATATATTCTCACTTATACTTCATTATATGATTTTACTGTGAGATTATATGCTGATGATATGATGGTACTCTTTCATTGACTATATGCTTATCTTTGTTTGAACCCTAAACTTCCTAAATATAAAATGTTTTTAAATATGAAATGTTTATACACCTAATTGACAAAATACTGGGTGCAATATCACAGAGTTGTTATATATTCCCGGTCTTTCATAACACCAATGTAATCATTTTCTGTTTTATTTAATACATACATACATGTGTACCTCAACGGGTTTTATGTATAATAGGCAATTTATCGTTGCATTAGAAATTTAAGGATTTTCTTGAATTGTACAAACTAAACCTTCTTGAAGACCCCGCTAAGACCAGTGTTGTCTGTCAATGGATATTTGAATGGAACATAAAATGCAAATGCACCAACTAAAGGTATCTGTATTTATGCATTCATCCGGTGGTTAAAAGGTTGGGGAACGGATGGGAGGTGGTCAAGTTTCAATATTTGAGTAATTAGCAAAGTTTTTTCTTTCCATTTGTGTTTAACCAATTGTGAGAACAATGACACACTCGCCCGATAAATGAACAAAACTTGTAATCAAGTAGTGGTCAGGAAATGTTGAATAGTCCGTGCAACTAGGAAAGGCACCGCGTTTGTTAACATATTTTTTTAATCTGATAAAGAAATATATTTCATATTATATAAAAGACTTGAACTTCATGAACGACATCGTATAACTTTCCAATGAATTTGTATACAATTATGCATTCCTTTAAAAGTTTATTCTGTGCATCGATTTAATGTAGTTTATGACCCATTAGATATTTTTTTACGGACTATACTACTTAGCGGTCTATAGCAGGGTCTTCAAGAAGGCTCTGTACAATTCTACAAATCCCTTTAATTCCTAATGCAACGATATATAATCTACAATGTACATGTAGGCATACAACATGTACCGTGATGTACATATTAAAATATACATGTACGTTATAAAATGGAAAATATCGGCATAATGAAAAAAGTGATAACCAAAAATCTGGAATATCTAATGTTCTTATTCACATGCATCTAAAATGTGCTCAATCAAAAACTAATACTTGGGAATCGACGATACTTTACTTAATTCTATGTAATGTTATTGTATGTAATTGTATGTAATTCTAATGGGACATCTAACAAAATTGTTAACATAATTTGGCATGTATTTAGTTTTACTTCAAAAGACTAAGAGAAAATTTAAAAGTTTGTTCACTTCTTCAATGAACTAAAAAAGCACCCTTTTCTTTACACTGCTGCAGCCTTAGTTCTCCGTGTATGTTGTTTTTACCCACTGTAACACCCATTGTGGCTTATGTTTGAAGAAAACCCATATTAGTTTTTAATACTAGTAAGCTCGGTTTCATGATAATGAAAAAAGACTTGGCATTCACATGCTTCGTTAACAATTTTAAACTTCATTCTTACCTATATGGATCATACTATGAGCTATACCGCCTTTTTATAACATTGCTTGCGTTCTAATTTTACATAAATTGCCCCCCCCCCCCACATTACAGAAAAGATAAATAAATTTTCCCCGAACAAGTCACGTTATATATTTGAAGACAATTTAAACCTCATTTTGAATCCAAGGGTTCATTGCTTCAACCATTTTCAAAATTTTCATTTCATTTCAGTTTTGCAAAGACCAATCCAATGTTTCTTATAAAATGCTTTGCATGTACATGTACATTGACGTATTATACATTTCTTTGTAAAATTTTGACTCCTTCCCGGCACCCTTTAAGTTATTTTTTTTTTAGCTCGGCACTGTCTTCTTTATCTATATAACATTAGGTATATCAACATCAATATTCATCACGATATTTAAAAAAAAATTATATTTTGTCCGGCGTAGGTTTTCTTGATTTTTTTTTTATAGTTTTGGTCCCAATTAGGAAAAAAGTGCCCCGAAACATACAAATAGTGGTGTAATCCAATTAATCCAAGGAATGAAAGATTGTACCAGTTCAAGCATTCATGGTATAGCGAGGTACAAAATTATTCTTAAGATTTAAAGTATAGGCATTAAAAAATCACTGGATTTTGAGAAATTATTTTGAAAATTTCCAACAAAACTATTTAAGAAATATTGTATTTTTAGAACAGGTTATGCTAAACAACCTATGAGACACATATATGGTTTAATTGGGGATGAATTTTATTATCTTTTCAAATTGTACTGGTGTATGTATATCAAATTCAAGAGTTATGTATTTACCAATATATCAATATATTTTATATCAAATTAAAATGTTCTTTTTGAAACATTTTTCTATGTCATAAACAAACAAGAGGCCAATAGGCCTTAACTGTCACCTGAGTAGCATAACCCATACACAAACTTGTCAACGAGTCTCATATATGCATTTAATTAAGTTTAATTCTGGAATAGAATTTTTTTTAAATTTGTAATGACGACCACCTCCCTGCCTGAAATCTTTCAAAAAGGACTATTGAACCTATAATTTGAGCGAAAAAATTAAAAGATCATAAAAGAGTGCATGTCCTGATATTGAAAAGGTGCAAGACTCTGATAGAAAATAATTTAATAATAATAACAAGGTGACTATTATTCATGTTTTATCTAAAACAACCTCCCATCCCCCATCCCCCGGGGCAGACAGAAACTCTCCCTGTGGGCATTTAAACAAACGAAAAAAAACCAACCAGTTTATCGATAAAAGCCATCATGAGTTACTCACTTCTCCTGTTCCAGTTTTTAAATATTCAACCTTCGTTGAGAATCACCATCTGGCATATAATTATACCAAAATCATTTTACCTTTATATCAGTGATTTTAGTTAGCCAATTATTACTTTACTATTAACAAGTCTATTTGTTTCAAAAACTGTTTTTGTTTCAAATGATAAAAAGCCTTGCATAACTCTTTTGATCATACAACTTCTTTATAATTACATTATATTCAATGATTAATTACTAAATATGAACAAGCAAAGGAAGATAACTCCATTAGGAAGAAGCAAGGGAAAATAACTCCATTGACTGTTTATCCCCCCCCCTTTTAACTCTTTCCAAATGCTCTCCAAATGCTAGGTCCTGAACCCTGACTTAGGGGTCATGAATTTCAGAATTTAGGTAGAGTAGATCATAACCATGCATTCAGTTTTTTGCCCACATGTGTGGGAGTAAAGATTTTTAAGATTTAATACATTTTTACTATATGGCTATATTTGCCCCACCGTAGGGCCTAAACCCCTGTCCCAGGGGTCATGAATTTCAAAATTTTGGTAGAAGACTTCATGGACATCATATCTATGCCTTTAGTTTTTCACAAATATATACATGAGTATAGAAGAAGATTTTCTAAGATTTAATACATTTTTACTATATGGCCATATTTGCCCCACCCTAGTGCCTAAACACCTGTTCCAGGGGTCATAAATTTCACAATTTAGGTAGAAGACTTCATGTACATCATATCCATGCATTTAGTTTTTCCCAAATATATATGGGAGTAGAGAAGAAGATTTTCAAAAATTTAATACATTTTTACTATATGGCCATTTTGGCCCCACCCTTGAGCCTGAACCCCTGACCCAGAGACCATAATTTTCATAATTTTGGTAGAGGGCTTCATGGACATCATATCCATGCATTTAGTTTTTAACAAATATCTATGGGAGTAGAGAAGAAGATTTTCTAAGATTTAATACATTTTTACTATATGGCCATATTGGCCCCACCCTAGAGCCTGAACCTGTAAACTGTTTGATACTATATTTTTGATGGAATTAGCTATATTGGTTTATTTGAACAATTATCTGTTTTCCATCCATCATACTTTTACTAATAATTTTCATCTATTATATTAAAGAGACGGTAGGGCGAATCTTATTAAAAAACCGACTTGAAAAATTTTCCGATCGGGTTCGGTATTTTTGTACTACTCATGATAATTTATAAATAAACTTTCAGAAAATTACAAATTTCTCCATCAAATAAATCTAATTATTTCATTCAAATTAATAATTACGAATAACCCATACATATTTACATCGCAACATGTTACGGGGTTAATTTAAACATATTTTATTGAATAATAAAATGGATTAGGCAACAGGCAAAGCCTATGCAAACTCTCTCCAAAAGAACCCCGTGTTACGGGGTTCAGCCTACTATACCATTACGCATGCGTATTTATTGTAAACAAAAGACGTGCAGGGCTTGCGAAGATTCTTCTGGACATGTTTGTTGATAGAAATATGTCTTTTATACTTCTCCCAGATAATAATTGTTCAAAGTTTTTAAAATAAACACAATTATTATTTTGTAAGCATTAATCCGAAATATCTGACGTTTTCCTGGCCTTTTTAACGATTTTAATAGTTTACATGCCAGGAAAATGTCAGAACCGGCGCCATTACGAAAACTGGAAATTCATCGCCTCCAACTGGAAGCGGCTAGGCTCGATTTTAAATAAAAATATGTTTAAACTCAATAATACAATTTAAAGTATAATTTTACTGCACATTTTGATAATCACACTGAAAAACAATAGTGTTGTTGACCTATTTTCTCGCGAGATTTGAAAAATGCACGAAATCAAAACAAATCTCAACAGTTCGATAGAATGTGTTCAACAGCCTGTTATGGGATGAAGGGACCCATATTAGTGAGCAGTAAAATCATCGTTTTATTGATTGATTGTGAGTGTAACATTTAATTCAACTCGTAAATATTTAAAATCGAGCTGAGAATGCCGCCTCCAGTTGGAGGCGGCGAATTTCCAGTTTTCGTAATGGCGCCGGTTCTGGCGTTTTCCTGGCATGTAAAATATCAAAATCGTTAAAAAAGGTCAGGAAAACGTCAGATATTTCGGACTATGTAAGCATGTATTTTGCGTGTTTATCATAGGAGTTGCTACAACCTAAATTCAATTTTTGTAAGTGAGGCCCCTTAAGGGGCTATTTGACATATTTATGTCTGTTCATTTTAAAATGAATTGAAATTGCCATTTGGTAAACCATTAATAAATTATCGAGAAAGTGATGATGTGTTCCGTTTAGAAAGTTCCTTTTACCTCGTATACCATAATGACCGTAGTTGGGCGAGGATCTTGTAGTTTTCAGCACGTATCAATTACTGTCAATTAAAATCCACGTGGTACAAATAAACGATACAAGATTATTCCGGTTTGTACGACCCTTAAATTTCCGGAAGCTCATAACTACATTAATCAGGTATGTGAAAGGGATATTCATGTACTTCAACTGTCACAATCAACGTTATTTCTTATTTCCTAACGATACAATGGTTAAATCAGAAGTTATATACAAGTGTTTTCAGCAGTACTGTTTCTTTGAAGTTTGTACGTACTGTACATAAGTTTGTTAATCACAAGTTAATCACAAGCAAACCAAATTATCAACGTTTCGGGGTTTTTTTCCTATTATGACATATTCTCGATTTTGACATTTACCTCGATCATGACATGCCCTATTGTGACAAGGAGCGCACGGCGGGTGCGACCGATCAACAGCTGGGGATATGCTTACTCCTCCTAGGCACCTGATACCATCTCTATCTTTTTAGGGGGTCCGTGTTGCTCTGCTTTAAATTCGTATTTCGCTTTATGGATTTTTGAGATGGTTGACGGTTTGTTATTGTTATAAATGACCTATATCATGAATATTGATACAGATAAATATACTAGTATTTGTGTTGATGCACTGTCATGTGAACGTTTGATAAAATCTTAAAAAAACAAAGCAAATACCGTGGGTACAATTGTCTAGCATACATAAAAAACAATTCCCTTAACTAAAACAAATGAGAATAATACATTGAGTATCGCCCTGACATACTAGTATTTGAGGATTCTATGAAGTAGGTTCGCATTACTGATGGCTGAAGGTATATACGTGTATATTAATCATAAATTCTAGGCCGATAACATGATTTTCACAACTAACGTTTTCCTTCACAGATAGATACTATTTTCTGGTCAAAGCTGAACAAAATTGGCTCTACATGTAAAAAAAAAACCCAAGCGAAAACTTGCACAAAATGTTGACAGCAAGAAATTGAATTAGGCAAATTGATATGGACTGACTCGCGTGACTTAAAAACATCTTGTTTACACTGCAATAAGAACATGAATCTGCGTGCAACGCGGAACGAAATATTATACATATGTACACCGCTAAGGAGGGGATGTTGATTAAAGACGGTATCCGGGATGACTATCTGCCCTCTGAAAAAATGCATTGTACATATATAAAGGTATGAAGTAAGTACATGTATATAAAGTATATTACCTGAAATGCGACCTGTATCACCTCTAGCATCTTCACAATGTCAAGGTTTTCTGTTTTTTGCGTTTCTCACTTTAACCCTTGACAAAAGACTATGGAACGCCGCAACAGCCTTTTTTTTAGATTGGTGTTTTTGCATCAATTCTGTCGTTATTTTATGATAAAAATTTGCATTGCATAATACATGTATATTGTCACTATATATATATATATATATATATATATATATATATATATATATATATATATATATATATATATATATATATATATATATATATATATAATTATACGAGATAGTAGCAGATTAAAAAAAAGTATCAATTTCAAATTTGAAAATCGACATTGTGAAACAACACTTTTGAATGCTTAAAGATCGAAACAAGTTACAACCGTATTTCAAAATACATTTGTCTTTATTTGTCCATATTTTGAAGATTTCTTTCTCAAAAACGTTGTAATGAATAAAACCGGTCATAGGTAGTTGGGCCTTTGGCATATCTGGCTAAGTCTGAAGAATACCGGTAGTTTAAATCGGAACCGTCTAAAGCTACGCTACATCTTTGAACTTTAAAACGCAAAGATGTTCAAAAGCTATCTTATCCTTATCATAAATCGAGAGTAAACTTGTAGGCAGTTTACCTCTGATTCATAAAAAGAGAACATTTGAGATCGGTATCTATATTGTGCAAGGATATGTTGAAATATATATGTATTTTTCAAAGGTTTTAATAACACGTGTTCGTGTTTATTTACACTTGTAATCTATTGGTTAGTTGTTGGTCACCTTGTCAGATGACGTTTGAATATTCATTGCACGGGTTTTAACTGACCGAGGTTAGCGCGGAAAGTTATATAGCCACCCGAAGGCTCTTTTCAGTGCAGATAACACGTCTTTTCGCACTCTCTCTCTTTTTCCACGGAATATGGGCGATTCGGGTGATGATGAAATAAATATAGATGTAGATAAATTACCAAACGACAGCACAGGAGGAACTTCTTCATTGGGAATTTCGGACATTGTCAAACTCTTCACGAGAGTAATACAGTCTCAATTCAGAACGTTCTCGGGCAATTGAAAGTGGAACAGTCAGGATCTATTTCGAGGAAATAAGTAATCTGAACTTCAGAGCGCTTCACATCCTAACATACATGTACGTGTTTGTGTTTTATTTTTATAAATTATTTATGTTCGTTGAGTGGAACGAATAAGAATATAAATGTATTTATTAATTTAAAAGGTTTCAATAACACGTGTTTGTGTTTATTTACACCTGTCATCTATTGGTTAGTTGTTGGTCACCTTTTCAGGTGACACATATAAATATTCATTGCACGGGTTTTAACTGACCGAGGTTAGCGCTAAACGTTATATAGCCATTCGAAGGCTCTTTTCACTGCAGACAACTAAATTCCCACCCACCCGCCCTTGCTTTTGGAATATTATGTTAAAAGTTGTTTTTTGTAGAAATGAAGAAAAAGAAGAAAATTTAATGTATAAGTAAACTGAAATAAGTAAACTGCACTTCAGAGCGCTTCACATCCTAACAAACGTGTTTGTGTTTTACATCTGTTTTATTTTATAAATTATTTATGTTCGTTTGAGTGGAACGAATAAGAACATAAAACAAGAGGACCATGGGCCACATCACTCACCTGAGCAACAATAGGCATGATAAAATCAGCTTAATGGAGACATAATACAAAATATTTGGACAATGTAGTATAATACATGTAGATATTCTTATGTTTATAAACAAGTCCCTTTTCTAATAGGATGATTTTATATTCATACCACATGTTGAGCATCGCAGTTCTCAACAAGATCCTAGACAATTGTTTATACATGGTATATAAACCTACATCAAACTTTGAACCCCTTGTGAGGCCCAAGAATTGTCCAGGGGCTAAAGTCTTAACAATTTTAAAAGAATCAAGAATTGGCAAAATGTTTACATATAAGTAAAACCATATATTATAACATTTCAGTTTTTGTGAATTAAAAATGTTTTCCTTTGTAAAATTGGATCCCGAATGTGGCCCCACACTACTCCTCAATATTTTTATTTTAACGAATTTGAATCTACACTACCCAAAGTTGCTTTTACTAAAGTTACAGATTTTCTAGACAAATGGTTTTGTAGAAGATTTTTCTTCATATATTCCTATGTCAAAAATTTGTCTCCCTCCCCCCTCCCCGTTGTGACCCCATCTTACTTCCGGGGATCATGATTGGAACAAACTTGAGCTGAAAGCTCAAGTGAGCTTTTCTGATCACATTTTGTCTGTCGTCCGTCTGTCCGTCCGTCTGTCCGTAAACTTTTCACATTTTCAACATCTTCTCAAGAACTACTGGGCCAATTTCAACCAAACTTAGTACAAATCATCCTTAGGCAAAGAGGATTCAAAGTTGTGAAAATTAAGGGCCACGCCCTTTTTCAAGGGGAGATAATTAGAAATTAATGAAAATTTTTGAGAAATTTCCAAAAATCTTCTTCTCAAGAACCATTAGACCAGGAAAGCTGAAACCTGTGTGAAAGCATCCTCAGGTAGTGTAGATTCAAAGTTGTGAAAATCATGACCCCCGGAGGTAGGGTGGGGCCACAATGGGGGTCGAATTTTTACATAGGAATATATAGAGTAAATCTTTAATAATCTTCCTCTCAGGAACTCATGAGCCAGGATAGCTGAAACTTGTGTGGAAGCATCCTCAGGTTGTGTAGATTCAAAGTTGTGAAAATAATGACACCGCCAGGAGTAGGGTTGGGCCACAATGGGGGGGGGGGGGTCAAAGTTTTACATAGGAATATGTAGAGTAAATCTTTAAAAATCTTCTTCTCAGAAACTAATCAGCCAGATGATTCTTTATAATTGTAAAGACTTTGGCCCCAGGACAATTCTTTGGCCTCACAAGAAGGTTCGGAGTTTGATGTAGGTTTATATCCCATATATAAACAATTGTTAAGGATCTTTTTGAGAACTTTTTGAGGATCTTCATGTATTATTGTACATTGTCCAGATAGTTTGTATTATGACTCCATTAAGCTGAGTTTATCATACCTATTGTTCCTCAGGTGAGCGATGTGGCCCACGGGCCTCTTGTTTTGTTTTTGTTTTTGTTTCTTACAGATTATATTCACAATGTTTTTCCTGTGTGTGTTTAGTTTCATTCAATTGTCAACGTTATTCAGAGAAAACATGAAAAGTATTGTACTATGTTTTCTTATTTAGGGGATATGAAATGCTATTCCTGTGCTGTCGAGGTTAATCTTGGATTTCTTTTGTTTTAATGAAAAGTTCCTTTTTCTAAATTGCCAGAATATTTCCTAATGTCAACAAATGCCAAATATACACGAATTTTTTTTATTTAATAAAGGGCGAAGGAAAGCCCTCGGTCAAGTTCATAATAATGGAAAGCTATAGGGATCCCCAATGTTATGTTTTATATAATCAATCACAATAAGGTGGTGGGTTTATAAATGTAGGTATGAATGTGTTCATGTATATTTTAAACAACAAATTAACTTATAATTTATATATAACAAAGTCAAGATTATAATAATAATAATAATAATAATATCCTATTATCCCTTGTCTCATATACCTAAATTATCAATTATATATCACTCTGTAAACTGCTATAACTATATTCTATGGATTGTTTTGTGTCACCACTGCTTGATTTTGTGTTTTGGAGAGGGTTTGCATAGGCTTTGCCTGTTGCCCAATCCATTTGATTGTTCAATAAAATATGTTTAAATTAAAAATAAATTATAATCATTGTAATTCAATCTTGGGCGGTCATGTTTACATGTTTACAATCCTGACTGATTGTCATGATTGAAAACCAGGTCTGGCCATGATTTTTAACCATGTTATGGGGGTCCCTTGTGGATTTCCATATCATAATAGTAGTAGTTAATCTAATTCAACCAGATATTGCTAAAGTCATTGTAGCCAACATTGATTTATTATAAAGGTGTACATGTCATATTATTCAGCACGTGTACATTTATCTACATTCGCTGCTTTCAATAATGTACCTGAATTTAACGGAGAATTGTCCGTGATTGATAAGAAATGACAAAAAATTGAAAATTTGATTGATTAATTTAAATAATCTTTGATACATAAAAACTAAGTCTAAATTAGAAATAGGTATCAACATGTAATAGAAAAACGAAAACAAAGGGACTAAACCATAAGCATTGACATTCTAAGGATGGATCACAAAAATATTCATACAAATGATAATCACGAGACCAACATAAATAGCCATTTAATTAATGATGCCACTTAATTATTTTTCTAACTGAATCAACAATCTGATCAGTTTAATTTGAGAGAGATATTTCAATCAAAACTCCCCACCCTCCCTGCAAGTATTTTATTACAATACCGATTTGCGACACCTACATTGAAATAATACACCGGGTAGACCTAACAATTTACACAATTATATATTCACATAAATTGAAAATCAATATTTTTTCGGACGACCAATAGTGGCTATATCAAAGTTTTATGATCTTTAATTGATTTATCACAAATAATCAACAACGAGAATAGATACATATACATGTAACTGTTCATGAATTGATATGATTATGAATAGCACTATAACAAGGACCCAACCCCAGATAGTATCAACGTCTTTGTCTTGAATTAATTATGTACATTTTTTATTCTTACTTAATGATAAAATGTGCTTTACTCTTCCTGAAAGCTTTATACAGAAGAAAAACTAGAATATGACGACAGGTTGTCTTCATTGACAGAAATTCTTTTAAAAAGTTGACTGCACTGTTTTAATCAAATTACATCAACTATGTTTTGTCTTATTCCAAAAATAAAAAAAAAAACAAAAACTACAATCAGATTTACTTTTTTAAAGTCAATAATTTGGTACATAAGGACTCTAAACCATGACAATTTGTTAAATATTAAAACTTTTTGTACATCACTTTTAAAATATAAACGTTTTCTTTAAGTTTAAGGTGCGTAAAGATTAAGAAAGAAAAGGATACCCCGTGTAAATATATATAACATAATATTAGTAATGAATTACGTTATGTAAAGACTACATAAATCTATAATAGAGTGAAATGCAAGATGGACAATGTCCACACAAAGGATTCTCAGTTGTTCAATGACGGCTTAACAAAAGATCAAATTATAGATTATACAAATTAAGCTTATAAAATTTAGGATGATCTGATCCTTAGTGTCAATAAAATTTCTTTATGAATTAGGTACAAAAACTCTTGAGTGTGTTCAGGTTTATACATAACTGGTTGTCACTACCGAAACGCTGATCAGTTTCAAATGTATATACATTTTAAGTGCATTTTAATTCTTTATTAGATTACACTGTTAAATTGAGATTTTAAAGAGACACGGTGACTCAAAATATATGTTTTACTTTTTGATTATGACAACGGAAATAAGTAGAGCTACTCAAAATTTCATCAAACGAAAGGTTTCACGCATCATGAGTTATCACCTATCAATTTACAAGTCATTAAAACTCATCCGGAAAATGCACATGTAAACAAACCGAGTTGTTTTGGACATTGGTATTGTGTCACGTGTTTGCGATTTCTGTCTAAAAATAGTTACAGTGGGATTGACACACTGAAAAAAGAATTTGAATTTGAAGCTATTCGATGTCTATGGTAAGAAATATGCATTAATAGAAAATGCATCTTCATAAATATTTAGTTCTTGAAGACATCGTGTTTCAATGAGAGGCTTCTGTTCATGATGTATGCCACGCTGCAGTATTTACATTCCCTTGCGCTTGCGTGGCTATGAAGTGGAAGGAAAACTCAATATTTATGTGTTGGCCCAACGTGTAATTCTATTTTTCTCTTTTTAATTAGATTTTTTTACTTTTGAACATCGTAATTTTTCAAAAGTTCACATTTTCATATGATAAATAAAATATGTGGAAATCGTGTAAAAATTCGATATTTGCTAAATCATGGGTTTGTGCGTCACCATGTCCCTTTAAGGGCAAATTAATAACCAGTTTTGATTAAATTTGAGATGGTGCTTTTGAGTTGGGCATATTGCCTTGCATTACCAGCACTTAACTTTCCACTCTCGTAGATTTCCCATCTTCCTAGACTGTTTTTGGAGACAGAGCACATAACGACAGCTTGGGAATTTCCTGCATGTGTAAAAGTTGTTTTACACAAGTCTTTCTTTATATTACTTGCTTCATAGAACTTCAGGCTTGGATTTGGGTATTTAGCTATATTTGGACTGTTCCACGCACTTAGTGTGAAGAAAAGATGAGTTACATTATTTGGAAGTTGTTTTAAGTACACATGGATAGTATGATGACCGGTTCGAGCATAATCATTCATTACATCTCCAGAATGAGTGATTCCATTAAGATTATTTCTGCTATAATCTGCCAAGTACAAGAACTGTGTGCCTTGGTAAACCAAACACGACGCATCCAAGTAATCACGTCCAGAAAAAGGATAGCCCCAGTAAAGGTCAAAGACGACATGGTCAAACGATTCAGGGATTGCATAAAGCAAGACAACTAGATAAAGGGTGGCATACGGAGGGATATTGTTGTCTGACAAGGTTGAAGGTTGCCCAGTTGAATTGAAAATCTGCAATTAAAAAGTAAAACTTATGGAATCATATGTGACAAACTAGAGCAAAGCTCGTTGCAAAGCAACGAGTGGGTCTTCCGTTAATGTCAAAAAAGTAAACCTCTAAGTTCCTGTAAGAAGCAGAGTTCTAAAACTAATAACAAAAGTAACTTTAAAAAAATATTTTAAAAATCGAATAATTCTTGGTACGACTTAACAAAATCCGAATGATTCTAAGTACGACTTAACAAAAACCTTAACGATTTCAAGAACGACTTGACAAAAAAAAATCCGAATGTGTTGAAGTACGACTTAACAAATTTCGAATTATTTTAAGTACGAGTTAATTTAACTTTGAACTTAATACTATTTTCTTAACCCAGAATGCGGAATCAAAATTTCCGGGAAAACCTATTTTTAAACCCCAATATCTCTGTAATGCATTGTCTGATTCTAAAACGGCTTTTTGTGTTAGATTCAGCTTTATAAGCTCTACAAAACACGTTTACATTTTTAATTTGATTTAAAAATTCAAATTTTCGAAAAATTTGATTCACTTCCGGTTTCGACCGGAAGTTACGGATTTCCATTTCCAGCCTTATTGCACAGGTAAATTGACAAATTCATAACCACGGAAAAAATTTCAAGCTTCTATCTTAAAGCCCGATATCTCTGTTATGCATCGTAAGATTTTAAAACGGATTTCAGCTTAAAATTAAGCTTAATAAGCTCTTATTTTTTGCTCTTATGATTAATAACAAATTATCGCTCAAAAAAAGTTATCATAAAAAGATTTTGAAGCCCTTCTGGCCCCGGATTTTAAAAGTCAGCCCTTTTTCTTAATATCAAACAAAGGGTCTCGCAAATATAAACATATTTTGTTCAGCAAGCGTTCACAAATTATTGACCGTTGTAAAGATATCTGAACTGATATCCGAAAAAAATTTAGGTATCAGATTGTTGAGAACATTATTTTGAGCAACTTTTCTTCTACAATGCTTTTCAAAATATTTCTCCTTTTCTAGATATTAATGATCAAAGTTTTGGACTTCTGGCCCCTTGAAACCCCCAATTACGTAACATATGACTTAGGTATGGTACTGTATAGATAAATAGTTGTATAAAGGGTATTTTTGCTTCTATAATTAATAACAAATTATTTTTCAGTAAAAAGTAATTATAAATAGACTTAAGAACCCTCTTGACCCCTAATTTTAGGGGCCAGCCCTTTTTTCTTGATATCAAATAAAAGGTCTTGTAAATATAAACACATTTTGTTCAACAAGTGTTCACGAATTGTTGACCGTTTTAAAGATATCTGAACTAATGTGTTTTAGGGGCCGACCCTTAAACTCCTTACTGGGACCACCAACAAATTTTTTTTTCGGTAGCATATTGTTGAGAAAATTATTCTAAGCATTTTTTGTTCTACAATGCTTTTCAAAATATTTCTCCTTTTCTAGATATTAATGATCAAAGTTTTGGACTCCTGGCCCCTTTAAACCCCTAATTACGTAACATATGACTTAGGTATGATACTGTATAGATAAACAGCTGTACAATAAACATTTTTGCTTCTATAATTAATAACAAATAATTGTTCAGTAAAGAGTTATTGCAAAAAGACTTTAGAGCCCTTTTGGCCCCTAATTTGAGGGGCCAGCCCCTTTTTCTTGATATCAAATGAAAGCCCGTGGAAATTAAAACAACTTTTGCATTACATGTTTTAACAAAATATTTACAGGTTTAAAAATATTTTAGAAAATGTGCAAAATTTTTGTGAAAAAAATTGGTGCCAATTTTCGACCTCAGGCGAGCTTCGACGCCTTGCGTATTATCCATATTTTAAAACAATGCGGTACATCTACAGACTTTCATCTACAATCCCTTAAAATTTCAACTTTCTATCGTGAATAGTTTCAGAGGAGTTGCGTGGACAAAATGACCCTTAAAATTTCATTAAATAGTCAATATCTTAAACCGGAAGTGACGTCATCAAAAAATTTAACTGAAAACATTTATCCCCTCCAATGTTCTATAAGTCCTGAAAATTTGGTGCAAATCGAGTGAATAGTTTTCGAGAAATAAAGCTTTAAAGAAGGCAGAAAAAGAATATTAAGAATAACTAGAGCAAAGCTCGTTGCAAAGCAACGAGTGGGTCTTCCGTTAATGTCGAAAGAAAAGCTAGATGTTCCTGTAAGAAGCAGAGCTTTAAAACCAATACCAGGAGTTTTAAAACAAAAGATATAAAAAATCGAATATTCTTGGTACGACTTAACAAAATCCGAATGACTTTAAGTACGAATTAACAAAAACCTTAACCATTTCAAGAACGACTTGACAAAAAAATCCGAATGTGTTTAAGAATGACATAACAAATATCGAATCATTCTAGGTACGAGTTAATTTCACTTTGAACATAACACTATTTTCTTAACCAAGAATGTGGAATCAAAATTTCCGGAAAAATCAAATTTTAAACCCCTATATCTCTGTAATGCATCGTACGATTTTAAAACGGATTTCAGATTTAAATTAAGCTTAATAAGTTGAACATTTTTGCTTCAATAATATATAACAAATTATTTTTCAGTAAATAGTTATTATAAAAATACTTTGTAGCCCTCCTGGTTCCTAATTGGAGGGGCCAGCCCCTTTTTCTTGATATCAAATGAAAGGTCTTGCAAAGATAAACATATTTTGTTCAACAACTGTTCACGAATTGTTAACCGTTCTAGAGATATCTGAACAAATGTGTTTTAGGGGCCGACCCTTAAACTCCTAAATGGGGCCACCAACAAAAAATTTTAGGTATCATATTGTTAAAAACATTATTTTGAGCAACTTTCCTTCTATAATGCTTTTCAAAATATTTCTTCTTTTCTAGATATTAATGATCAAAGTTTTGGACTTCTGGCCCCTTGAAACCCCTAATTACGTAACATATGACTTGGGTATGATACTGTATAGATAAACAGCTGTACAATAAACATTTTTGCTTCTATAATTCATAACAAATTATTGTTCTGAAAAGAGTTATTGCAAAAAGACTTTAGAGCCCTCTTGGCCCCTAATTTGAGGGGCCAGCCCCTTTTCTTGATACCAAATGAAAGCCCGTGGAAATTGAAACAACTTTTGCATTACATGTTTTAACAAAATATTTACAGTTTTAAAAATATTTCAGAAAATGTGCAAAATTTTCGTTAAAAAAATTGGTGCCAATTTTCGACCTCAGGCGAGCTTCAACGCCTTGCGTATTTTCCATATTTTAAAACAATGCGGTACATCTACAGACTTTCATCTACAATCCCTGAAAATTTCAACTTTCTATCGTGAATAGTTTCAGAGGAGTTGCGTGGACAAAATGACCCTTAAAATTTCATTAAATCGTCAATATCTTAAACCGGAAGTGACGTCATCAAAAAAAGTAACTGAAAACATTTATCCCCTCCGATGCTCTATAAGTCCTGAAAATTTGGTGCAAATCGAGTGAATAGTTTTCGAGAAATAAAGCTTTAAAGAAGGCAGAAAAAGAATATTAAGAATAACTAGATCGTTCTCGTTGCGAGCAACGAGTTGGTCTTCCGTCCGATTTTTAATTAAATGAGATAAATTTCATCATTTTAAAGATAAAATCGTAAGTCTACGCAAAAAAAACGAAAAAAAAATTTTGCGGCACTCGGGGCTTGAACCCGGGTCGCCTGGGCACTGTCCACGACCATAACGACTGAGCTACTCGGGCTCTCGCTTCAGGACTTTGACGCTTAATATCTCGAGAATGCGTTGATCGATTTTAAAACAAATTACATATTCTGAATCAGAAAAAGGGTCACTATCAACTATAAAAAATTAAAAGAAAAATATTAAAAAATAAAAAAGTCGAAAAATTAAAATTTTTCAAATTTGCTTCCGGTGACGACCGGAAGTGACGGCTGGCATTCTCTTGACCGAGGTGCACCAGAAAATAGGTAGATCTATCATCTCTGAAAATTTCAGCCCCTTATCTTTACTCGTTTTTGAGAAACCTGACAGACAAAATTGACTTTTTAAAATTGTAAACGGACGATAACTTCCGACCGGAAGTGTATTTTCAAAAATGTTTAAAACGCGATCAACTTCAGATAAAACTGCGTTGATCCTGAAAATTTGAATGAAATCGATCGTGCCATCTCCGAGAAATCGTCTGCACAAAATCGGTAAGAAAAAAAAAGAATAATAATAATAACTAGAGCAAAGCTCGTTGCAAAGCAACGAGTGGGTCTTCCGTTAATGTCGAAAGAAAAGCTAGATGTTCCTGTAAGAAGCAGAGCTCTGAAACCAATACCAGGAGTTTTAAAACGAAAAGATATAAAAAATCGAATAATTCTTGGTACGACTAACAAAATCCGAATGACTTTAAGTACGAATTAACAAAAACCTTAACGATTTCAAGAACGACTTTACAAAAAAAATCCGAATGTGTTTAAGAACGACTTAACAAATATCGAATCATTCTAGGTACGAGTTAATTTAACTTTGAACATAACACTATTTTCTTAACCAAGAATGTGGAATCAAAATTTCCGGAAAAATCAATTTTTAAAGCCCTATATCTCTGTAATGCATCGTCCGATTTTAAATCGGATTTCAGATTTAAATTAAGCTTAAGAAGTTGAACATTTTTGCTTCAATAATATATAACAAATTATATTTCAGTAAAAAGTTATTATTAAAAGACTTAAGAGCCCTCCTGGCCCCTAAGTTGAGGGGCCAGCCCCTTTTTCTTGATATCAAATTAAAGGTCTTGCAAATATAAACATATTTTGTTCAACAACTGTTCACGAATTGTTAACCGTTCTAGAGATATCTGAACAACTGTGTTTTAGGGGCCGACCCTTAAACTCCTTAATGGGGCCACCAACAAAAAAGGTTTAGGTATTATATTATTGAAAGCATTATTTTGAGCAACTTTTCTTCTACAATGCTTTTCAAAACATTTCTCCTTTTCTAGCTATTACTGATCAGAGTTTTGGACTTCTGGCCCCTTGAAACCCCTAATTACGTAACATATGACTTAGGTATGGAACTGTATAGATAAATAACGAACAAAGAATATTTTTGCTTCTATAATATATAACAAATTATTTTTCAGTAAAAAGTTATTATTAAAAGATTTAAGAGCCCTCTTGGCCCCTAATTTAAGGGGCCAGCCCTTTTTTCTTGATATCAAATGAAAGATCTCGCAAATATAAACATATTTTGTTCAACAAGTGTTCAGGAATTGTTGACCGTTTTAGAGATATCTGAACTAATATGTTTTAGGGGCCGACCCTTAAACTCCTTACTGGGGCCACCAACAAATTTTTTTTAGGTAGCATATTGTTGAGAACATTATTTTAAGCATTTTTTGTTCTACAATGCTTTTCAAAATATTTCTCCTTTTGTAGATATTAATGATCAAAGTTTTGGACTTCTGGCCCCTTGAAACCCCTAATTACGTAACATATGATTAAGGTGTGGGACTGTATAGATAAACAGATGTACAATAAACATTTTTGCTTCTATAATTGATAACAAATTATTGTTCAGTAACGAGTTATTGCAAAAAGACTTTAGAGCCCTCTTGGCCCCTAATTTGAGGGGCCAGCCCTTTTTTCTTGATATCAAATAAAAGCCCATGGAAATTGAAACAACTTTTGCATTACATGTTTTAACAAAATATTTATACATCAAAAGATATTAGAGAAAATGTTTGAAAATTTCGAGAAAAAATTTGGTGCTTATTTTCAGGTTCAGGCGAGCTTCGAGGCCTTGCGCAATTTTAATAATTGGAAGCAGGGGGGTACAACTTCAGACTTTAATCTACAATCCTGGAAAAATTTCAAGCTTCTATCTTGATTAGTTTTGGAGGAGATGCGTGGACAAAATGACCCTTAAAAATTTACAAAATCGTCAATATCTGAAACCGGAAGTGACGTCATCATTTGAAAATTTGACAATATGTAGCGCCGGTGATGCTTAATCAGTCCTGAAAATTTCGTGCAAATTGGTTGAATAGTTTTTGAGAAATAACGCTCCAAAAAAGTCAGAAAAAGAAAAAAAAGAATAATAATAATAAAGAAAAAGAAACCGTAGAATAACAAGAGGGTCTTCCGTTGGAAACGGAAGACCCTAATAATAACTAGATCGTTCTCGTTGCGAGCAACGAGTGGGTCTTCCGTCCGATTTTTGAATAAATGAGATAAAACTCATCGTTTTAAAGATAAAATTGTGAGTCTACGCAAAAAAAACGAAAAAAAAATTTTCGGCACTCGGGGCTTGAACCCGGGTCGCCTGGGCACTGTCCACGACCATAACGACTGAGCTACTCGGGCTCTCGCTTCAGGACTTTGACGCTTAATATCTCGAGAATGCGTTGATCGATTTTAAAACAAATTACATATTCTGAATCAGTAAAGGGGTCACTATCAACTATAAAAAATTCAAAGAATAATAACAAAAAATAAAAAAGTCGAAAAATTAAATTTTTTAAATTTCCTACCGGTGACGACCGGAAGTGACGGATGACATTCTCTTGACCGAGGTGCACCAGGAAAACGGTAGATCTATCATCTCTGAAAGTTTTAGCCCTATATCTTTACTCGTTTTTGAGAAACCTGACAGACAAAATTGACTTTAAAAAATCGTTTAACGACGATAACTTCCGACCGGAAGTGAGTTTTCGAAAACTTTCACGGGGGTATAAACTTCAGTTGGCTACGCATCACCTCTGAAAATTTGAAGAAAATCGCACTAACCATCTCTGAGAAATCGCCTGCACAAAATGTGTAAGGAAAAAAAGAATAATAATAATAATAATAAGAAAATTGAAAAAGAAACAATAGAATAATAGTAGGGTCTTCCGCTGAAGACGGAAGACCCTAATAACAAGAAGAAACCTGAAAAAGAAACAATACAATAATAGTAGGGTCTTCCGCTGAAGACGGAAGACCCTAATAATAACAATAAGAAAAGTGAAAAAGAAACAATAGAATAATAGAAGGGTCTTCCGCTGAAGACGGAAGACCCTAATAATAACAATAAGAAAAGTGAAAAAGAAACAATAGAATAATAGAAGGGTCTTCCGCTGAAGACGGAAGACCCTAATAATAATAACAATAAGAAAAGTGAAAAAGAAACAATAGAATAATAGAAGGGTCTTCCGCTGAAGACGGAAGACCCTAATAAATAAGGTCTGTTTTTGTCTTAATCTAAATGGAATAGTGTTTTTCAACGTGTACTTCATTCCAACAACCCCTTTGTGAATAATATTTTGATTAGAAAATCAAAAAAAAAAAAAAAAAAAAAAAAAAATGGATAGAAAGAAAAGGAGAGAAAGAACAAATCTTGTGGCTCCGGCGAGATTAGAACACCCAACTTATGCAAGTGTCATAACAGAATTTCAGCGAAGGTTCACGTCAAAACATGGCTGACGCAAAATAATTCCCGAATTTCTCTTTGAATTTGGGGCGTTTCCGCCCGGGACAGGAGCTGATTTTTTGTATGAGATGAAAAACAACGTGTAAGATGTCTGAGTATTCAGGTTTTGTAACAATGCGAGGTCATTTGAAATATTGATGCGTGTTTGTTTGTAGAGGGGGGTGAAAAGGCCATAGCTTGATTTTCGTCGTAAATAAATCGAAAGTAGAATTTTGAGGTGTGGATCTCGGATTCGGTTAACGACAAATAGGGGAATCCTAAAACAATGACGGATGCATTTTTACACATGTATTTCAGCGTTGAGAATTTTTTTCGTGTCGTTTACTATTATGTTTGACTGTTTTATTACGCCAGGATTGGTAAAATCTTGATAAATGTAGAAATAACGAAATCAGTAACATGTAGATTTATTCGGTAAAAAATCGATAACGGTAATTTTCACAGTTCTAACATTCATAAGTAGTTCACACGCTATCGTAGATACAGACTAAACGGAAAACAAGAAATATACATGCACCAGAAATATTACACGGCTGCTTACATCACGTGTACTGTGTAAATTTTAATTCCCCGTACAGGCAATGCCTGCCGTTTGATCTCAGAAATTTCTTCTAAATTGTTCAATCCGCTGCATATTTGGCAGACAATAAGAATGGGGTCCGAGGTACATTTACACGAAATTTCATTAGGATTGAGTGAAGGGCTCGGGAGTTAGAATTTTTTTCTACAGTACATGTGAAGCACGCTAATCGAAACTCAAATGCCTAAAAATTCATAACTCTGTTAAAATAAAACGAACTGGTCTGGCCATTAGTACAGTAATCTAGAATGGTAATAGGCTGAAAGTAAAGGTCCAATATCAAAGATCAAGTAAAATCAGGCCTGAAAAACTAAATGATTTTGTGAATCGGAAGAGGGGGGGGGGGTCGGTTCGTGTACTGTGTAAATTTTAATTCCACGTACAGGCAATACTCGCCGTTTGATCTCAGGAATTTCTTCTAAATTGCTTAATCCGGTGCATATTTGGCAGACAATAAGAATTGGGTCCGAGGTATATTTACACGAATTTTCATAAGGATTGAGTGAAGGGCTCGGGAGTTAGAATTTTTTTCTACAGTACATGTCAAGCACGCCAGTTGAAACGGAAATGCCCAAAAATTCATAACTCTGTTAAAAATGAACGAATTGGTCTGGTCATTAGTACAGTAATCTAGAATGGTACTAGGTTGAAAGTAAAGGTCAAAAATCAAAGATCAAGAAAAAGCAGACCAGAAAAAACTAAGTGATTTTATGAATTGGGTGGGGGTGGGGTGGGGGGGAGAGTAGTCGGTGACTTTCTATATTAAACGTAGAATATTAAATTCTAAATATTACATATTACACAACTACTAAATGAAATACACATGTTAGAACAATGTATAAGCGTTGTATTAAAGATGCAGCTATTTTTTTTTTCTCAACATTTTAACTTTATTTCAGTATGAATACATAGCGTTAGATCTCAATACACAAATACGGGGAAAAACGCTATTATTGTAACTTCTTTTACAAAATTAAATCGGAAAAGAACAGAATCCATCATTTTAAAGATAAAATCGTAGGTCTTATCGAAAAATGAGTTTAAAAAACTTGCGGCACTCGGGGCTTGAACCCGGGTCGCCTGGGCACTGTCCACGACCATATCGACTGAGCTACTCGGACTCTCGCTTCAGGACTTTGACGCTTAATATCTCGAGACTGCGTTGATCGAGTTTAAAACAAATTACATATTCTGGATCAGTAAAAGGGTCACTATAGAGTGTAAAAATTTCAAATAAAAATCTGAAAAAATAAAAAAGTTGAAAAATTCAATTTTTCAAATTTCCTTCCGGTGACGACCGCAAGTAACGGCTGACATTCTCTTGACCGAGGTGCACCAGAAAAACGGTAGATCTATCATATCTGAAAATGTCAGCCCTATATCTTAGCTCGTTTTTGAGAAACCTGACAGACAAAATTGACTTTTTAAAATCGTAAACGGACGATAACTTCCGACCGGAAGTGTATTTTCAAAAATGGATAAAAAACAATCAACTTCAGATAAGATCGCGTTAATCTTGGAAATTTGAAGGAAATCGATCGAGCCATCTCCGAGAAATCGTCTGCACAAAATCGGTAAGAAAAAAAAAGAATAATAATAATAATAATAACAATAAGAAAAGTGAAAAAGAAACAATAGAATAATAGAAGGGTCTTCCGCTGAAGACGGAAGACCCTAATAATAATAATAACAATAAGAAAAGTGAAAAAGAAACAAAAGAATAATAGTAGGGTCTTCCGCTGAAGACGGAAGACCCTAATAATAATAATAGAAAGAAACAGTAGAAAAACAAGAGGGTCTTCCGTCGGAAACGGAAGACCCTAAATAGAAAGAAACAGTAGAAAAACAAGAGGGTCTTCCGTCGGAAACGGAAGACCCTAATAATTATCTGCTAACATTATAATCTTTCTATATATTAAATTGTCATTCCGACTATGTCCAATCCAATATGGCTGACATTTCCATGACAGCAATAGATTAATAGATACATGTATTAGGCATGCTATATTTAGAATAAATTTTCCAAAATATATATAAGGATTTCAATAAATTTAAATCAAGATGACATTATTGATTGTGTGTGTGTGTGTGTGTGTGTGTGTGTGTGTGTGTGTGAGTGCGTGAATGGTATCAAACGGGGACAAATATGTCTTTACACACCTTCCAAACGGGGACAACCTCCCAACCGGGGACGTCCCCATTTGTTTTCATCGTCAATAAATGCAAAATTCAAGATCAGAAGCCTCAAATTATTAGATTAGGTCGAAAAAATTGAAAATCGAACTTAATGATGAAAAGTCCCCTGTTAGTTAGAATAAAGCGCGTGTGTGTGTGTGAACTTTTTCCCACGCTCGGTAAACCGTATATACGCTTTACACACATGTCCCCGTTTGTATGGTAAACAATTATATCACGTGATTCCACGTCACACAGTATGTCATTTAATTGGTTTATTTTATTATATTATTTTAACTTTCATTTTAATGGCGCATTAAAAGAATTTGAATTTATTATGTTTTAAGGAACCGGGATCTATTTTCTCTGGAATATGTCTTCCTCGTGTTTGATTTTAGCACTTTTTTTAGAACGAATACATATATTTCCAAGTGTCTCTCAACATAAGATATTTTATTTCTCTTTTTTTTTAATATAAGCATAAAAAATTGGTGTTAAATAATTCCGTATATTGATAGATCTAAACAGTTTCTCGAATAAATATGCCAGAGAGAAAGGGGCACATGTGTCAAAACAAATGGTCCAGAAAAACTTAAGAAAATACTAATGACATTGGAAAGATCATATCCTGGAACGTAATTGTCCATGCTTAATACAGGCAAACCTAACCTGTCTTGTGTAATATCTACATGTATCTTTGAATATCAAATTTCTACGGAAATTTTAAAAGTCCTGTTTAAAAATTACAAAATGATGAAATTTTAAAAATATATAAAAGTTCTTAAGTCTGATTTGCAAATTGTTATAGAACAACGGGTATTTTATCACCTGTTTGATCATTGGGTATAGAATCGTATTCTGGTAAAAAAAGGTAAAGGTAAAGGTAGGGGTTTATAATCTTGCTCGCAAAGTACATTGCCACTCACTTTTTTATGGGTACTTTGATATTTTCTCAAAATTCTTTATGCTTGCACATTTCAGAAAATCATGCTAAATTGAAATGCATGCACAATGCCGTACCAGCTCTAAATACTTTAAATGAAAATTCAACATTGATGTAATCACACAAACGAAGAAGAACAACGATCAATCCCTGTATACAGTACTTGCAGTGCTAGATTCAGTTATCAGATCTCAAATTAAAATTGATCCATATGTGAACTTTTTTAAACCGAATATTAGTTGGAAAGGTTGGAAAATTTGATACACTTAGTGTCCCTATTCATTCACGTGTAAATCGAAAGCAGAATTAAGATTATCCTAGTTTTCGAGCAGTGAAGACGTGCAAACATAGATATCAATCTCTCTTTTGATAGGATTTTAAGAATATGCCATGAAATTGTTAGACTGAAATACCCCTAAACACCATGCTACACAGTTTATGTTAATGTAAAATTTAGTAGTGCGGGTAATAACAGGATACATGTATATCGTTCTTTATTATTGGGTTAGACCAGTTGAACAGCATCGAGTCTCACCTAGGATGAGTAATAGATGTATTTATTACGAGTCAAAGCGAAAATAACGTGTATCAAAGTGAGCCCCGCTTATAGAGCGCAAGATTTTCTGGTTTTCGGCGATAGTTGTCGAAAGAGGAAGGCGATGTCGAATACTACAACAAAATCAACAAAAGTGGGAAGCGTTGTCCAAGACCTACATGAGTACGCACTGTGTACCTAATTAATAAGATTTCTCCTTTTTTGCTTTGCGCTTCATAGCATAATAATTGCATGTATAGGTTCAATCTATACGCAGTGTTTTGTTTTAACGCACGGGTAGTGCACGGGTAGTGAAAGCACATCCCCGGGAAGTTAAAGCACAACTAAACCCCTACCTCACTTTTTAACTGGGCTTTAAAAAAAGTACATCAAACTGAAAATGCTGCGCCAATAATACAATTTTTTAAAAAATATACAAAAAAAAATTCATTTGTGTTTGTGTCAGGAAGTGCACCACGTGAAAGAAGACGCTATTTTTTTTACCGGTTCGATAGAATACCCGGTAATGATATGTTGATAACATATTTTGAGGTTATGAATGAAACATTTTTATCATTGTCTTATATTAAGTCTTTCTTTTTCAGTCACATTTTTTTTTAATTTTAAATCTGATATTGATTATTAATTTTACAAACAATTATACAAGAAGTGCTCACAAAAATGGGATGGGGTAAGATATAAAAGCAACTCGTTACTATAGTCTGTCCCAGATTACAGTTTCCGTAGCTTTTTGACGAATTCTAACGAGAATACACATATTCGTCAAAGAGGTACAGTTAACGTAAGAATCAATTATTTTGAAAAAAATAAAATCATATACAAGAATAGATATGGGTTAACCCATATCCAAGATATTTGACTTTTAAATATTTCCTTAATTTTTACTGTGCTTAGCCGATCTCAAACAAGTACCGTATATCAGGTTTTTTCCGCGTCATGTTTTTTTCCGCGAATCAGAGCCTAGAACAGTATAAAAATTTTACGGGAATCAAATTTTCACTATTTTAAAGTCATAGTGAAAATATAATTCACAATTGTTTAAACCTGTGAAGTAAGAGGGAAAAAATTTTCACTCTTAATAATGAAATATTCGGACAAAGAGACCATTCACACGATTTCCGCAATGTTAAATAATTACCGATAATTTTTACCGAGACGCAAACAATCATGATCATGTACCAGTATATAGCTCGGGTATATTAATTAGACATCGGTTTACGCAAGGAACGTGACCACTTTAATTAGCTTGTCAATGGATTATTAAATTAACAACGAGGCTTACATACATGTATCTGTTATCGGGCGCTTGTCCTCCGATCCCGCAATTTTTACCTCTAACTAAACTAACTGAACACAGTTCACCGTACTTTTATTCCTCTACTGTAATTCCAAAACTACATTTTCATGTTATTTAATATTTTTTTCTATATATAGATTCAATTGAAAATATTTATAATGACATTATCAATAAGCATTCATTTGCATTTTGCATGCTATTAAAACAAAAATTCAAATTATTCCAACTCCAACTCCAAAAATAGTATGGTAATGCACTTTGAATTTTAGAGTTACAGCTTTAATTAAAAATTAATATTTAAAGATTAATAAAATTAGCTTAGTCGTCGTTTCGTTGAATTTTTAAAGAAATCAGACATGACATTTGAAAATGTTTGATTAACTGGTAAATAAGATAATTTGAATTACATTTGTGTGCTTTAACTATTAAACGCTCGGTTTAATAATCAAACAGAATCAAAAGACTGAAAATTATGAGATCTTAATTGTTTTATGGACTGTTAGTTGAAAGATATCAAAAATCGAATCAAATCAAAATGGTCTACATGTATCCTCAGATGCAAGTCAACTTTCTAGAAAACGCGGCAGAGGAGGATTTTATCTTCTTAACTGATTATGTATTCATCATCATACAATCGATCTTATTAAATGTGACGTATACAACATTAAAAAATATAAGCACTTTACTCAAGCGTTTTTGTGTTTTGTTAATTTCATATATTGTGTAGATTGGATATATTCGATATAACTTTAGAAACCATAGAAAATTGAAGAAAAAAATTGACATATGACCTATATGATTCATGGCTATAATTTCAAACGGGATTTTTATAATTACAATATTGTCCAAGGCTAAGTTTAAGTTAACTTAACGAATATAATTAATTCAAAATATGATGAAAATAGACAAACCATGATATATAGCTCAACTAAAGGCTTAAATTAAGGAGGAACAGTTAATCATAATTTTAAAATTACATTTTCATCGGAATTAATTAAATAAAATAAAGTACTGGGACAGAAGATCGATTCATATTTATTCTTCTGTAGGCTAACAAATATCCCCCCCCCCTTTTTTTTATCTGACAAATGACTATAGCTTACCTGTAATTAAATTCTTTTGTTTTCCACCTGCACCCCATTCCCACTTAGCCAACACAGATCTACCTGTATTTTACCTGTATTTTTTCAAAATGTTGGGTAAGTGGGAAGACACCCTTTCGAAATATATTACAACTTATCTCTTATTTTAAAACATGTTCGTGTATTCTATATATTGCGGATTAAAGGGAAATTAATTGTTGTGTTTGTACGTGTGTGTTTCTACATGTAACGATAAATTCTATGAAAAGCGCGTGTTTATGTATTACATTGCTTGAATGACAAGATTATCAAATGTTAATCTACACTCAAAGAATGCACACGTGTTGTTTAAATAATTATTCGCTTGTAAGCCAATTCTGTCCTGATACATATTTTCTTCAAAATATAGTAGTTATTGGATTTCTGGGAGAGGGGGTTATTTTTTTTTTTTTTTTTTTTTTTTTATTTAGTTGTTTTTGGACACTGATATATATTTAGGTAAATATAATTTTTTTTTAAACATGACTACAATTAATATTACTGGTTTTAGGCCTATTGTGTTAACAACCGACATATACCATTTTCTCTGGCAAAATGTTGAATAATTAATCCCCACAAAAGTCTCTCAAATTCGATCTGTACGAATAAATGTGAAAAGTAAGAATGCTTGCAGAAGGTTAGGATATCCTAACTTAAGATGTTCCTACATGTAAGTTACCGTCGAGCTACATCTTAAGACGTGTCCTAAGTTGATCTTAGGATGTTCCTAACTTTTTTCCTAACTAAAGTCATATCTTAGGAACACACTTAGGTCATAACTTAGGAAAGTTTCGTGAACATGCCTGCTGGTCGCTGGAATTACTGTTATAATACAGACAGAGAAAATAGTATTTGCACCAAATGCAATATTGACGAAATATGCGAAGATTAAAGCAATTGCCTTGAAAATTTTACAAAGGTTTTTGTTCATAATTACAACTTAATTAGATTTGGTTCCCAAATAGTGATTGAATGTAAGGTAAAAATTCCTTCAAATAAATCATGACACCCCTTATGTATTGTTGTTAGTATACAAACGCTAACAGTAGCTCTCGTGTATACTCGGCCAGTTAAATGACAGCAGGTGGGTTTATTCCCACCTAGCTAAAATTTGGTTTTTTACACCTGAGTGACCAATGGGTATAGCCTGTTTTAGGTGTGAACTACCTGTATAAAAATTACATGTGATATATTATTAGATTTCTTGACAATATGGATTTACAGCAGGTGTAGTAAAGCCCCCTAATATGTACTAGGGGTATCCCAAACTTGAGGAGAGGGATATACGATACCCCTTGTTGTTAATTGGGGATCTCTCTCTCTCTCTCTCTCTCTCTCTCTCTCTCTCTCTCTCTCTCTCTCTCTCTCTCTCTCCATGCATGCATGCATTTAAGCATAATATGCATATTCAACCTTTTTTGCTGGTTTTGTTATCTGTTAAGCTGAAGTTACCTGTGTACTTTGTAAATAACGAGATAATAAATGTGATCAATGAATTCATCGAATTACAGTGTATACACATACATTGCTGACATCTGAAACTTGAAAATTACAGCAAACCTTTTTTTTCTATTCAGTAACTGAAACAAATTATTAAGATGGATAGTACATATACGAGGGTTGTTCACGGACAAGTTCGATTGTGATCGGACTTTTTGCATGATACCAGCGAAACTCTTCAGATTTAAACTTGACTTATTTTCTAATTAATATGTAACGATTTTTTTAAACGCACCATAAAAAATATACAGCTTAATTATTATGATTAGATATGCTTCACGGAGCATGTCTTTTTTTTTTATTATTATTTTATATTTTGTACGCATTTATCCTTCTTAAGTAAATGTACCGTTTAAGCGCATTAAAATGCACGATATTTCATATCACATTACAATAACTTATAAACGTCAATAATTCAATTGAAGCATTTCTGACCGCTTTATCGCCAAATATGGACGATCAACGCTAGGAAATAGTGCAAACACTTTAACATCAATGTACGCCTTGGAGCACCGGGTCGTCATTAAATTTTGTGTGCACGCAGGAAAATCTCCGATGGAGACCGGAAGGTTCTTAGAGGCAGCTGGAGATGACACACATGTGTCGATGGCAATGGATTACAAATGACATCAGAGGTTGCAGATGGAAGGACTGATATTTTTGATGACGAACGGACTTCCTATACATCCCGGATCTTGCACCTATGGATTTTGCTTATTAAGTAATTTCCTTATCTAAATCAAAACTGCGTGGATAGAGATTTTTGGGCCTAAATAATCTACGATATACCATAAAAGACATTATACATGTATATACAAAACCTTGACAAACCTTGGTATGAAGATTCTTTTTATAAATGGGTTAAAAAACATGTAAAGTGTGTGGAAATGAAGGGTTTTACTTTGGAAAAGAGTGATAGGTTTGCCTTCCAGTTGTTTAACGTTACCTGACGTCTTGGAAACATGAAATTGTGCTCCGTAAATCTAACTCATAACACTGTGCCGGATAATTATGCCTGCGCCAAGGTGACATTTTTGCACCCGCTTAAGATGCAGTTTCGGACAAATACATATATACCAAATGATAGACCGTTGTCTATAGAGAGTATATAACCACTTTTGTTTTTAGTCTGTTTCACCTGACAGGTGAAATATTTACCTTTAAAAATTAATACCCCATAGGAAAATGATAATTCCTATAGGAGAAATGGTTCTCCTACAGGAAAAATTGACAATCCTATAGGATTTCCTAAAAACCCTATAGGAATTATGTATCCTATAGGAGAATGGCATTTCCTGTAGGAATTTGATTCAGGCAGGTAGTTTTCCTATAAGAAATTAAGATTTCCAATCGGATTTTATCAAATCCTATCGGAATTGAAATTCCTATAGTAAGTTCTTATATTCCGATAGGAAATTTTAAATTTCCTATAGGAATATTGTTATTTCTGACTGTTACGCCTGACAGGTGAGATAAAATGATAACAAAGGTAGTTGTAAATTCTTTAAGCAATGGTCTATCATATGGCGTATTTGAATTTTTCGATATATGCAGCTTAGAGGGTGCAAAAATGCCACCTTGGTACTGACATAATTATAGTGTTTCATGCAAAGTAAAAATCACTGTATATTTTGAAGAAAAAAGTTGAAATCATCTGATTTTTTACACACTTTTTTTCAAATGATAGTCATTTAATAAAACATACGTCATCCTTCAAAGTACACAGTAATTTTTCCGTAAATCACCGTGTCCACGAACTTTTCTAACAACCCTCGCATGCGAGGTATTCCTATTACTTGAAAAATTTATCCATGCATTATAGACACTTTAATACTCCTTATAACTTTATTTAAAAAATCACTTAATAATTTGTTAGATAGTGCATGAGATAACTACTAAACGTCTGTCATCCACTGCGTTTTTTTTTTGCCAACATCCATGCACCTACCCCTTGCTCCCGAGAATACACATCGCACCATATACACTGTACATGTAACGTTAAAATCATGGCTTTGGATAGGGTTAATTGCCTTTCGGCGAACCTGTTGGGCGAGCACAGGAGGAACTTCAGATGTATAGCTCCCTTTCAATACACCCCCCCCCCCTCCACATCCCAAACAACATTGCCTCAAATACACATACATGTATGTATCAAATACCGGAAAATCATGTCAATTGGCCACTGTCGAAATGTACCAATTTTATAATATTCGGAATTCACGCCGAATACCTACAAGTAGCACCGTTTTTGAACTAATTTTATCACCATGTAAAATGTGTATTTTACATATTGGAACATTTTCTATAGCTTTAGCTGGTTAACATTATATTTTATTACTGTTCATAATTCTCGTGAAATTCCTTCTGACTGTGATGTGATAGAATGTAAATTAATGTTTATCAAACGCCTTAACTGTAACCAAAAAAAAAAAAAAAATAAAATAAAATAAAAAAAAAAAAGAACATCAAAGTAATCAGGTGTAGCTTTAAGAAATATACTTATCAGAAAGGCAGGATTGAAGGACAATGGTTTCAGCAATGGTTTCAGCTTATATTCGTGTTTGACACTGATAGAGTTAATGTAATTACTTAATAATTAACGGATTAACGCAGGAGAGAGAGAGAGAGAGAGAGAGAGAGAGAGAGAGAGAGAGAGAGAGAGAGAGAGAGAGAGCTGGTTAAAATTAATTGACTGAATTAAATTAATTAATTTATGAGATTATTAATGAGATTTAAAAGTAAACTCTTTAATAATGGCTTATTTTCAATGTAGGGAATGTTTTTTGGATCTTAAATTGTCAGAATTATAAGATATGCTTCAATATATACTTAATCGATCAGACCATCATTCATAAAATATAGTGATTTTGGGAAAAAGTAATCAACTATATTTTTTCAAACTTTAGAACTTTCATTTCATGGATCATACCAAATTATTTAATTCAAAATTGAGACATAAAGCCTAAAAATGCATAGTTATGAACTTTCAAAACTTATAAGGTCATTATACCAAAAATCAGGACATTATACCCCTGAGAAAATTAAAATGCTCTGTAAAATTATTTGTAGGGATTTACAATTTATTTTTCGTGTGTTTCTGATAGGAAATATTATTATCTATATACGTTAGATACATCGAAATATTTGTCTTATTTAATTGCACAAATTATTATTATTATTATTTTTTTTTTAACAAAATACACACCATCAGATCATCAGGACATTATGTACTTATCAGGACATTAAACTCTCCCCTCGGGTAGGAAGGGTAAGGAAGCTGGAATTCTGCGGGTGTGAGCAGCTGAAGGGTGGTGGGCTGTCTCATCAAATTGAAATTAAATCGTGAAGGTTTATTCAATATGTTTCGAGTTTGATGGATTATTCTGGAGAATGTGGCCAAGGATCTAAATCTGGACATCGGCCCGAGCAGCATTCCTTTTTGTACCTTGAGGAAGTTCGAACAAAATGGCGTCTAACTTTGATTTGTCAAGAGGAAAACGGTTACTCAAAACGTGCTGTAAGTGACAAGAGATTTTATTTATTTATGGTTTTATGAGTACTGTAGAGCTAGTTTAATTTAGGACAGGCTGGGAACAATTCCCCTATGGAGAGATAGTCTCACTAAAGCGAGATCATCCCTCTTTACAATAATAATAAAAAAATTCCCGTAAATGCGAGATTTTCATGATGTATCATGATGTATGAAAAATTTCATTTATTTTTTATTTTTTGTACTTTAAATCTATATCCCATTTTTACTACTATATCCCAAACGAGCTATAATATATATTCCCACTTGGGCGATTGGTCCCAACCTGTTGAACGCGAATTTTCCAATTGAAAGTATGATTTTTCTTCTGTAGTCTGTCCCAAGTTATTGCTTCCATCACTTTTTGATGATTTTTAATAAAAATACACAGACCTGCGAAAGAAGTACGGTTGAAATCGATGAAATGTAAAATATCCCAGATATCTTCATTGACAAATTAGCCCTTTTCACTCATAAAAGTTTACAGTCCTGAAGGAAAAAAAATTTCTTACGGAGATTTATAATGGGAAATGTTTACATCTTTCCTCCATTCTGAAGTTCTCGGGACACCTCGCACAATTTTTCAACTTTATCATCCGGGCTTATTAATGGCTGATGCAATGCAAATAATTACAGTTTTCGTAATGGCGCCAGTTCTGATGTTTTTCAGGGATGTGTATTGAAATCTGAAGTGGTAGAGGGGGCATTTCAAAACAGATAATCTGGACATTTTTCATATTAGTGGATGAACGTAGTTTGAGCACAAATTTATTTATTATTATCAAAAATATCAAGCGAAAAGTGGTGGAAGCAAAAACTGGACAGAGTATAATAAAAATGATCAGAGTTTGTGTTCATTTTGATGACACATACTGTTCGTAGTGATTCATTTTGAAAATGGTCTTTATGGGTCCAGATGACCCCTCTTAATCATATCTATGAGTCCCAAGCCGAAAACTTTTATTCCACAAAGAACATGAATATCAAATAAGCTACATTATTCAAACTCAAATTATAAATGACCATACTAAGATATATACAGACACTGGGACCCTTCTGAGTTATCTCTGTAATACTATCTTTATCGCCACTTTCATTTATTTCACGTTTTTGATTAGCAAACCTCGTTGCTACCGGTATTAATCTCAGAATAACTGCCACTTGGCTCCTTTTTCATAAACTCTGGTTAATCTACCCTGGTTCGAGAGGAATTTTGTCTGTTCTATTCAGTGGCATCGTAATCGACATCAATTTCCCCACCGTAATGTCATGTATCATTGAACCTAATTGATTAATCACTAAGTGTTGGCCAATGAGATTTCGGGTTTTGTAGTGTGTTTTTTTTTATTTGAAACATTTCGAACGTCTAGTTAGAAGGTTTAGAAAGGAACAATCGATGATCTGGAATTTCTTAGGGGGAAAATGTGTATATGTATTTCTAAATTTAATGTGACCTTTGAGATGCACAAATAATGATTTTATGTGTACTGAGCAAAATTTATGCGTATTTTATGCAGGACGCACATCAAAATGAATCACTGTTTTCGACCTTGCTAAAGAAATTGAATAACATGCAACAATTATTGGTTGCTTTTATATTTTGATCTCGGCATGACCATGAAAACTACGTACGGAAGGTTGTACCAGCAGTGTTTGAAGAAACCATCCGCCTGACCACCCGAAACGCATAACTGGGTGAACAAATTTGTTTGTACGAGCGCCCAACTGGAGGTAGATATTTTTTAAGCCAAGTGTATATAATATCGGGATCGGAGTTTTGAGAATTTTTAACTGATTCATGTCACACTATCGCTTTCCTTGTATGGTCATTTAACAACAGTCAAAACAAGCGTTTAATTCACGTAGACTATGCTTGACGTGAGCATGGGGAGGTAGAGTCCCAAGTCATTCTACAGAATAATTTAGGGTAATCTTAGCGAGATTCGTCGAGACTGATAATTTTTGACGTACGTACTCTCTTCTGAATGTCAGACCAATGCGACGCACAGTGATTCGGTAAAATTTGCCCCAACTTCGGCCAATTTGTACGATAGAAATACGCTGAATTAAATCAACTTTTTACTTTGAACATCGTTTTAATTCCCTATCAACATAAAATGTTACTTTCCTACCATTAAGTGGTTTAAATCCCACAAAATATGAACTTGTTTATTTTTTAATTCATTTCCACAATTGGAGATTCAGAAGAGACATCCGTCAAATTTTTTCAGTCTTGACGAATCTTGCTGAGTGAGATTAGTGGAAAATAACTTTACAACCAAAAACAACAAGTCTATGATGAAACAAAATTGAAAATCAGATTTTTGAATGTTTTTATTAATTACATGCAAATGAAAAAAATAAACAAATGTCAACTATTGTCTCTGGGCTGGTTGAATTTTTACAGGGCTGACAACTTTTATTAGCTATCAGCCCTGAGTGTCTAGCTAGTTTTTTGACGAGTTTAAAACACTGGTACCAGCAATATTTTTACCTTTTCACCTCAAAATTAAATAGACTTTGTTTTTGAAAGAAAAATCTCAATGCTAAATCAAAAAATGATGAGAGAAAATCAATGAACTACATTTTTATATGAAATGAATTAAATTTTGGATGAATAATTCTTGGTACAACCGGAGACTTATCCCTATCATCTGACCACATCTGTGTGCTGCATAATAAAAGCATCATGTTGAAATGTATTAGGTACTTGCCGAACTTATCGCTCCAAACGATAATTCGGTTAACCGGTTAGCAGTTGCCATCCCAGAGAGAGAGAGAGGAGAGAGAGAACAAAATTACATAACAATTAGCAAATTAACCTGGTGAGAGAGAGAATAGGAGAGAGAGAAAGAAAGAGTTTTTTGCCCTAGATCTACAACTAAAAGTATAAAAATGTTGATGTTTTGGAAGAGAGAGGGAGAGAGATAAATACATCTTCAGTTCCTGGGAAGGACAAACAACTGGTTGGGCCAATGGCCCCATGCTTCATAAAATGATGGGGCCATTTTGAAATATATGGGGCCGAGAAAAAATAGAATGGGGTGAGCCATTTTTTAAATTAACTGTCATACATAACTGGAAATACTATCAGATTACGATAATAGAGTCATCACATGCATCTTTGACAATAACTTTATGTAATTAAATCCAAAATAAAAATGTGTTTGGATGTTTGTCACTGAACAGAGATAAAATGCTTTTTCAAAGAATTCCATTTTTTTAAACCATCACTATAATCAAGATTTTCTTCATTGTTTAATCGAACTCTAAGAAGCCGATCAGATATTTTGGGTACCAGAGAAGTTCTCTGCTTGGTAAGAATACGGTTTTGCTGGAAAAAACACTCGTTCACAACTTGCAGTGTGAAGGGCAAAGTGAGTGCATCTGTGCAAGCCTAAATAATAAACACAAACTGGAGGGAACTGCATAGATATCAATGTTTTATGTCCGTGGGGAAGTGAAAACTTATGTTAGATTTCAATTCCGGTGGCATGTCTACGATCAAATGGCGTTTCGATCATTCCATTCCGAACTCAATTCCATTGAAGATTACCGAAACGCCGACTACGATAAAATCACAAACTACAAAATAATGCATTTGCGCATTTTACGATATGATTGCGTGGCGGCGCGCCGCTTGGCACAGCGCACCATATGTGCATTGCGTCATTATTCGGTGGTATGCGCATAATATTATGGCGCGTGGCACGGCCCCTTCCCAGGCCCTGCATCTTTAAATAATATGTTACAAACTTATTAATGCTCAATTGTTTTCCCTTTTTTGTTTGCTAGCTGAAGATTGTGTTGGATAAAAGTGGTGGGCCACCAGTTAAGGTAAATACTGATTCCCACCTCTAAAACATATTTATTCTTGTTACTTGGGTCAAGGGGCATCAAATTGTATGTAGGTCATAAGCCCCGGGGGTGGTCCTGACCCCCCTCGAACACGAAGTGCCCAAATATCTTGAAAACGGTTGAGACCCCCATCCTTAATCTATACATATTCTTGTTGCTTGTGTTAATGGGGCTGACCCATGTGGGTCATCCCAGCCCCCAATGATGGCTTTGTATGTTTGGGAGACTTTATACTGGAAGTCGTTTTAATTCCACGGTGTTAAAATTTAACGATTTGATCATTTCTCCAAAAGTACCAATGACAATGGTTTTAATTTCACTCTCCAAGAAAAACAGTTGATCAAAGTATAAGCATTAACACGTTTAAAAAAAACTTATATTGATATTTACAATGGGTTTAATTTAGCGGAAAAACAATAATTTGTGAACATAGTGAAATTAAAACCATCATCATGATTATTTACCAATCTACAGTAATTGTCCTGATTATAATTACATCTTGTTATACTTGTATAAGGCTTAAAAAAAAAATTGGTTTGTTTCCGCTTTCCCAACCGACCCTAGGTTTTACTGCCGACTCTAAACTTTTTTAAAAGGATTTTTGATGGAAAATCGTTCATTTCCGTTTTATCCGATTTGAAAAATTTATTCAAAATGTTGGTCACAAAAACGCTTGTTGCAGTTACTCTTTTCAAATCAGTGTAAGTCAAACGTTTTGTTTCAAAATGGCTGTAATTGTTTCCATGTGTTGTAGATATTAATAATGCTCTCATCTCTGGCAGAGGAAGTATCTGATATATAATATCATTTTTAGCTCACCTGAGCTGAAAGCTCAAGTGAGCTATTCTGATCACATTTTGTCTGTCATCTGTCTGTTGTCCGTCTAAACTTTTCACATTTTCAACATCTTTTCAAAAACTACTGGGCCAGTTCAACCAAACTTGGCACAAATCATCCTTAGGCTAAGGGGATTCAAAGTTGTGAAAATTAAGGACCACGCCCTTTTACAAGGGGAGATAATTAAAAAATCTTCTTCTCAAGAACCATATATTGAGTAAATCTTTAAAAATCTTCTTCTCTGAAACCAATCAGCCCGAAAAGCTGCAACTTATGTGGAAGCATCCTCAGGTAGTGTAGATTCAAAGTTGTGAAAATCATGACCCCCAGGGGTACGGTGGGGCCACAATGGGGTGTCGAATTTTTACATAGGAATATATGGATTAAAACTTTAAAAATCTTCTTCTCAGAAACCAATCAGCCAGGAAAGCTGAAACTTTTGTTGAAGCATTCTCAGGTAGAGTAAATTCAAATTTGTAAAAATCATGACCCCCGGGGGTAGGGTTGGGCTGCAATGGGGGGTCGAATTTTTACATAGGAATTTATAGAGTGGGATGACAAACACACACCTGTTGATTAAGGTGTGTATATAAATAAACATGACCTAGATTAGGCTTGATTTTACAGTGTATTGTAGAACATAATGAAGTGAATTACTCAGTTACATGTAATTTATTTTGTGACTTGTAGCGAACAGTATAACGAATATGGTTACATGTAGCACAGAGTGGGGCGAAAAAGATGATGACAAGGAAGAATGCGCAGAAGAAGGTGATACTATTGGTAAGTATGCTGTGGCAGGTTTATACAGTAGGAATACAGTGTATATATAAAATGGATTTCATTATTTACGTAGGAGTGATAACGGTGATGATCAACGTCAACTCAGGGTGCTATCTGTCATCTTCATGTAATGCATGTCCCCTATTGTGCCATGTGAAATGTGTACACAAAATGTCCCCAATTGTACCTTGTAAAATGTGTACACAAAATGTCCTTAATACTGTTTATCAAAAATGTGTAGACAAAATGTCCCCAATTGTACCATTCAAAATATGTACACAAATTGCCCCTTGTTGATCGATAAAAATAAATACAGGTTCTGTCATTTAATATCGTAATTGATACACAATATGCTTATAGGTGTAATGATTTTAAACTTGATGATTGAATTTCAGTGAAACAACGACAACGACAGGGAAGATCTGGCAAGAATGACACCTCGTCTTCCTCTTCCTCCTCCTTCTCCTCCTTCTCAAAGGAGATGGCCAATACTGACCACATGAGAAATGACAAACAGACACCTGTTGATTTAGGTGTGTATAGAAATAAACATGACCTAGATTAGGCTTGATTTTACAGTGTATTGTAGAACATAGTGAAGTTAATTACTCAACTACATGTAATTTATTTTGTGACTTATAGCGAACAGTATAACGAATATGGTTACATGTAGCACAGAGTGGGGCGAAAAAGATGATGACAAGGAAGAATGCGCAGAAGGAGGTGATATGTTTGGTAAGTATACTGTGGTTTATACAGTAGGATACAGTGTTCAAGTGAAATGGATTTCATTTTTTCCATAGGAGTGTGATAACATTGATGATCAACGTCAACTCAGGGTGCTATCTGTCATCTTCATGTAATGCATGTCCCCTATTGTGCCATGTGAAATGTGTACACAAAATGTCCCCAATTGTACCTTTTAAAATGTGTACACAAAATGTCCTTAATACTGTTTATCTAAAATGTGTACACAAAATGTCCCCAATTGTACAGTACCCGCAACGTTATTTTTTACAATCCTATCCTATCGTATCGTGTATCAATCCTATCGTATCGTGCGTGTATACTGTTCTATCGTGCGTTAATGATATCGTTTAGTGCGTGTATACTGTTCTATCGTGCGTTAATCCTATCCTATCGTGCGTTAATCCTATCAGGTTTATCGTTCAATTTTAACATTTTTTCCGTTTATCCTATCGTGTTAATCGTTTCGTGCCTTTTCATAAGCAAGTAAATTTGTTTCAAAGTTGCAGGTCGTTCAGTGCGCCGTATAAGAAAATTTATCGAACAAGAATTGTAAAATCCTATGTAGCATTCTATCATGATACTAATTTCTTAATTTTTAAGATCAAAATTAACCAATATTACATGTAAATCATATCTGTAAGCATTGGGGAAAAAACTGTAAACTATCGAAGTTCTTAGGAACAAGGTAACATATTTACCTGTATATTGAATATATTAAATCGTACGCGAAGTGTATACCTGCGTAAACATTAACTTTTATGCAATATAATTTGTCTTTTTATGCATCATATTTTACAGAAACAAAAGTATTTATGATATAATTTATATTTAATTAAAACCAGAGTTGTATTATAATTGAACCCGTTTTTTTTTCGTGTGATATTTGATTTTGGGCTGAAATGTTCTCGGCAATCGGCTAGGGTGTGTGGTAATGAAAATAATGTTAACAAATCGTACGCGGAATGTATATCTGCGTAAATATTTATTTAACTTGTATGTTATATTATTCGCTTTAATGCATCATTTTCTTATACAGAAAGAAATGTATTTATGATAGATTTTATATTTACTTTAAACAAGAGTTGGAATTTTATAATTGAACCCGCTATGTTCTGTGTGATTTGATCTCGGGCTGCAATATTCGCGGCGATCGGCTAGGGTGTTCGGTAATGAAAGCAATGATAACAATACAGAAAGTTTATTGATAATTTAAGCTCGTAATTATTGTTTAAAAAATTAACTGGTCATTATTATACATTCTATAAATGATGCAGCGATGATTAGTTACTAAAAAGAAATTCCACATAAAGCTTTGTTCGTACGTGTTTTTTCCCAAATTATGCCATTATCAGGTTATTCATGAAGATCGTTTAAAGCGATTATACGTTTATCATGAACATCGTTTATCCTTTCCTATCGTGTATCAATGCTATCGTATCGTGCGTGTATACTGTTCTATCGTGCGTTAATGCTATCGTATCGTGCGTGTATACTGTTCTATCGTGCTTTAATCCTATCCTATCGTGCGTGAATCCTATCCTATCGTTTATCTTGTAAAAAATAACGTTGCGGGTACTGTACCATTCAAAATATGTACACAAATTGCCCCTTGTTGATTGATAAAAATAAATACAGGTTCTGTCATTTAATATCGTAATTGATACACAATATGCTTATAAGGTGTAATGATTTTAAACTTGATGATTGAATTTCAGTGAAACAACGACAACGACAGGGAAGATCTGGCAAGAATGACACCTCGTCTTCCTCTTCCTCCTCCTTCTCCTCCTTCTCAAAGGAGATGGCCAATACTGACCACATGAGAAATGACAAACAGACACCTGTTGATTTAAGTGTGTATAGAAATAAACATGACCTAGATTAGGCTTGATTTTACAGTGTATTGTAGAACATAGTGAAGTTAATTACTCAACTACATGTAATTTATTTTGTGACTTGTAGCGAACAGTATAACGAATATGGTTACATGTAGCACAGAGTGGGGCGAAACAGATGATGACAAGGAAGAATGCGCAGAAGGAGGTGATATGTTTGGTAAGTATCCTGTGGTTTATACAGTAGGATACAGTGTTTAAGTGAAATGGATTTCATTTTTTCCATAGGAGTGTGATAACGCTGATGATCAACGTCAACTCAGGGTGCTATCTGTCATCTTCATGTAATGCATGTCCCCTATTGTGTCATGTGAAATGTGTACACAAAATGTCCCCAATTGTACCTTGTAAAATGTGTACACAAAATGTCCTTAATACTGTTTTATCTAAAATATGTGTACACAAAATGTCCCCAATTGTACCATTCAAAATATGTACACAAATTGCCCCTTGTTGATTGATAAAAATAAATACAGGTTCTGTCATTTAATATCGTAATTGATACACAATATGCTTATAAGGTGTAATGATTTTAAACTTGATGATTGAATTTCAGTGAAACAACGACAACGACAGGGAAGATCTGGCAAGAATGACACCTCGTCTTCCTCTTCCTCCTCCTTCTCCTCCTTCTCAAAGGAGATGGCCAATACTGACCACATGAGAAATGACAAACAGACACCTGTTGATTTAAGTGTGTATAGAAATAAACATGACCTAGATTAGGCTTGATTTTACAGTGTATTGTAGAACATAGTGAAGTTAATTACTCAACTACATGTAATTTATTTTGTGACTTGTAGCGAACAGTATAACGAATATGGTTACATGTAGCACAGAGTGGGGCGAAAAAGATGATGACAAGGAAGAATGCGCAGAAGGAGGTGATATGTTTGGTAAGTATACTGTGGTTTATACAGTAGGATACAGTGTTTAAGTGAAATGGATTTCATTTTTTCCATAGGAGTGTGATAACACTGATGATCAACGTCAACTCAGGGTGCTATCTGTCATCTTCATGTAATGCATGTCCCCTATTGTGCCATGTGAAATGTGTACACAAAATGTCCCCAATTGTACCTTGTAAAATGTGTACACAAAATGTCCTTAATACTGTTTATCAAAAATGTGTAGACAAAATGTCCCCAATTGTACCATTCAAAATATGTACACAAATTGCCCCTTGTTGAGCGATAAAAATAAATACAGGTTCTGTCATTTAATATCATAATTGATACACAATATGCTTATAAGGTGTAATGATTTTAACCTTGATGATTGAATTTCAGTGAAACAAAGACAACGACAGGGAAGATACGGCAAGAATGACTCATCGTCTTCCTTTTCCTCTCTCTCCTCCTTCTCCTCCTTCTCCTCCTCCTCCTCAAAGGAGATGGCCATTACGATCGACGGGAGGGATGACAAACAGACACCTGTTGATTTAGGTGTGTATAGAAATAAACATGACCTAGATTAGGCTTGATATTACAGTGTATTGTAGAACATAGTGAAGTTAATTACTCAACTACATGTAATTTATTTTGTGACTTGTAGTGAACAGTGTAACGGATATGGTTACGTGTAGCACAGAGTGGGGCGAAAAAGATGATGACAAGGAAGAATGAGCAGAAGAAGGTGATACTATTGGTAAGTATGCTGTGGCTTGTTTATACAGTAGGATACAGTGTGTATATGAAATGGATTTTAAGTAGTTGAGGAAGAAAATGTACCTATATGCTCTCATATATTTTGATCGCTTTATAAAGTGGGGGGGGGGGGGGCGCAGAACGATTTACTTAGGATTGATAACATTAATGATCAACGTCAACTCAGGGTGCTATCTGTCATCTTCATGTAATGCATGTCCCCTTTTGTGCCATGTGAAATGTGTACACAAAATGTCCCCAATTGTACCTTGTAAAATGTGTACACAAAATGTCCCAAATGCTGTTTTATCTAAAATGTGTACACAGAATGTCCCCAATTGTACCATTCAAAATATGTACATAAAATGCCCCTTGTTGATTGATAAAAATAAATACAGGTTCTGTCATTTAATATCGTAATTGATACACAATATGCTTATAAGGTGTAATGATTTTAAACTTGATGATTGAATTTCAGTAAAACAATGAACACGACAGGGAAGATCTGGCAAGAATGACACCTCGTCTTCCTCTTCCTCCTCCTTCTCCTCGTCCTCAAAGGAGATGGCCAATACTGACCACATGAGAAATGACAAACAGACACCTGTTGATTTAGGTGTGTATAGAAATAAACATGACCTAGATTAGGCTTGATTTTACAGTGTATTGTAGAACATAGTGAAGTTAATTACTCAACTACATGTAATTTATTTTGTGACTTGTAGCGAACAGTATAACGAATATGGGTACATGTAGCACAGAGTGGGGCAAAAAAGATGATGACAAGGAAAAATGCGCAGAAGGAGGTGATATGTTTGGTAAGTATACTGTGGTTTATACAGTAGGATACAGGGTTTAAGTGAAATGGATTTCATTTTTTCCATAGGAGTGTGATAACATTGATGATCAACGTCAACTCAGGGTGCTATCTGTCATCTTCATGTAATGCATGTCCCCTATTGTGTCATGTGAAATGTGTACACAAAATGTCCCCAATTGTACCTTGTAAAATGTGTACACAAAATGTCCTTAATACTGTTTATCAAAAATGTGTAGACAAAATGTCCCCAATTGTACCATTCAAAATATGTACACAAATTGCCCCTTGTTGATTGATAAAAATAAAAACAGGTTCTGTCATTTAATATCATAATTGATACACAATATGCTTATAAGGTGTAATGATTTTAACCTTGATGATTGAATTTCAGTGAAACAAAGACAACGACAGGGAAGATATGGCAAGAATGACACCTCGTCTTCCTCTTCCTCTCTCTCCTCCTTTTCCTCCTCCTCCTCCTCAAAGGAGATGGCCAATACTGATCACATGAGAAATGACAAACAGACACCTGTTGATTTAGGTGTGGATAGAAATAAACATGACCTAGATTAGGCTTGAGTTTACAGTGTATTGTAGAACATAGTGAAGTTAATTACTCAACTACATGTAATTTATTTTGTGACTTATAGCGAACAGTGTAACGAATTTGGTTACGTGTAGCACAGAGTGGGGTGAAAAAGATGATGACAAGGAAGAATGCGCAGAAGAAGGTGATACTATTGGTAAGTATGCTGTGGCTGTTTTATACAGTAGAAATACAGTGTATATATGAAATGGATTTCATTATTTACGTAGGAGTGATAACGGTGATGATCAACGTCAACTCAGAGTGCTATCTGTCATCTTCATGTAATGCATGTCCCCTATTGTGCCATGTGAAATGTGTACACAAAATGTCCCCAATTGTACCTTGTAAAATGTGTACACAAAATGTTCCAAATGCTGTTTTATCTAAAATGTGTAGACAAAATGTCCCCAATTGTACCATTCAAAATATGTACACAAATTGCTCCTTGTTGATCAATAAAAATAAATACAGGTTCTGTCATTTAATATCGTAATTGATACACAATATGCTTATAAGGTGTAATGATTTTAAACTTGATGATTGAATTTCAGTAAAACAGCGACAACGACAGGGAAGATCTGGCAAGAATGACACCTCGTCTTCCTCTTCCTCCTCCTTCTCGTCGTCCTCAAAGGAGATGGCCAATACTGACCACATGAGAAATGACAAACAGACACCTGTTGATTTAAGTGTGTATAGAAATAAACATGACCTAGATTAGGCTTGATTTTACAGTGTATTGTAGAACATAGTGAAGTTAATTACTCAACTACATGTAATTTATTTTGTGACTTGTAGCGAACAGTATAACGAATATGGTTACTTGTTGCACAGAGTGGGGCGAAAAAGATGATGACAAGGAAGAATGCGCAGAAGAAGGTGATACTATTGGTAAGTATGCTGTGGCTGGTTTATACAGAAGGATACAGTGTTTATGTGAAATGGATTTCATTTTTTCCATAGGAGTGTGATAACGTTGATGATCAACGTCAACTCAGGGTGCTATCTGTCATCTTCATGTAATGCATGTCCCCTATTGTGCCATGTGAAATGTGTACACAAAATGTCCCCAATTGTACCATGTAAAAGGTGTACACAAAATGCCCCTTGTTGATTGATTGTTTGTTAAACTTGACATGAATTCATAAAAGCATTTGGTCGCCATATTACTTTCATGTGAGCTTTTCTGATCAGAGTTTGTACGTCATCCGTCTGTCTGTTCGTCCATCTGTTATATATATATATATATATATATATATATATATATATATATATATATATATATATTGAATGCAGTGGGCATGTATACTGATATATTTACAGAATTTCCTCCTTCATATGATGTTTTTTTTACTTATTTGCAGGATTGCTGGTTAAAGAAACAATTTAAAAAAATCCACTAGTAAGTATTTTAGTATAGGTGCTATTATCAATAAATGTTAGGATATTCTATATATTTTTTTCACATTTATTAGTTTGGCAACAATTTTGAAATTCAAACATGTTATCATGGTTATTGCTGAAATGAAATACTATATATTCATAAACTGTTTCAACAATATGCATGCCGTTTACCGTAATCTATCTAAAATTATCAGCAAATCTAAGTACCAACAGTAAATCTCAGTAAATATTTAATGATTATCAGAACACGCAGCAAAAATGTTGGTAAATATTAGTGCATTGTACCAACAGCAATTAGTAAAATTATCAGTAAATATCAGCCATTCTGAACTCCTTCACTCATTATCAGTAAATATCAGTAAGAAATGGCACATTTATGAAAATTTTGCATCTTAACTCTCTTTGCTGCTATTTCATTGCATATTGTAATGCTGTTTGTGTACATGCCATTACTTGTCAAGTATTAAATACAAATGTAGCTTTAGTTTGTTGATTTTTAAACTTGTAATTTGTGAAAAAATTGAAGTCTGCCGGTTCACCTATAGTAAGTTCAACTTCTGTTTTTTTCCCCAGATAGTAATGAGATGACTATAGAGACTCCTGTGGGTAAGTTTAAGGTTACTGATAATTTGTGATGTGTAAACAGTGAGAATGATGTGATATTTGTTTGAAACACTAGATTGAATTTTAAAAAGTTTATGCTCTATTTAGGAAAGAGAGTACCATGGACAGAAAAAGAAAAAGAAACTGTCATTAAACACTTTCAAAAATACCTCCTCCTGAAGAAACTGCCTGGGAAACGAGAAATCCAAAACTAGACATGGACATAGTTTTAAGTAGAAGAACTTGGCGAAATGTTAAAGACTTCATTAGAAACACAATTACAACAACAGAAAGGAAAAAACTGAGTCATGTATAACTTTTAGTAACCTGTCTCTGCTTATCAATCTTTGAAGCTTTATGACTGACTTGTGCTATCAAATTTTTTTTTTTATTTTTCTCATATGCAATTACAGCTCTAGACCTCTGCAGACTATTAAATTTAGTATGTACGATATTAGAAGAAATTTGACATTTCAACTAGTGAATGTCTATACTTGATATAGCTGATGCCACTCTTAGTTACTTCTCCGTCTGCTCACAACTTTATTGCTCAAATTGAAGGCACACTTTAAAGCATTGATACTGAGACCTAATACACATTTTCAGTGAATTTTGTTTCACAAACACATTTTGTTTAACTATCACAAATGTCTGATATGCATGCTAAGTACATGTATAAAGCTTGCTTATTACATTTGGTTATGTTTTTACTTAAATCCTAGGGAACGGAGCACGTCGGCTTTAAGTACTGCATTTCTTGTCTCTATATAGACCATTTATGAAAAGTTAGATGCACTTAGGATCATCGTGCCTTTTTTGTTGGACAATTATTCGCATATCATATTAAAATGTACATGTATCTAGATATGAAATGAAAGGTAAAAAGTACAGACCAGAAACACCAAAACTTGAGACTAACAAGGTGTAATATAGGTGTAATACATAGGGACAGTATATGTGGATGTGTCTTCTGAGGAGAGAGAGAGAGAGACTGCAATCATTTAAAATGATGAGCTGTGTAATATTGAAAACACTATGTTTGTTCTTGAATTGGGGAGAGTGATAATTATAGCATAATTTACTATGTTTGTCGTACTTAAATTCAAAGAAATTTGTCTAGCTTGTCTGTCTGCCTGCAACTTTAATCCTCGACCATGACATAGAAGAGATTTTATATTTTGGTAAATGATAGAGATGGAGTGTCAAATTATTTTTTCGCAGATGTTGTCTGTCGATAGCATTGCGTTTCTATTTGTATTAAATCAGGTTAAATAAATGCATGTTATTAATTTTCATAATAAAATGTATTGATACTTAATTTCAGTGTTTTAATTCTTCTTTAGTTTCGCTGCATTATATGTGAAGAAAAAAAAATAAGGACCTGAACTATTTCTTCTCTTGATGTACATTCTGTGTTTCTAATAATAAGGCTACTCTTGTTTTATGGTAGGTAGAAAAAGATAGACAAATCAGCTTGAAAAATATTTTTACTAGTATATTAAAACTAAAGAAAAACAGGACACGAGCCTTGTTTACATGACAAAGAATTCTGAACCAGCTTGCTTACAACTCTACGACTGACCCTCAGATTTCATTTGTTCACTATAGTAATTAAATGCATTTCTAAAGCATTGTAAATATTAAAAACAGAAAAATAAAATTTGACCAAAATCGTGACCATGCCCCTTTAAGATGGAAGATATTGGTATTGTTTTGCATGAGGTTTTGGTATTTATTTCAATTACCGTGTTAATGAAACACCTCCATGATTATATTTGTAACTGTTCAACAAGTGTAAACGTAAATTTTACAGCAATTGTGGGACATTTGATAATGGTACATGAATATATTTAAATTTATATTGAATTTATAGATAGTACGCACTGACATGATGTATTGTAAAATGGATATGAAAGAAAGTAGGCACACAAGATTGTAAGTTTGCCGGAATCATCGACACGAATCAATTGGGATTTAAATGTCTATAACCTCGAAAGGCTATGTACAGGTTGGAACAAAAATTGATTACTTAAACTATATTATGTTGAGAGTCGAAGTACATGTCTACACCCACAAGCGTTCTAAAAATGGCAATGAGGGGTAAACCGATAACTAGTTATATTGGAAATGTTAATACAAACATTTTAATTCAGTTATATTGTATATTTTAGTAAACTAGTAATAAGAACAGGAAATAGTGTTCATACGGCAGAAATCAATCACGACAAATTATAATATACCAGTATTCTATATTACAACATAATGTTATATCAACACACATTTAAAACAAAATAAGTTTAAAAAAAAAAGATTCCCAGTAGGATTTGAACCCAAAACACTGCATATTTGTATTCACTAATCCAGGACGAAACCAGTGAGCCATGCGAGACTTGAAAATGTGTGGTATAAAGTAGTGATTGAAACAACATTATCATATCAATGGACTTTGATTTTTATCCTTCAAAATATATTTTGAAAAAGTACATAATTAGTTATCTCTGGGTCATCTCTCCATCTCTTTTTAAAAAGCGACATTTTTAATGCTGAAATATGTTATCTTTACACGTTTCAAATTTGTGGAGGGAAGACCCAGAGACAACAAAATCATTTAAAAACAGCTGTAAATAATTAGGTAGGATTTTGCATAAAATGCATCGTGTTGCTATATTTAGACCCATATCATGATAAAACCTTTTGCATTACAAACATTTTTCTACCCGGCCATTCCACGTCCAACAGAAACCAAATAACGGTTATAATTCGAAAAATGTGCAAAATTAAATGATGAAATTTCCACTCTCCTTGTGCGCCCAGATTCCTGCCGAATCTACATCTTATAAGCGCCCACTTTCTTTTTATGCATATTTCTTTAATTTCATGAAAAGGTCATGACTGTATATATTAGATAATTTAAGAATGTCAGAATAAAGTTTTCAAATGGACAAGGAATTTCAAAACGATTTACGCATCAATGTAAAAAGTTTTTTTTTTCCCCCATGTGTATGAGATAACCGGGTATGTCGTTTTCAAAGGAACATGTACAGACTCCTAAAAGCAAACAAATTATTTTAAAAAGTATGATTTGGTGATGAAGCAATAGGTTGTGTGAAAATATGTAGTACTACGGATAAGTTTGTTCCTCCTTTTTATCTGGACTAGGCGTTTACCTAGATACTATAGAAACTCTGACGGTTTTGAAGAGCCAGCATAAGATTTATTCAATTAAAATTTTTAACTGTTCCGGGATTCGAACCCAATCAAAAAAGTCAGACCGTTTACAACCTACTCTAACTACTAATCTAGACAAGATTTATAACGGGGAAATTTAACACACCGTTCTTAGATTTCAAGTTATTAAGTTAGATTTTTCAAAAATATGCATTTTTGGAACAAAACTCGGAATGGCAGTTTTCAGGAAAATGTCTGACTCTAAAAGTTAAGATTAAATTAATTTTGTTTCAAGGAGTCACAACAATGAGGATAGCACTTTTATATTGCGTGAAATCAGCCACATTTGACCTCGGCTATATACGTTTCGTATTCAAACTAGAAATATTAATTCGGCGGGTATCTTCCCAAGAAGTTGTACGCTCAAGAATGGTTTTATACATTAGCGAAACGAAAATACTTTAAAGGCTTCAAAATTTTTATAATTTTGGATTTAAAATGCAATCTATTACAAAATATAACGAAACGTTCCATTTTACATTCTGCTACAGTGTAAAATCAATGTTTAGATCTATATCTAATACTACCTTATGAGTAAAGGTATCTTCACGGGGCGACTCAACTAATATGAATCAAAATCCTTCGGAGTGTATGTACACTAACATTTTTGTTTATTTAGGGGAAAATCAAGAGGACAAAATTTGATCAGTTCTATAAGTTTCCTTTTTAGTTTTACTTTTGGGGTCGTATTGTTATAAACAAGCCGATTTATTTACTTTTGAAAGTCGCGAACGTTTATTTATAAAAAATAAACGAACTAGCGTAATTAATGATTTAATTTTATCTTCTGATAATTTCAGTGTTTACACTTACTTTGTTTTACAATATTGAAAGGGGCACCTTCCTCCTTTATCGGAGTTACGACTTGCAAATAAGTCCTTTTGCGACCAAGATGCACATTTCATATTTTTTCAGAGATTATTGATGTATATATTGATGTATATATTATTAATTGCTATATAATGTGAGATTTCCAGTTTTTTCTTCTTTTTTCCTCTTTAAACTGGATATAACACCCTTTTTTCTGGTGAATTTTTTTATTGCAGAATCGAATAAAATATTAAAAAGAAGACGTTTACTAAAATCGGAATTTTATTAATTTTAAACCGCAGTTTAATTGTGTCCCCGTTTGGACGAGACGATAAAACTAAAATGTGTGAATATTAATGAGTGTGAAGAACTGTCCCCGTTTGCGTTGCAAAAAGTGCGAGGCTTAAAAGTAGGAAAAGCAATACATACTGCTTAAATTGTTGATAGGAAACCGTTTAGAAAGACGTTTTTTGGCTCTGCTGTAGAATAACATGAAAATTAAAGAAGTCCCCAATTAGTTAACCTCCAACACCTGTCCCCGTTTGACACCGTACACATGAATGTGTGTGTGTGTGTGTGTGTGTGTGTATATATATACACGAACGGTATACTGTGGTTTCATCAATATTCGTTGAATACCAATTTTCGTGGATTTCTTTTTTATGTTGATCAACGAAATTAAATGTTCATTGAAATGCAATTTCTGTTAACATTTTGTACTGATAGGGTCATTGGCCACGAATTTACGTATCCTTGAAACTGTGATTTTCACTTTATCCACGAAATTTGATACCCTTGAATATTAATGAAACCACAGTATTTAGTAAAAAATCGGTACCTGAACTTCTTTATCCTCAAACAAAATCTTTTGTTTGTTTGGAGGAATGTTGAGTTTGCTTTTAATGTACATTTGTACATCGACCATTGACATGAAAGAACTATATGGTATCTGAGTAGCATCTCCATTCAAGACTGTGATATTCAAGATTTCTTTTCCCGAACCCTTTGGAGCTTGAGGTGTGTAAACTGCTTCATATTCTCGAAACATTTCATCCAAAATGGCTTTAAACCAATGGATTGTTGAGCAGTCTGGTGTGACGGAAACGGAACAATCGGGGTGTGGACATTTCTTCTCCCTCTGACAAAAATCCACAACACACTGGAAAAAAAGATATGCTCGTTCAAACAAAAGGCCAAAAGAGCTTAGTGGTATTACAGTAACAGTTACTGTATGCAACTCTTTGAAGGATTCAGCTTCAGCCATTTTGATATAAAACCATTTTACAGTTTTTATACTACAAAACTTTGACGATGTTCTATTGTTTTATTTTTCTTTTGTTTGGGTAAACAACAAGGCATGGGTATAACTTCAGTTGCCACTTACCATCATTGTTGGTAACTCAAAATTGTTCATAAATAAGTGAAAATTTTACCCGATAATGACCTCTGATATTTTATGATGACAGTATGAAACTACTATTAGTTTGTACATAGAACCATATTCTCTTGACACAGAATTACCAAGAGTAGAGAACATTTTAAACTAGTATTAAAGTAGTTTCACCTCAAGACACAAGAAATAACACAAGAACGCCTGACCCATGAGTAAATATTACACGATTTTAGTTGAGGCATCGTTGTTCTTAGTCGAATCTTTAATGTACACACAATCATTGCTTGCTGAATGCCCAATGATAGGGAAGATTTGAAAGATTGAAAGAATGCATGCATATTTTCTAAATTAACAATAAAGCCCCACCCTAACACCATATTACCAGAACACCGTACTAAGGTTCTTTGATTGTCGCAGTTTAAGTAGCGGAAAATTTGCTCATAAAACAATATCCTTTTTTGCCAGATGCACAGGGAAGATAAATACAATAATTTTTACCACATAATTCTGGTTCCTAAAAATTGTGGATTGTAAATTTACCAATTGTGTTTTCCTTTATCTACAAATATCTTTTGTCAATAATATATTGTCTATTACATTGAATAATGGTTAGGACAAAATTGAAACTATAACATATGCTAACTGCCATCAAATTGCAGACTTGTTCACGGTTCAATACATGTATAATAATCGTGCATATCCTCGATACCTCATACAATGTACTGGAACTTGAATTTACTTTAGAAAAGTTGTGTAGAGTGAATTAATTGGGCAGTCGACAGACGCCAGAATAAACAAGATATCTGTAAGCCAATGCTCACTACTGACACCCCCGCTCTGACGTGAATATGCAAAATAAGCAAAGTCGACATTTATCAGAAATTTGGCATCCGCTTGGTACAAAAATATATCCCACAATATGGCATGCCTAAACAAATAGTGTGTTAAAATTTAAAGCATCTGCGATAAATAGTTGCTGAGAAATCTTTGACGAAAATTTGTATGAAAATTTTGGCTAAAAATAAACAAAGTCATTATTAAACAGGAAGTTGAAGTCAGATTGGTACAAAAATATATCCCACAATATGGCATGCCTCAACAAACACTGTGTAAAAATTTTAAGCATCTGCGATAAATAGTTGCTGAGTAATCTTTGACGAAAATTTGTTTGAAAATTTTGGCAAAAAATACACAGTTATTATTTAACAGGAAAGTGAAGTCCGATTGGTACAAAAATATATCCCACAATATGGCATATAAATAGTTGCTGAGAAATCTTTGACGAAAATTTGTATGAAAATTTTGGCTAAAAATAAACAAAGTCATTATTAAACAGGAAGTTGAAGTCAGATTGGTACAAAAATATATCCAACGATATGGCATGCCTTTACAAACACTGTGTAAAAATTTCAAGCATCTGCGATAAGTAGTTGCTGAAAAATCTTTGACGAAAATTTGTTTGAAAATTTAGACTAAAAATAAACAACGTCGTCATTTAACAGGAATTAAGTTGACGTTCGATTGTACAAATATATAATCCACGATATAGCATGCCTTATCAAACACTGTGTAAAAATTTCAAGCATCTGCGATAAATAGTTGCCGAGATAAATGCGACAGAAATTTTTGTTACGGACAGACAGACAGACAGAAGGACAGACAGACACACAAGTGTAAAACAGTATAACCCTTTCTCCTTCGGAGCGGGGGTATAAAAAGTTGAATTGGCCCGAACCAGTTGGGAACCCGTTATGAATGAGTGGGCGACATTGACAAAAATGTACATACCCTTAGACATGTTAGTGGTGGATGTTCACATTCACTAGATACTGTGACAGGTGGAAATTCATTGGATAGCTTCTCAACATTACAACCTTTACATAACGCCATGGCACTGAAACATTACATAGCAACATATACACATTGTTTTAAAATATACTAGGCTAGTAAATGTTTTTAAATGGAGGAAGTCAATAATTGATGTAAAATAATTGATGTAAACTCATTTTATAAAAGCTGCTTAAACACAGTATCAAATATTTTTCCAAACAAACAAATTACCCAAGAAATTCATAAACTTCACCTATTGACACGCGCAAAATAGTTCTATCTTTTCAAAAATAAAACTATTTTAAAGGGGCTTAGACACGATATGAGCTCAATTTTTTTTTCAAATTTTATTATTCCATTTTTTATGTCTAGAATATTCAATATGGATGTTTTTAATCCTTTGTCAAAATTTGAAAGTTTGTTGTTGATAATATTATTTATGAACACATCGAATGAGTTTATCTAGTTTCCACAAGTTATTTTGTCAAAGAAATTGTAATTTCTTTACTTTACATAATCTGTAACCAAATATAAGACTTGAGCTTTGTTTACATAACAACGACTTCTTTCCTCTGTGTCTCGCTTGTAACACGACTTCTAACATTCAAATTTTGGTAAATCATTCTAAATACACAAGTAAACTATTAAATGCATGACAATCAAAATAAATTTTTTATCTGAAATCGTGTCTAGGTCCTTTTAATTAAAAAACAAATTGTTGGGTTGCCCAAAAATACCGATCGCAAACATTCATCATGCAAGTATAAACAAAGAGAAACCATAGTTTCGTTACCCTATTGCTTGGGTTGATTCAGTCTGAATTGTTCCTCTTGATTACACATCTAAACTTCAGAAAGATTAGTGAACAAGAGGCCAATAGGCCTTAACGGTCACCTGAATACCATAGTCCACACACAAACTTGTCGAGGAGTATCATATATGCATTTAAAGGTATATTTGGAGTAAAATTTTTGACATGAGTTTGAGTAAAAATATACATTATGCTTCTTATAATTAGACGTTTCACAAACTATAGGCCCATAAAACATGATCTGTCTTTAGTTATTTGTCTCTAAACTTTGCTACACGTCTGATGAATATTAATGTTATTTGCCATTTATAACGCCACTGCGCATGAGTGCGGGAAAACACGATGGAAGAAGAGTTTGTTTACAAATTAGAATCACGTTTTTCATGTCTTAAATTAGATAATTCTTGTATCAGATGATACTCGAAGCATTATTATTCCGATATTCATTAATGTAGAACGATATAAATTGTTAATTACGTGTAATAAAGACGAAACACGATTTAAGCATCATCGACACAGTAAACGGAGTAAATACCCCTCTCCCTGAGGGATGCATGTACTGAGAGTGTTTATTTATTCTTTATTCAAAATTCCTCTAAACGAAAATTCACTTGTAGTTTAAAACTTATAAAGACACGGAACACATGGAGCACGAACCTGACTAGCAAAACCCCTACAACTTCATCATGGAAACTTAAGTTTAATTTGGCTTTAATTCCTGTTCCATCAATCTACATGGTCTCCGATGAAAATCTTCCCTTTGTTCCTATCCTTGTCAGTCTGTCTCTTTTTTTCTTTCATTGATAAATGAACGGTATACCTATCATTCTCGTCGTCGCCATTCTTGTTGATAGACCAAGATGGATGTCACGTGACCCATTTAAGGCGGGTTTATTCAAATCTTTTGTATTTTTTACCGTGCCGGTAAAAAATAAAAAATACTTTTTTGATTTCTTGTATCTTTGTTATGCGATTTACTTATAAAGCGTAATTTATGTGAAAGTCCTATCTTTAAGTAAAGAAATGAAGCAAATAATCAGATCTTATTATTGTTATTCACTAAAAATACGCCACATATACCTTTAATTAAGTTTCATTCTGGGGTAGAAAAATTATAATATTGTATTGACGACCACCTTCCTGCCTGAAATCTTTCAGAAAGGACTATAAAACCTATAATTTAAGCGTTCAAAATCATTGTGACGTCATCACCCTTGCTTCGTTTACGCCATGGCGTCATGGTTTAAACTGTAGATATGCAGCGAAAATTGTCGAAAATAGCTGGTTTGAGGCGTAAAATGTACGTGATATTATGTTGCAGGATAAACAAAATACATCATAACTGTCTTGAAACATAAGCGATATTTGGGTTCGGGTAGAAAACGTGAGGAGGGCTCGGCAAGCATCGCCCTCTGTCCCGTTTTCTTAACGTTACCCTAGCCCAAATATCGCAAAAAATTCATAAACGGAACGTGCAGAATCACGAAGTAATACATGTAAGTCTTTTTCTTTGATTTTAGAATATTTAATTATTTGCAATTAATTTATTTCATTATTTCAAATTATTTCAGGAAATAATCAAATAATTGTAAGCTTGAAAGCAGAAAAGAAAACAGTCAAGTTTTAAATTGTATTTGTTATATGGGTATATCCCTCTAACTATTTTTAGAATCGGTAGGACAAAGTAGTGCCTTTAAGCAAAATAGTTCCTATTCTTGCAGAGTGCATATACATTTATTGGGACATTTTAAATCAGAATGCTTGACACATGTCAGGAAAGAGGATTTGCAATTTTAAAAGCAAGTGTCAAAATTAAATTATCATTTGAAGGAAAGAATTGAAATTGTTTGATGTACACCCTTTCCAAAACTGTGAAATTCCCTACTTTTACTTTCATTTTCAGAGTTTTTCAATACAGACGCATTTTGCCGGAAAACGAATCTGACTTCACACCACGAAATTTTAACAGGAGAGAGACAATTTGATGAGCTTTTTTTCAAGAGGTCCCTCGTTGCTGAACGAAAATTAGGGCCGGAGCTATGAGCCCGAACGTTAACATTACCGCCTATGGAAAATGCATTAGTGGACTATACCCATATGAAGATGGCAATATCAAAAGCCTTTCTGTCATTTTCAAGCAAAGGGTTCTCATAACAGAAAAACAAATACAAAGTTTTTTTGTTTTGTTGTTGTTGGTTTTTTTTATATAAGCTGCATGTACATGGTTTGCTCCAGAGTATTCTTATTATAGGAGAGCTCTTTTTAAAAAGTTTTGACATGATTGATCCCATTTTTGACTCCTCTACTATATGGGTGCGTAAAACAGTAAATGTTATGAATGTGGCATTTTAGCGCAAAGTCCTGCTTTATCGATGAGATTACTGCGATGCTTTGAATGAACTCATTTATGGATCCATTGGGTGGGTGGAGTGTCAAATCAATGGAATAGACATAGAAACTAATTAAGGTGTACCAAAGTTTTGTTTTATGGATCGTTAAAGTATCATTTCTGAAAAATGATTTTGTTGTTTAAAAAAGCATAATTATATGTTCTCAATTATTTTTATACCATGTTTTTCTTTTTTTATGGGAAAGTAGAAAATCTGTTTTGGTTGCAAGTAACACACAGTAAAGTTTAAAATTTGGCGTGATGAAATGCATGATATTAATATCTAATAAATCATGTCAATAAGACGTTTTAATTTTTTTAATAAAAAAATAATAGTTAATATAAAAATTGAATAAAAAACATCATCTGTTCATATATAATCTTTCAAACCTGATATGGATACCATATTTTAAAGAGAGAAGAAATGTAAGGCAATCATTTTAAAAAAAGAAATTTAATCGGAATGGCAAAATTAATTAAGAAATCATTAAACCTTGCTATATCCGGCAATGCATAGGAAACAGATAGCGGACAAAATATAGAAGATTACGTTGAACAGATGACGATATGGTTTCCGAGTTTTGGATTTTAATCTTGATTCTTTTGCATACCGTATTTACCTCGGAACAACCTGTGATATATTTTAACATGAACAATGCCGCATTTGAAACCCCATTGACGACGGTGATTGAAATCGATTGGCGCAATTCCACCGAACACGAAGAAAAGTACGACATAGGCTGTTGAAGGACCCCCAGATGTTATCCTCGAAGTTGCGATGTTTACCGCGGAGGGGGCGCCTTGGTTTCTTATTTAGAAAGATATAGAAACAGAAAGTGGTGTAATTAAACGTGTAATTCCTTTATCATTTTATGCGAGAAAAATATGTTCGAGTGTGTTGAAATTTTCTCAAATCCCCACTGTTTCCAGATCGGTAAGATTGATTGTTATATTGCATTGGGCTAGTGGCTTAAATAATTTCCAGATGGATTATAGAATGATCGCCAAAATAGTCCCATTTATATAAACTATTATGTACCCTGTTTTTAAAAAAAAGTATTTTTGCATTAAAATGTGTTGACATAAAATGTTGTTATATTTTTAATTTTACAGTGTGCAGTTATTCTATATGGGATAAGACCGCGGAACATTAACTGGCAAGATTAGAAATATACAGCTTACGTCAATTTCGCGCACCTGTTACAGTCAAAACATTTGAAATGGGCGGGAACAAGTTGACGCGGATATTTCCAATCTTGCCATGCATATGCATATTACATATACATCATTTCATTTTTATATTTCTATGATTTTCTGAATGCTTAAAACACTGCTGTGATGTCATTCCTTTGGTCCAGTCAGACCAGCAGTCTAAAATTTTACCTGTGACAGTCCGATATTAGTGAGCTTCTTAATATCAGACCGTTACCAGTGGCTACAGTACTGATATCCAACGGGCCTCGAAACTGTCTGATATTTTTTCATACAAAACTGTTTTCGGCATATGTCTATTACATATATATTGAATCCTATAATTATATTATTTATTAGTGTGCATTTATTCATGACAACTTAATTTGTAGAAAGGTCCAGAGTTACTTTTAAGGCAATAATTATATTATGGTCAAAGTTAAGTTGTGTCTTTTAATTTCATTGGTGTTTTAGTTTGTTTCTTGTTCATCGATTGGACTCCACAAGTTCTTTGGTTTTTAGTTCAATCTTTGTCAAGAGTTTGAAGAGTGTAGACCTTACTAAAAGTTTACGGACATTTTTGACAAATACAGTCATGTACATCTCTTCTTGGTAAGTTAATTTAAAATCACTAATATTAATATCATTTCTAATATTTCTACTATACTCTGTCCCGAGTTTTTGCTTCCACCACTTTTTGCTTGATATTTCGATAATAATAAATACCCTTGTGCTCAAACTACGTTCATCCACTAATATGAAAAATTCCAGATATCTGTTTTGAAACGTCCCCTCTACCGCTTCAGGTTTCAATACACATCCCAAAATAGAAAGTCTACGGGGATTAACTTTGCATCAGCCATTAATAAGCCCGGATGATAACGTTGAAAAATTGCGCGAGGTGTTCCGAGTACTTCCGAATGGAGAAAAGATGTAAACATTTCCCATTATAGATCTCCGTAAGAAATTTGTTTTCGTTACTGTAAACTTTTATGAATAAAAAGGGATAATTTGTCAATGAAGACATCTTGGATATTTTCCATTTCATCGATTTCAACTGTATTTCTTTCACAGGAATGTTTATTTTTATTAAAAATCATCAAAAAGTGATGGAAGCAATAACTTGGGGCAAATTATAAATGTCAAATCAGTATTTAATTATATTTATAATTCTTTTGCATTTTCTCTTATTGAATGACTAGTGAGAGGGAGACTTTTTAAATAATAAGTTAAAGTGTAAATAGTTATAACTGAAGACTTCCTATATGTGTTTTAATTAAAACTACTTTTATGATAGTATAATAGTTGAATAATTAATTACAGAATGCACACGTATCTTGAAATGATCGAGTCTTCATATTGAACTTGGTTCAACTTGTACATTGGGCATATTCCCATAGAATAGTATGTGTATGTTTATGCCTAGAATAGCATAATGTATTATATGCACTATATGATTATGACATTTATTTTATGACTCAAATGTAAATGAATGTAAATGGATATAGAGGAGATATGATGTAAAGTGTAGTTTACTTGTATAAGTTACCTCCCTTTATAAAGTTAAATTACTTCAATATATTGACTGTACATCAATAAGTAATATTACTTGAAGCATATGTGTTTTATGCCGTATATTTTTACTTGTTTTATTGTTATTACACGGTCAAATTCAATTCTATTCTACCGTTTATTATAATATCGTATTTTTTCCAAGCATATGATTGGTCGATTGCTGTCACATGACCGTGCTATAAATTCTGTTATAGACCTTATTATACTAAAAATAGAAAATTTATTGACCTCACTATACTAAAAATAGATTTTCATGACAAGATGCTGGTTTTGGCACGTGCGACATTGTGACCTCATAATAGCGAAATCAACACCTTTACATTATGAACAAAATATTTCACTACTATACGCTTGAAGAGATAAAGAGAATAAGTTTTTGATTTATTATAATGAAACAGTTATAGCCTTTTGATATCGGTCAATACATGGTTTTATAGACCTGATGAAAATATATCAACCTCGGACTTCGTCCTCGGTAGATATACTCTCATCAGGTCTATAAAACCATGTAAGGCTATAATTGTATAATGTAACTGATGTCAATAAAGGCCCGTTTAACGAACCCCAACAGGAGTGTTGATTCTAAACCTGTTACAAATATTAATTAAATAGCGTACTTACAATTCGTCTTTCCCTTCTTTGTATAATATATTTATAAGTATATTTCGTAGTTTAACCTGAAGTTGATCATTTCATATTTTCAACAAATAATTTTCTGTTTCTCTTTCGTTTCTGCGAATTAAAAAAAATGATTATATTGTTGGGGTAGTTTAAGGTATGCGCAAAAGACTTGAAAATAACTGGTTGACTTAACTGCAGTAGAGCGTACATTTATGCACAGATCATGCAGATAATCCAATATTATTCATCCCATTAATATTAAACCCTTTATATTCTGAAATAAATAATATATTATGAGATACCGTTATGAAGTTAACCCTGTTCGCGTACCTCTTCTTGTAAATCACGTGTCCGACTATTGATCAAACGTTTTCAAAAAGCTACTTTCGGTTTTTTATTCATTTCCACGAATACTTTTACTGGCGAGTCCATTTTTCTAAAGAGGATTTAGGTCTGCACAATTATATAATATATCTATTTAACCATGCATCTTTTTCTTACATTTTTATTTTAATTGTAAAAATCACAATTTTATGTTGTTGGCTAGAAATATTAAGCATATCTTTTGGAAATTGCAGTACATTTAAATATTTTTAGTCCTGCATTCCCCTTTGTATTATCTCCTGATGATAGTTTATTATACATGTCAAGAGACAAGATTTCAGCTAGGCCTAGGAGAAAGACTTTGGTAATGGGTTGAGATGAATTGCTGATCAAAAATGGCAAAAGGATTGAACGAACAGAAAGACAAAATATGGGGTAAGTGTCTTCAGACTGCATGGTGATCATAGGGTTGAACGCTCATTCGCGGATCCAGAAAATTTTTCCGGGGGGTGGGGGGGGGGGTGGTTCGATGCATATTTTTGGTAATTTTACTAATAGTAGTATGTAAATTTTAGTGCTGAAACGAATTTTCGAATATTTAAGAAATGAACTCAATGTCTACCCAAATTATACGAGTATAACCTGGGTTGGGGCAGTTTACGCTTCTTCGCAGATTATAAAAAAGCGTAAATTGCTCCAACCCAGGTTATACGAGTATAACTTGGGTAAACATTGAGTTCATTCCTTATAATTTAATTTTCTGTAACTTTCTGTACAAATTATGTGCGTTTTACTTTTAAAATGATAATAATCTGTTCAAAATTCAAACGTAACGTCAAGCGGATTATAGTTTGTCCCAAGTTATTGCTTCCATCACTTTTTGATGATTTTTATTAAAAATACACATACCTGTGAAAGAAGTACAGCTGAAATCGATGAAATGGAAAATATCCAAGATATCTTCATTGACAAATTATCCCTTTTCACTCATAAAGGTTAACAGGAACGAAAACAAATTTCTTACGGAGATTTATAATGGAAAATGGTTACATCTTTTCTCCATTCGGAAGTACTCGGGACACCTCGCGCAATTTTTCAACGTTATCATCCGGGCTTATTAATGGCTGATGCAATGCAGAATCTCCGTAGACTTTCTATTTTGGGATGTGTATTGAAACCTGAAGCGGTAGAGGGGGCGTTTCAAACCAGATAATCTGGACATTTTTCATATTAGTGGACGAACGTAGTTTGAGCATAAAGGTAATTATTATTTTCGAAATATCAAGCGAAAAGTGGTGGAAGCAAAAACTCGGGACAGAGTATAGTACGTTTTTGACGTTGGTGCATTGTGACGTGTCTTGTGACGTTCAAACCAGGTTATACAAATTTAACTTAATTTTTCTATCCAATCAAATACCGCATTACAACCAAAATTAAATTATTCGCGAATAATTTAATTTTGGTTGTAACGCGCTTTCTGATTGGCTAAAAAAATTATTTTATATCGTATAAAGAATGTTGCTTACGTCATAGTAAGACTAACGTCAAAAATGTATCAATCCGCCTGACGTTACGTTTGAATTTTGTACAATTTGATGTCATTTTAAGGGTCAAATGACCGATTTTATCTACAGTTAATAGCAAAAAATTAAACTATAAGCAATGAATTCAAATATTTATTAGTTTTATACGATATAAAATGGTTTGGAACAGTTTACGCTTTTTAGCTCACCTGAGCTGAAAGCTCAAGTGAGCTTTTCTGATCAAAATTTGTCCGTTGTCTGTCGTCGTTGGCGTTGTCGGCGGCGTTGGCGTTGTAAACTTTTCACATTTTCATCTTCTTCTCCAGAACCACTGGGCAGATTTCAACCAAACTTGGCACAAAGCATCACTGGGTAAAGGGGATTCAAGTTTGTTCAAATGAAGGGGAGATAATTTAGAATTATTAAAATTTGTGGGTATTTTTCAAAAATCATCTTCTCAAAAACTATTAGGCCAGATATTCTGTAACTTGTATGGAAGCATCCTCAGGTAGTGTAGATTCAAGTTTGTTCAAATCATGGTCCCCGGGGGTAGGGTGGGGCCACAATGGGGGGATGAATTTTAACAAAGGAATATATAGAGAAAATCTTTAAAAATCTTCTTCTCATAAACTATTGGGCCAGAAAAGCTCCAATTTGAGCGGAAGCATCCTCAGATAGTGTAGATTCAAGTTTGTTCAAATCATGGTCCCCGGGGGTAGGGTGGGGCCACCATGGGGGGATGAATTTTTACAAAGGATTATATAGAGAAAATCTTTAAAAATCTTCTTCTCAAAAACTATTAGGCCAGAAAAGCTCAAATTTGAGTGGAAGCATCCTCAGATAGTGTAGATTCAAGTTTGTTTAAATCATGGTCCCCGGGGGTAGGTTGGGGCCACCATGGGGGGATGAATTTTTACAAAGGAATATAATAGAGAAAATCTTTAAAAATCTTCTTCTCAAAAACTATTAGGCCAGAAAAGCTTAAATTTGAGTGGAAGCATCCTCAGATAGTGTAGATTCAAGTTTGTTTAAATCATGGTCCCCGGGGTAGGGTGGGGCCACCATGGGGGGATGAATTTTTACATAGGAATATAATAGAGAAAATCTTTAAAAATCTTCTTCTCAAAAACTATTAGGCCAGAAAAGCTCAAATTTGAGTGGAAGCATCCTCAAATAGTGTAGATTCAAGTTTGTTTAAATCATGGTCCCCGGGGGTAGGGTGGGGCCACCATGGGGGGAAAAATTTTTACAAAGGAATATAATAGAGAAAATCTTTAAAAATCTTCTTCTCAAAAACTATTAGGCCAGAAAAGCTCAAATTTGAGTGGAAGCATCCTCAGATAGTGTAGATTCAAGTTTGTTTAAATCATGGTCCCCGGGGGTAGGGTGGGGCCAGCATGGGGGGATGAATTTTTACAAAGGAATATAATAGAGAAAATCTTTAAAAATCTTCTTCTCAAAAACTATTAGGCCAGAAAAACTTAAATTTGAGTGGAAGCATCCTCAGATAGTGTAGATTCAAGTTTGTTTAAATCATGGTCCCCGGGGGTAGGGTGGGGCCACAATGGGGGATGAATTTTTACATAGGAATATATAGAGAAAATCTTTAAAAATGTTCTTCTCAAAAACTATTGGGCCAGAAATGCTCCAATTTGAGCACAGGAATCCTCAGATAGTGTAGATTCAAGTTTGTTTAAATCATGGTCCCCGGGGGTAGGGTGGGGCCACCATGGGGGGATGAATTTTTACAAAGGAATATAATAGAGAAAATCTTTAAAAATCTTCTTCTCAAAAACTATTAGGCCAGAAAAGCTCAAATTTGAGTGGAAGCATCCTCAGATAGTGTAGATTCAAGTTTGTTTAAATCATGGTCCCCGGGGGTAGGGTGGGGCCACAATGGGGGGATGAATTTTTACATAATATATATAGAAAAAAATCTTTAAAAATCTTCTTCTCAAAAACTATTGGGCCAGAAATGCTCCAATTTGAGCACAGGCATTCTCAGATAGTGTAGATTCAAGTTTGTTTAAATCATGGTCCCCGGGGGTAGGGTGGGGCCACCATGGGGGGATGAATTTTTACAAAGGAATATAATAGAGAAAATCTTTAAAAATCTTCTTCTCAAAAACTATTAGGCCAGAAAAGCTCAAATTTGAGTGGAAGCATCCTCAGATAGTGTAGATTCAAGTTTGTTTAAATCATGGTCCCCGAGGGTAGGGTGGGCCCACCATGGGGGGATGAATTTTTACAAAGGAATAGAGAAAATCTTTAAAAATCTTCTTCTCAAAAACTATTAGGCCAGAAAAGCTCAAATTTGAGTGGAAGCATCTTCAGATAGTGTAGATTCAAGTTTGTTTAAATCATGGTCCCCGGGGGTAGGGTGGGGCCACCATGGGGGGATGAATTTTTACATAATATATACAGAAAAAAATCTTTAAAAATCTTCTTCTCAAAAACTATTAGGACAGAAATGCTCCAATTTGAGCGGAAGCATCCTCAGATAGTGTAGATTCAAGTTTATTTAAATCATGGTCCCCAGGGGTAGGGTGGGGCCACAATGGGGGGATGAATTTTTACATAGGAATATATAGAGAAAATCTTTAAAAATCTTCTTCTCAAAAACTATTAGGCCAGAAAAGCTCAAATTGGAGTGGAAGCATCCTCAGATACTGTAGATTCAAGTTTGTTTAAATCATGGTCCCCGGGGGTAGGGTGGGGCCACAATGGGGGATGAATTTTTACATAGGAATATATAGAGAAAATCTTTTAAAATGTTCTTCTCAAAAACTATTGGGCCAGAAATGCTCCAATTTGAGTGGAAGCATCCTCAGATAGTGTAGATTAAAGTTTGATTAATTCATGGTTCCCGGGGGTAGGGTGGGGCCACAATGGAGGATGAATTTTTACATAGGAATATATAGAGAAAATCTTTAAAAATCTTCTTCTCAAAAACGATTAGGCCGGAAAAGCTCCAATTTGAGCGGAAGCATCCTCAGATAGTATAGATTCAAGTTTGTTTAAATAATGGTCCCCAGGGGTTAGGATGGGGCCACCATGGGGGGATGATTTTTTACATAGGAATATATAGAGAAAATCTTTAAAAATCTTCTCCTTAAAAACTATTAGGCCAGAAAAGCTCAAACTTTTGTGGAGGCATCCTCAGATAGTGTAGATTCAAGTTTGTTTACATCATGGTCCCAGGGGGTAGGGCGGGGCCACAATGGGGGGATGAATTTTTACATAGGAATATATAGAGAAAATCTTTAAAAATATTCTGGGAAAGTTTTCAGTCCAAAAAGTAGTAACTGGTGTGAAAGCACGGGTTGTGCAGATTAAAGTTTGATCAAACCATGATTCCCCAAAGAAAAGTGGGGGGGGGGGGGGTATATAGGAATAGAGAAAAATCTTCTTACAGGTACAACAACAAAAGGGGCTATGTATTTACCATAATAATATGTGGATAAAAATCGGCAGATGTTTTAAATTTTTTGAGCAAGATCTACTGTACTTAGTTGTCAAGATATTTTGATTTTGATACTGTAATGCTAATTTGATCAGATATAAGGCTATTGTTGCTCAGGTGAGCGATGTGGCCCCTGGGCCTCTTGTTTATAAACCACTTCGCGGTTTATAAAGCGTAACTGCCCCAAACCATTTTATATCATATAAAACTAATAAATATTGAATTCATTCCTTAAATGAAAAGTAAATTTCTAATATTCGAATGCAGTGTTTTAAACTCGTCAAAAAACTATAGCTATAATAGACACTCAGGGCTGACAGCAAGGCCTAGTATAAGTTGTCAGCCCTGTTAAAATTCAACCAACCCAGAAAAAAAATTCACATTTGTTCGTATTTTTCATTTGCATGTAAAACATTAAAATATCTGTTTATCGATTTCGTTCCGTGATAAACTTGTTGTTTTTGGTTGTTCTGTTATCGTCCAAGTCTAATCTCGGCGAGATTCATCGAGACTAAAAATTTTGACGGACGTCTATTCCGAACCTTTGAGTATATATATATATATATATATATGACCTTGACTGGAACTTGAGCATTGGAGGTGTGAATGCATGTAGAAATGAATTGAAAAATAAACAAGTTCATATTTTGTGGGATTTAAACGTACCATTTAACGGTAGGAAACAAACATTTTATGTTGATAGGGAATTAAAACGATGTTCTAAGTAAAAAGTTGAAGCGGTCAGTTGATTTAATTAAGCGTATTTCTATCCTAACAACCGGCCGAAGTTGGGGCAAATGACTATATTTGGTATAATTTGGTATAATCGGACAATAAATTATTCCACATTTTGAACTTCAATCTTGTTCGAGCGACAGCGGCAGCATACTTCCGATCCATAACAGTTACCACTTCCCCTACTACCTGATCCACTCCAAGGCTATTACCCTTAGGAACATTGTAAATAACTTCATTTTTCTGTATGTGCACATGTACCTTTTGTGTGTGTATGTGTTTGTGTGCATATATAATCATATATTTGCATATCCATTGTCCTCTCCCACTATAGGTCTATACCGAGGAGCTGCATTCATTTTTCTAAAATCACAATTGCTCTGACTATCCGCAATGCCCCACAGACTCTCAGATAGCGAATTCTCAACAATTATAAAATAATTTTTACTCGTATATATAGTCAATATTTCTAATAACAAAAAATGTAGTGTTTATATAAATTATCTAAAGTTTTAAATACAATACAATATATTTTTGTTTTGTTTTGTTCATACTTATTTTTAATTAATTACAAGTGTTATTTATTATTCTTTAATAAATACGTACTCACATAAATCGACAGTGTTTTACTATTATATATATTTGTACAAAATTCAATGTACAAGGAAAGATAACTCTTCCTTACTATACCATGAATTATGTACCTTACTGTTGGCGTACTAGTACTATGACGCCATAAAGGTGTGACGTCATATACTTTTCCATGACGTTATAGATCATCACATAAGTCAGAGTGTTAAGGAGGTTGGATCCTGCGATCATAAGTCTTTAAGTTTTTTTCTGAAGTATTTTTTAAAAATCTACAAACATAGCTAAACCAAAATTCAAAACAAAATTGTGGGGTCTATATGCTCCTTTCGGTGCTACAGTGTATTTAATCTGACCTTTCTGCACTGAAAATGCAAATTGCACATAAATCGCTTTTTCCTCAATAATTTTTAATCGGAATAAACCATGGCATCAAATACAAATTTATATTATTTAAAATTGATAAAATTAAAATAATCATTAAGAAAAAGTTTGCAATTTTTCACCTAATTGATATTTTGACCTTTTTGCACTGATAAAATGCTGTTTGTATCCATTAACGATTCAACATGCAATAAAATTATTTAAAAGTCTCAAAATTTTTCTCAAATTTTAATAGACTTGTCAAAAATAATATATATTAAGGGGGAACAGGGCACATATCACGTGACTATCATTGCAATGATGCTTTGATGTGCTAACTATATAATGACGTCATAATTGATATGATTGTATATTGTTATGATGTCATTTATTCCTTATGGCGTCATGGAGGATTTGATGGATCTATTTCCCGTACTTAACTGAATGTAATTGTACAAAATCATAAGCGGTTAATATAATCAGATATATACATGTATTCTGATAATGATCTGTTCATATTAATTGATAAATCTAAATAATGCATTACTTTTTTTTGATGGTTCCAAACAGTGTTTGTCACAAAAGTTCATAATTCCAAAATAAGGGGTAGGGGTGATTCCTATTGTAGTATCTCTTTTAAATGCCAAGAAAGTTGCTATGGAAATTTGATAAGTTATAAAGCACATGCTAAGGTTGATATATGAAATTTTTTTTTTAAATTTCATTGACAATTGTTTATGTGCCATCACATTTTGTTCAAATTTAGAATCAAAAACTTCAAAATTTTAAGTGATGATTTCAGCAATATATTGATAAAACTATGATATTGCTATGTTAAAAAGCGCGTGCTATGATTATTGTGACGTCACGAAAAAATTCATATAGAATTGAACGTTTTCTTTATTCTATAGGTTCAGATAAGGAAACATATTTGCAAATGTAAATATAATATCATATTGCATAATTATTTATTACAATGTAATATTGTATTATATAATATATATTGTAAATATCATAGGATGCAATATCATATTTTATATTTTTGTATTGATAAACATTGTATCTTATAATACCGTATGAAATGAACATATGATTATCATACAATTTTTTAACAAATGGTATACGATATTGTGTCAAAACAGTATCCGTGAATATCGAAGATCATTAACTATAATTTTCATATAATATGATAAAGGTGGTCTCATAAAGGTGATGCCTCATAAAGATGATGTCTCGTCTCGGTGAGCTTCGTAATCTGTGATTACCTATGTTTTTTTAATTTGAAAAATACAACAAAACGTCACCAAACGTTTTGTATCGGTAAGCTTTCGAAGTTTTTTTTTCGATAGTAGCATAATCTGCAATTCTTGTTCGATTGCAGAATAGAAAACACAAGTTTAAGTATCGAAATCGGAAAACATTTAAACAAACATCGTATATTTGATGTCATTCGATCACATTACCTGAACATAACCTAAAAATGTATGAAGCTAAATGAAATGTAATAGTCAAACTATGAGACGAGCACACTTTCAACTTGGCAATATGACTGCCGGCTGATTTGATTTTTGATTTTGAATTAATTTCCGGAATACCGAGCCCGATTTCTTAAAGTGCAAATAAACGCGTCTTAAATATCAACCCAAAATAATGGCTCAACTATATCCCCGGCAATAGTGATTTTCACAGTCATGTATCGACACTAAATAAAGATGCTTTCACATTAGTTTTAACTTTCCTGACCAAATGGTTCTTGAGAAAAAGATTTTTGAAGATTACATGTATATTTAACTATGTAAAATTTGACCCTCTATTGTGGCCCCACCCTACCTCTAGGGGTCATGATTTTCACAACTTTGAATCTACACTACCTGAGGATGCTTCTACATAAGTTTCAGCTTTCCTGGTCAAATGGTTCTTGAGAAGATTTTCAAAAGAATTTCAAAATTTTTCAATAATTTCTAATTATCTCCCCTAAAAAAGGGGCGTTGTCCTTAGTTTTCACAATTTTGAATCCCCTTTGCCTAAGGGGGCTTTGTGCCAAGTTTGGTTGAAATTGGCCCAGTGGTTTTGGAGAAGATGTTGAAAATGTGAAAAGCTTACGGACTGACGGATGGACTGACAGACGGACGACAGACAAAATGTGATTAGAAAAGCTCACTTGAGCTTTCAGCGCAGGTGAGCTAAAAACGCGTGAATGGGTCGGTAGAATCATTGAGGTATTTTCGAATACAGTACTGTGAAAAATAACTCATACAAGGTTTTCTGTGTACCGTTGGATGGTAAGGACTTTTTCAACGCTCTTCAGGTAGATTCGATGGTGTTTGTATGATCAACTGAGTTTAGATCTACAAAATTTACCGAGTGGTTTACTGTCAAATGAGTAAAACCCTCATTGTCCAAAGAATTGTAGACTTCCGAACAATCACAAATTATAGTTGATCCGGGTTTGATGTGTTGTTTTATAACATTGATAAGGGTATCGGCAGTTCTGTTTTCAACGGATGTGAAAAAAAAACGTTTTTGAGTCCCGCTCTATGCCCCCAAACACCCAGACTTCATCCACCCGTCTGCCCTTGTGATATTTTCTTTTCCCAAACTTGCTTTCGTCTATTTCAACTACAATTCTCGGGCCACCGATAACATTGTTTTCATTGGTTTGCAGAATTTAATCACAAACTTCTCTGTCGTAGTTATACCAATCCACTATAGTCCTTTCACAAACTCCCAAGTTCATGGCACACAGACTCCTCACTCAGGTTACATCGGTATACCAAGAAATAGGTTAAATGCAGAATTTGTTCTAAAATCAAATTGTGATTCTCGAACCACGATCCTTTTCGAATGGAAACTTTTTTATGACATTTCTTGTTTGAACATCTCCAAACGTAATTATCCCGGCTAAAAGAAGAATCTTTTCGAAATCCAAAACGCCCTATTCCACAAAATTTGCATATACAGTCTTTAGGATTCAGGAGTAAATTAAGGTTAATAAGCCATGCTATAATCGATTCTGTAGACTCTCATAATTTTGCTAGATCTTTAAGCTTCAACGGCATCGCGTGTATTTGTTTACATCGCAGCTGTCAAAGTATGAAAATTACACCACTAGGCATGCGCAGCTCGCGCTTCATTAACGATCATACATAATCGATTTTCACTTTATAAACATCAATATCTATTGATTTAAAAAAAAAAAATTAGGTTGAAAACTCTCGTTTTAAAAAACGAAGTTTTAAACCATAAAAACTATCGTAGATTTCGATTTTGTGGTCAAAATAGCTCAAAACATCACAATTTTCAATTTTTTCGATCGCTCACGCGATCTTATATATAGAGATATCGCATATGGCGATACTGTATTTTAGCGCGTTTTTGGGGGGACTGGTAAGTAAAGTCATTGTTGCAAGTGTGTTTTTTAAGGGATCCGCCATTGTAAGCTGTAAGATAAATCGTTGTATCATAATCCGGTGCACTGCCAGATTTGTATAGCCCAAGGCTTGTCTGCCAGGTTTTTAATTCGTCCCACATCATTATTTGTCTGTTGTCATGAGTAAGTTGCTTGAGAAAGGATTCAACAGTTGCGGCTGAAATAATTGAGATAGAAATTATTTATCATAGATATTCGACTTTTTATCACTAAGGCTTAAATATAAATATTTGAGATATTCCAATATTAATCTTCCATTACTTATTCAACGAATTTATAAGTAATATTTACTTAAGGATTCTCGGGGGAGAATGTTTCAAACATACGATTTCCTTTATTTTTTCCAGTGGAAGGTCAACTTATGAGTAAACTATGAGCAACAAAAGTAAATTGGCCGGATAGTTTAATTGTTTACCGCGCTCAAATTTTGGAAGGTTAACGTATGAGTAAACGTTTCGCCAAATTAAAACGAAATTGACCGGATAGTTTTTATGCTATCCGCCCTCATATTTTGGTCTTTTAAACGTGTCTTGCCAGCCTTTTTACATATAGAATTGTATATAATAAAAGGATGTTTACCAATCAAATTTTATTTTATTTGTAATAGCGAGCGCCGCTCGCTGGCGAGCGAAGCGAGCTCTAAGAACCAGTGCGCGCGGGAAAAAGAACGAGCTAAATCTACAGATTCATCAAGAAATTTTTTTTGTTACGTCCCACAGTGCTCTCTAATGTTTTCTCCCGTGGTGCTATGACAAAAATGGCTAACATTTAACTCGTAATTAACGGTGCATTTAGGTTTGAAGACACGTTTTGTGTAGTGCACAAGCTTTGGTGAGATCCAAGAGATTTTTTACATACTTCCATTCCTTCGTATTGAGTCGAGATACGTAAACAAATAAATATATAGATTTGAATGTGTGACGTCACAGTGAACTCGCGCTAGATTTCCCGCGATAAATTTAGAGGTGGATCAAACATCTATATAATGCGTGTACTATAGCTATTTCAGTATAAACTTCGATACCTGCCTTAGATGATTTGTGGAGTTTTTAGTGTTTTTTTTAATTTTGATAGAGAGATTATATGATTATATATACAAGCAAGAGTTAAGCTAATTTTGCGTGCTTGAACAGTAAGTATAGGTAGGGAGGAAATTAGCAGATTAAAAAAATGTCATTTTGAAATAAATAAGAAAAAATAAACAGTTAAAAAATCTATGCAGATATTGCATATTGTCAAACCATTGAATTAGAAAAAGGGAAATTAAACACCTACAAACAGGGACCGGGGACACGGATACAACGCATGCCAAAATAAACAAATTTCAGGGAAAAAAAATCAGGAAAAAAATAAAAGTCAGATAACAACAAGGTACAAAAGAAAAATAATACTGTATTTACACTTTTGACCAAATTAAACACAAATTACATTTTACAGACTGATCAATTTTCTCCAAAAGTAAAGAACGGCTTTAGGGGAAGCAAGTCTGTGTACTATTATTTTGTAAGAATTTTAAATACTTAGAAATAATATATAATTCTCTCCCTCTCTCTCAAAAAAAAAAAAAGAAAAAAAATCTTTGATGTTAGTTGATAACTGTTAAAATATCACTAAGTTGACAATGACGCAAGATATGTGTAATTCTTGCTGCGCTCGCCACAACGGTAGCACCGTAAGACATATTAGATAAAAAATACCTTTCCACTGTGACTCGCACGATCGCGCATATATTTTTATTTTGCAAATTAATTATTGACGCTGGAATGAACAATGATCGACGTTTATTTTTGCCAATTGTTACGTGAAAGCCTCAACTAACGTCATCGTAAGACGTTGACACCGACGTGGGAAACGTCGATTTTGAAGAAGCAGTGAACTGATTAAAATACTTCTAAACATTATTCTAAGGATTCATTTCACTAAAAATAATTTTTATAAGTATTTTTTTTTTAAAATAAAAACGTTACATGATAACCTATAGATTAACATTTTACTCTGTATTTGTGTTTTACGACAGTAATGCTCAATACCCTGCGCAGAGGGCTCAAAATTTTAAACCTGCTACCGACCTTAACAGGTAAAATTATATTCTACTAGATGATATCCCGCGCACGCGCGGGGATTAACAATAATTCACATATTATATTATATTCACATATTATATTATAATACAATGCTTAATATGTTGAACCAGGTTTTTTGTTCATTTTTCTATGTATTGTGTCCGAAATTTTTCTTATTTGCTTTTCTTAAAATATTCTATAAAATTGAAATAATAAAGCAACTGCGTGGCTGAAAATTTAGAGGAGAGGACAGGGATGAAAATCTAAGCTGAAATGGAGTATATACACATGAACATGTACATGGCCTTAATTCTTTTTGTAGCAGCTGACTGGAAAAAAAATAGACTATTATCTTATTTCAAACCAGAGTGTGGGTGTATAGAGCGTGGTATCTCTTTTTAGAACTTTGTTATTTATGTCAAATTTCACTTATTATTGCCCAAAATAAGAAATTTAGATACAACACTGTCAACAAATTAATTTATAAGGTTTACTACCAATCTGTCGTGGTATAAAAAATGTATATGTTATTTAAAAACGTGTACGCACTTTTCGCCATAGTGTTAATTAGTCAACCCCATTTTTTGGCATCCCGTTCTGTAAAGTTCTTTCTATCAAAAATAAAATCGCGTCCATTGGCCCATTTTATTTATTAACTTTTTTGTATTAACCAGATGTCCGATTTGCCCACAAAGCATGGTGACTCATCCTACATTCTCCAACATGACGTTAATTAGCCAAACCGCATTCTTGGTTACCCCGTTCTGGAAAGTTCTATTCATCAAAACAAAACTCGCACATTCAAGAAACGAATTGGCTCATTTTATTTATTCAACATTTGTCAAATCTCAATTCTTATGTATACTCGAAATAGGTTCCCAGGATATATATTTATTCTTTACATAATCATTCAATATTATTTCATTGTAAGTATATTTTTTGATGCAAACTCCCACTGACTTGGATCCGCCAAAGCGTGTCCACCACCTTACTCACATATTTGCTATTTCGGACTGGTTTATCGAAAATGAAAGTAGGTTTTTAATTTATCTTACAATAAATACTTATCAGGTAAAATTCAATTATAGCTTACGGACATCAACTCACACATGTTGAAATGCCAAAGGTGTGAGCAGTTACTCGGGTGCAGGCATTTCGAAGTTTATTGGCAAAATGTCTTAATTTATAAGTATAGATACGACTTTTCTTACATTGTGCCGACTCAACTTCTTTATTTTTTTCTTTTATGACGTCCATTGCGGCGATCCCCGGGGGTAGGGTGGTGCCACAATGGGGGGTCAAATTTTTACATAGGAATATATAGAGTAAATCTTTAAAAATCTTCTTCTCAGAAACTAATCAGCCAGGAAAGGTGAAACTTATGTGGAAGCATCCTCAGCTAGTGTAGAATCAAAGTTGTGAAAATCATGACCCCCGGGGGTGGGATGGGGCCACAATGGGGGGTTGAATTTTTACATAGGAATATGTAGAGTAAATCTTTAAAAATCTTCTTCTCAGAAACTAATCAGTCAGGAAAGCTGAAACTTATGTTGAAGCATCCTCAGCTAGTGAAGAATAAAAATTGTGAAAATCATGACCCCCGGGAGTAGGGTGGTGCCACAATGAGGGGTCAAATTTTTACATAGGAATATATAGTGTAAATCTTTAAAAATCTTCTTCTAAGAAACTAATCAGCAAGGAAAGCTGAAACTTGTGTGGAAGCATCCTCAGCTAGTGTAGATTCAAAGTCGTGAAAATCATGACCCCCAGGGGTTGGATGGGCCACAATAGGGGTTGAATTTTTACATAGGAATATATTGAGTAAATCTTTAAAAATCTTATTCTCAGAAACTAAACAGCCAGGAAAGCTGAAACTTTTGTGGAAGCATCCTCAGCTAGTGTAGAATCAAAGTTGTGAAAATCATGACCCCCAGGGGTTGGATGGGGCCCCAATAGGGGTTGAATTTTTACATAGGAATATATAGAGTAAATCTTTAAAAATCTTCTTCTCAGAAACTAAACAGCCAGGAAAGCTGAAACTTATGTGGAAGCACCCTCAGCTAGTGTAGAATCAAAGTTTGTTCAAATCATGACCCCCGGGAGTAGGGTGGGGCCACAATGGGGGGGTCAAATTTTTACATAGGAATATATAGAGTAAATCTTAAAAAATCTTCTTCTCAGAAACTAATCAGCCAGGAAAGGTGAAACTTATGTAGAAGCATCCTCAGCTAGTTTAAATTCAAAGTTTTGAAAATCATGACCCCTGGGTGTAGGGTGGTGCCACAATGGGGGGGGGGTCAAATTTTTACATAGGAATTTATAGAGTAAATCTTTAAAAATCTTCTTTTCAGAAACTAATCAGCCAGGAAAGCTGAAACTTATGTTGAAGCATTCTTAATAAGTGTAGATTCAAAGATGTGAAAATCATGACCTCTGGGGGTAGGGTGGGGCCACAATGGGGATCGAATTTTTACATAGGAATATATAGAGTAAATCTTTAAAATCTCTAAAACTAAGTAGCTAGGAAAGGTGAAACTTATGTGGAAGTATCCTCAGGTAAGGACTAGGTAGATTTAAGTTTGTTCAAATCATGATCCCCGGGGGTAGGATGGGGTCACAACGGGGAGGGGGGAGGGAGACAAATTTTTGACATAGAAATATATGGAGAAAAATCTTCTACAAAACCATTTGTCTAGAAAATCTGTAACTTTAGTAAAAGCAACCTTGGGTAGTGTAGATTCAAATTCGTTAAAATAAAAATCTCGAGGAGTAGGGTGGGGCCACATTCAGGATTCAATTTTACAAAGGAAAACATTTTTAATTCACAAAAACTGAAATGTTATAATATATATGGTTTTACTTATATGCAAACATTTTGCCAATTTGTGATTCTTTAAAATTGTTAAGACTTTTGCCCCTGGACGATTCTTGGGCCTCACAAGGGGTTCAGAGTTTGATGTAGGTTTATATCCCATGTATAAACAATTGTCTAGGATCTTGTTGAGAACTGCGATGCTCAACATGTGATATGAATATAAAATCATCCTGTTAAAAAAGGGACTTGATTATAAACATAAGAATATCTACATGTATTACTACATTGTCCAGATATTTTGTATTATGTCGATCTCCATTAAGCTGATTTTATCATGCCTATTGTTGCTCAGGTGAGCGATGTGGCCCATGGGCCTCTTGTTTATTGTGCCGTTTGAATATGAAAATTTGAAGCGAAAAATGAACCATTTACATAGTCAAATAGTGAATTATGTTGATTATTGCCAATTTCGACACAGAAGTTCGAGTATAAGCGAGTTGCCATGGTGCTCCTTAGTATTTGATATTTCATACTTTAAATTAATGTACATTTTCATTTCTATCTAATTAAAATGAATGTGTAATAAGTTTTAAAAATTGTCCTTTTTGGGGGTGTTGCTTGTCGGTAAAGGGGCACAAACCTGCAAACCTCTATAATATATATTTGATTTAAGCTACATTTCAGGGGCAAACAAAGGGTGTTTTAACTAGCTTTTGTTTTCATATACAGAACACCTGGATGTTTAACTTTTATTATCCTCTTCTGTTTGAAAATTTCCCTCCGACAACTTTCTAAAGTCAATACTACGACTTTGGTGCACTTTGAACTATATGCATTGTGACGTCAGGATTTACGTAGTGTGGTTAATGAATATTTAATTAATGACTATTTAATTGTTCTTTTTGGTTTTATTGGTTGTTAAAGAAATGTCATTAATAACATTCATACTGGTACTGTACCAGTTATCGGCTAAGACCAGTTATCGGCTAAACTGAGAGTTCGGGTTTATAGCACGCGGCTATCTGAGATTTTTTAATTCAGTCCTCTGTTTTGAATAAAGAAAAATAAGTTTGCTTGAAAACTTTCTTGAATATGTTTTAAACATGAGCTAAAACGATCATTGTTTACCGCTGATTTACATCTTTGCACTTTCAGCAGTGGGGGAAGTGACATAATATGTTAAAAATAGATTATAACCCCTTTGTGATACATTATCATTTCCCTTCTTTGATTTGACATATAATATCACTACATATAACATGTAGAAACAAAAGGAATTCACTAAATTCTGAGAGATTCATAGCGCAGTTGAACGCCTGATTGCACAATATTATGCATTGAATAGTCTACGATTTTGTGTATTACCGTATGATAACAAACGAATAATTTTATGAGATTTGTTTATGCATCATAACCCCTACGAACTTTAGTCTGACCCCAAAAGGGGCATAATTCAAATTACATTTTGCAGAGTATCAAATCAACATGTACAGGGATTTTACTATGTTATTATCGCGAAGCCGATAACTGGTACAGTAAATCGTAAAAACTCGGCAAATTCTGGGAGTGCTAAAAAAGCACACAAAAAGATGTTTTGGGTTCTAAATAATGATTTAACCTAACAGGTGCATAAACAAGGAGTATACCATTTAAAGCATGTCAAGTTTTATTCAAAAATATCAAGAAATAAGGAAATACGAAAAGAAAACGTTAAATTTTAGCCGATAACTGGTACAGTGCCAGTAACGTTTTTATTTTTTAAACTAAAACGAAATACGTTTTTAATATAAAAATGTGTCATGATAATTCCCACATCATTACGTAAACGTAATCAGATTACGTCATTTGAATCACGAAAAACGTAATAAACAATCAGACATTAGAGGTTGTTTAATGTGACCGGGATGAATTTCAATATAGTGTTACGACCTTTCCGTAGGCTCCAAGATATACTGACATGCATCAATTTGATGAACATTTTTCCTAATGGTACGAATAATAGAGAAAACGTTATTGCTGAGGATCTGAAAAGAACGACGGGGAAGGAGATATATACCAAGGAAGAAATACCTATTGCCACTGAAAAACTATGAGATTCTGTCAAGATATGGGGACCGTCCTATGAGTATTTTCTGAAAATGTTGTGGAAAAAGAATTGTTGGCGTACATTAAGGAGAAGGAATCCAGTAACGTGGGATTGAGAAACATATTCCATCCGGTAAAAATCTGTTGTGGAACAGCTTTGAATTTTAGACCATCGTCCAAATGTACTGTATTTGAGAAAAATAGTGGGGGGTTCCAGAATTATACTGGATCATGCAAAAAATGCAAAACCATATATTCCATTAACTCGCTTGAAAAGGGGGCCGCTGAATCTTACTACAACGATGTTTTGGGACAGCGGTACTTCATGAGTACTAGGGATACCGTGTTCGAAATCTATTTGATTTTTGCTGTTGACCGGGATATGTAAGTATAAAGTGGTTTATGCTTTTTTAAAATAAATTTATTGAACCTCTTTTACAATTTTACATATATATTTTATAGGTACAAATAAAAATAAGTATATAACATAGCATTTTGTAAAAGAGTTATATAAGAAAGACAGAAATAAAAAGGGGTTTAATTTTATAGATTTTTAATGCGGTAAAGTATTGTGTTACCCGTGTAATACTGTAAAGTTTACATCGACGATTTTTAAAGTCTCCTTTTGTATAATTTAACACAGGTGAACAATATGAATTTGTCGTTTGGGTTTTGTTTTATAGAGATTTGAGACAAATAACTTAATTCTTGAATTAAAAACCCCTGGTGAATAAAAATGTAGGTTTATAATTGGTAAATGCTTTGACAATCTTTTGGGAAATATGAAGAATACATAATCTAAGAATACAAAAACCTAATGTGACAGCGTATTCTAAACGTCTAAACGAAAATCTGATAATAATATCCAGATCTTATTTTCACTTTAGGTACAGAAATGCAGAAATGGGTTGTCATTCGAAGGCATTTCAAATGCATACAATGACGTGCATTTTGGACAAGATTGGTCACTTAAAAGCGATGTTCGTGTACTGGATAGACGACGATTGTCCGAGGCTTGGTTCAAAAGGCATTTTATAGAATGGAAGATAGAGCTGGGGGAAACAGAAATAAGACCATTAACTTGCGCTGAAGTGGATGCTGAAATTTAGAGTTACATGACAAAGAATCGCGAGCACTTTTCTAGGAAATGGTCTGGGAATCATCATCATGACAACTGCATGTCAAAAGGTGTGTAATATTAGACAACACACTTTATATCAAACTAAAATTGAACTATGGGGCCACGAAATAAGATTTTAAAGGATTTTACTCTCTTCGTCACTCATTTAAATATATATTAACTTTTTTATAAAATTAATATTTAGATCATAAGTAAGCTCGTATTAGTTTTATTGACCCCGGACAGATGCAATAATTCATTTTAATTTGCTATGCTAAAACTAAAACTATATGTTAGAAGAAATTAATATCTTATTTCGGTAAATATCATTTCTTATATTCAAATAGACTGCTGACGAGCGATGATAGTTAATAGCCATATGAAGGGCACCACACTTGTATGCGATTACTCGGAAGGTGAAATTGAATTTGAGGAAATCGGTAGGGTAAAGGTGGGATGCAAGAAGACGCCAATCAAAGGTTCATATTATTGTATAGATCACCAGTTTTCTACAATCCCTACAGAACAGGTAATGATTATCAAAATCGTCATTATATATTTTGGTAAGTAAACTAGGATAATGACAGCAAACATTATAAACATACTCGTTTTTTTTTTATTCTTCAGAGTTGTTTGGTGACGCATACAGAAATTGAAAATCAGCTCAAATGCAAACCCGAAAAGAGGAAACGGGCAGCGAACAAACACAGATCCGCTGGAATCTGCAGCGCGGTTTATAACTGTGGCATAATAGTAGACATAACCGAGTTATTCGGCTGTGAATCACTTTCTCAGGTGTACGTATTCCTCACTTGGCTTTGGTATACCATAGCGACTTTTTCCGAAGTCATTTGCATATGACGACGCGTGCCATTTAAAGCGATTTGTGAATAGTAGGCAGAAAACACTGCAGGAAAGTTCATCGCTAGTCTCACATTTCCATACAAAGTTCCGGAATTCTACAATCTGAACACTGAAGCATATGAACAGACTTTTAAATTTGTATAAAAATTCAAGCATGCAACAAAACACATGACTTACGCCAGCAACGGTGTGTTTCATTTGATGATGTGTAACGCATATATTATGAAGACAAAATTATTAAGATAACAAACGTTTGAAACGTTAGATTATTAGAACGAATATCATCACTCTATGGTATCAGAAATAAAAATTATGTAAACAGAAATGAGAGAATATAATTCATTTTTAGCTCACCTGAGCTGAAAGCTCAAGTGAGCTTTTCTGATCACATTTTGTCTGTCGTCCGTCTGTCTGTCTGTCCGTAAACTTTTCACATTTTCAACATCTTCTCAAGAACCACTGGGCCAATTTTAACCAAACTTGGCACAAAGCATCCTTAGGCAAAGGGAATTCAAAGTTGTGAAAATTAAGGACCACGCCCTTTTACAAGGGGAGAAAATTAGAAATTATTGAAAAATTTCGTGAAATTTTCCAAAATCTTCTTCTTAAAAACCAATCAGCAAGGAAAGCTGAAACTTGTGTGGAAGCATCCTCAGGTAGTGTAGATTCAAAGTTGTGAAAATCATGACCCCCGGGGGTAGGGTGGGGCCACAATGGGGGGTCGAATTTTTACATACGAATATATAGAGTAAATCTTTAAAAATCTTCTTTTAGAAACCAATGAGCCAGGAAAGCTGAAACATGTGTGGAAGCATCCTCAGGTAGTGTAGATTTAAAGTTGTGAAAATCATGACCCCCGGGGGTAGGGTGGGGCCACAATGTGGGGTCGAATTTTTACATAGGAATATATAGAGTAAATCTTTAAAAATCTTCTTCTCAGAAACCAAACAGCCAGGAAAGCTGAAACTTATGTGGAAGCATCCTTAGGTAGTGTAAATTCAAAGTTGTGAAAATCATGACCCCCGGGGGTAGGGTTAGGCCACAATGGGGGTCAATTTTTTACATAGGAATATATAGAGTAAATCTTTAAAAATTTTCTTCTCAGAAACCAATAATATATATCATATATATCATATATATAAACAATTGTTTAGGATCTTTTTTAGAACTGCAATGCTCAACATGTGCTATGACTATAAAATCATCCTGTTAGAAAAGGGACTTGATTATAAACATACGAATACCCAGGGGGAAAATAGATTTTTATTTATACTGGATCAACATGTATTATACCACATTGTCCAGATATTTTTTATTATGATTCCATTAAGCTGATCTTATCATGCCTGTTGTTGCTCAGGTGAGCGATGTGGCCCATTGGCCTCTTGTTTAAAGAAATGTCTGTGACGCGCATGGATGAAGTTTCCCGGTCAATTTTTTTTTCTTTGATACGTGGATTAATGGAAACAAATATTGAATTCATTTCTTAAAGTAATGCAGATATAGTTATTATATAATTATACTAGTATAGAAATATGATAACGTCAGTTTCCAAAAATAATCCATAATTAAATTTGAATAAAAACTGTTGAAATGTTATTACACTTGAAAGTTCATATTAACAAATATACATTTTAACGATTATCTGATCAGATATAACATCAATGTTGCCAAAATTTTGTTTCAAATTAAATTGAATAATTTGGGATTGACAACGATACAGATATTTTTAGGATGACTAAGATATTGTCGGAAATAGTGTATGAAGGCTGGTCGGTGAAAGTAATATTTATTGTAATAGAGAAGATGTTTTACTCAAGCTTCATGACCTTATGTTTTAAAAGAACAGAATAGATATTGATTAAATTTTATTACCGATGGATTCAAAGGAATAAGAGCCAATATCGAGGTTGATATTGTCATTTTTATTGATATTGTTATATTTGTTTTAATGCATTTATTAAGATCGCTATTGATTAGGATATCGTCATTTTGTGTACGATATCGCCTTACATAGTTAGTTTTGAAACTTATTAGTGTCGATATCGTCATTTTGTGTACTATATCGTCGATATCGACAATATAATTGATTTTAATTTGCAACTTCATCAGTGTATGTAGATATCGAAGTCAATATCGTCAAGTTGTGTACGATATCGTCGATATCGACATCATAATTAGTCTAGCATATTTCAAAATTCGATATCGATATCGTCATTTTGTTGTCGTTATCGACAACAAATTGGTCTTGGACATGCATTGAAGACTCAAGTACGACAGTTAAGTCTCGTAGGCTGTAAACTTGATATCTTCGTTAAAAATTCATCTTTAGATCTGATCTTTGACGCAATGTCATGCAAGAGTGTAAGGATGAAGTCATATGTCTCAATAAAAAAAATTAAGCTCTAATTACGCATTAAGCGGAAGTGGAAGAATGGGAAGAAGCAGGTGCTTTTGAACCTCTTGATTTCTCTTGCAAAAGATAATTCATACATTTGAGTGCCCAGAATAGTTCAAGATCAAGATCATGATGTCAAGATCAAAGTCACTTCTTAGGGGGTTTCGACTCCACCGAAAGATTAGACACCTTCACAACAAGACAGCTCTTCACATTTCTGAATGACTTTGACCTTGACCTTTTAAGCATGAGAAAAGGTCAAATGAGCCATTGCAAGCAGTTTCATGTCTCTTTGATTGTATTTTTAATTTTTTCACGAAATCTTGAAAATCTCTAAGACTGTAATTGTTATCCGGGTCAGAGCGAAACCATTCGTCTTTGAGAAATGCACAACTGCTTTTGAGACTAAGAACATATGTGAAGGTTTTGTCACTTTCGTGCACCCAAGTGTCACGGCTTTCGAGGAGTAGCGAAAACAAACTTTTAGGTGAACGCGTCAATAGTTTCGAAACGTGCGGTGTTTCCGAGTCGGTCGCAGGGTCGGATGGCCCAATTACTTCTCAAATGCATTCTAATGCACTTTAAAGCTTTTCAATAGGTCGCAAAAATACCGTAATAAGGAACAGAACAAGATAAAATCTGTGGTGTAAAGACCTAAAAAATAAATAAAAAAATAAAAACTCAAACAATGAGGTGATGGGGGCTTGGAGCAATCCGCCTTTGGAGACTTCGTTAATAGACACTTCTTGTTGAGTAAACACCTGTTATATATCGAAGTGGACGTGTTTATATACGAATGTTTGTACCAACTGATCGTTAGAATTATCAGAAACGTGAAAATAAAAGTTTAATGCATAGATGACTGACATTTTAATGTAATTGCAGAGCTTACTGTAAGTGTTCCCACCATTCAAATGTGAAAATATACAATATTCTATAATGACTTTCATGATACCATTTTGTGTAACTCTGTGAGAATTGATACTTATACATACTCTTAGGGCGTTTTCCATTAACGTTGCCTCGCTGGCGACGTAAACGGGAAACTGTGACGTTAATGGAACGGTTTGCAACGTCACAATGCTCCAACGATGACGATTGCAGCTTAAAACGGATACTTATCTAAAAATTTGGTCCAAAAATTTTGGCTATATGCAGTTTTAATGTATTTCAACGTAGTAGGACAAATTGTAGTTGCAGAAATCCAGTTTTGTTGAATATGGTAACCTAGACGCCATATTGTTTCCTAATCAGCAATGTTAATATGTGTTGCCACAATCGCTCGCCGGCGACGCGCGTTCCAGCAATCGGCGACGAAGGCAACACCGGTGTTTGTTATAAAATAAGACATAATCAAACTTATATCATATGAACTTTAAAATATAAAATGTCTTACCATGCATATAATATCTACAATTCTATGTTATCTGGACATGTCAGTTTAATTGATGACTTTGCAGTTGGAAATTCAAGTATAGAAAGATGTTTATAACTATAGAAAGATCAATGTTTATGATAAAGACACCATCAGACAAAAGTGCCATTTGGGATGTTTTAGTTGTTATGAAATAATTCAATTAAATCATTACTTAAACTATAAAAATACTTTCGTTGGTGATTCAATGATCGCTACCTTCATAACCTGCATGAATCATCAAAGAAATCCTTTTATTGTTTATATTAACATCTTTCTTTTAACTTAAATATAATGAATTGATTGTAAAAAGTAAGTAAAATTAACTAAATTACTGTTAATGTATATCAGTGCGTTAGCTAAAAGAAACAACCAAATCGTCTTCTTTGGGAATATGAGTCTAAAATCAAATCATCATGATTATTTCGTACAGTCCGTGATTTTACTTTGGTTGATAAAGGTTTCGACCAATCGATATACGGTCCTGTCAGTTTCTACAGAGCTATAAATTACAATCAATATCCGTAAGAAATAGAGGGAATCATGCTTAGTGGATGTATATATATTGTTATAACATTCATCATTGTAGAATTTAACTTGCAAATTGGTGTGGTCATGCATGCTAGGTACACTTTATACACTTGACACGGTAATATAAAGTTGTGCTAATTTAGGGTCCGTATCTCCATCGTATAATAAACTTATTTGTTAAATTTGACAAGCGTTGACGATTATGCATTAACGGTATTATGTTTTTTTATGATATATTTGCAATTTTTAGTTTTCTTTATTTCCAGAAGTAACTGTTCAAATCCACCCAACTATCATTTCTGTGGGATTTCATGGACCAACAACTATAAGTTCAAGTTCAATTACTGGGGGTTTAAGAAGACTACTTTTGGATTCCAGTTCAAAGTCAACTTTATTAAAAAAAATAGGATGTTTCGACTACACTGTTTTAGAGGACAGGTCAAGCTGCAGTCATGTTACAGTCCTCCTTAAATTTCTTAAAGAATCGGCGATGAAAACTTTCGAGGAATATTGTTACAGTGAACAACTTGCAAAGAGCCTGGAACAGTATTGCGTTTCAGTGGGTCTTCATGTGGAATTAGGGTTCAACTACAGACTCGCAAACTGCGAATTTAGATTCAAAGTAACTATTGAAAGAAGAGTCATCACACAAAAGACGACTGGCGCACAAGGCAGTTTGAGGTAGGTAATTTTGAAGAAAGAAAAAACTAGTGTAAAAGCGATATGAAGGCTCTTAGAATAATCTGGCTTATACATCACCCACAGAGTACCTTTTTGGTAAAGTGTGTGCAAGACATTGAACCAAGTTTCTAAGTTTAAGGTCATAGCAGAAGCAGGTAAAAGTCTTGTCTGGATCATATTTTTTTTTCAATCTGGCTCATACTGCAATCACAGAGTGCCTTTAATCTAAGGGTGTGCAGTGACCTTGAACATTGTTTCTATCTCAAATGTAAATGTCATAACATATATCTTTAAAATCTTCTTTACAATAAATTCTCTCCGCAATGCATGGAATTATTTAGCTCAGATTAAACCAAACGAATGCATGTAGGTAAAGGGTTTGCAGTGAGATTGAATTTAAGTTCCATTAGGAAATAAACAGCAAGTTAAAAAGTTCACCGGGATATAAACTTGTTGTTTATATGATCAAATCCTGTGAAGCCCAAAGGGCTTCTCAGAATATTTGTTTAGGTACCAACCAAGTTTATATCCTGGTGAACGTTTTAACATTGCTGTTTATTACTTATATTTATGTTTTAAAAACACAAATTTTTCAGAATTATTAAAATAACTGTGTTTTTAATGTTTACAACATTACAACCATCAAGCAATAAGTGTGTGCGGTAATCATTGTGATGTCATTAAAAAGTTAACACAATGAACATTTTCACTATTCTCTATGTTCATATAAGGACGCATATTTGCAAATGTCAATATTGTCAAATAAAAAAAAGTTTAGGTTAAGGTCAAAGCAAAGTCCCGTAAAATGATTTTCATCCTAATATCCTTTTTTTAAGGGGAAGTATTGCTTTTAAAATTAAATTTTATTTCCATCCCCGTACACATTTCAAAGTTCCCCGTACCTATTGTTGTATGATACAAGCGTTTCTTCATCTTTTTTGGTACATGCAAGTTCATTTGACTTACTCACATTGCATGCAAAAGGGGAAAAATGCTTTTAACCCATCCACCCGTCAGTCAGTTGGTTATTGTTTGTTGTCAGCCCAGCACTTATTTAAGGGGAATGTGCGGCCATCTTGTAAATTTGGGGATAAGAATGTTAACATTTCTTGAACTGGCTTGCTTCTGTTCAAAACGGACCAAAACTGTGCCAACAGATAAAAAAACAATAAATATAAGGTTCTGCATGTTGTTTTATATGCAAATTATGCATACAAGAACTAAACAATGCACGTTTTAATCACTTGGAACTGCGCAGCTACATACTTAAATTTAAGATTGATAAATCTGAAATAATATAAAAGGAGGTCGGTGTTGTCCACTCTACAACCATTTGTTAAGAAAAAGGTCTTAACTTGTTTATTTAGGTTGCGTCTTTGTCTCAAAGTAGGCATCTTCGCTAGCCAAGGGTTTATGATCCACTCTGCTCCTCTACAGCCCTTGGCAGATTTGGCTAATGTTTACAGAAACAGCGCAGCGCCGTCTAGCGATTGAGTTAAATTGGAGCAGCTAAAATGCAAATTTTTCATCTAAGAGATATTAGAAGAAATGATCGTGCGAAAAGACGAATTATTAAGGAAACCCATATATTCGTAATTATATATCGTATTTTATTCATTAATCGCGTAAAAATTGTAATTATGATTGTTTTTAAATATTGTTTAAAAACACAACAAACAACACCGCCAATTAGTAGATTCCCTGCGATCGCCTGTCTTCGCAGCCAATCAGATTCCGTTGCGCGAGTTTTGATTTTGTCGGCTAAATCTGCCAAGGGTTGTAGAGGAGCAGTGGATCGTAAACCCTTGGCTAGCGAAGATGCAAAGTAGGGTACCCTATACTTAAAATGGGTCTTAGATACTATCGATTCACACGAAGTATTTTTGTCTGTGTCTATGGAGGTAGATTGAAGTTATATTTTCATTGAAAAATATAGTTATATTTTTATTGAAAAATATATTTATATTTTCATTGAAAAATATATGTATAATTTTTATTTAAGACAATCACTTTTTTGGACCCCTACCCCACTTGTATAAAGACTTCACTTTAATTTATACTTATACAACTGGGGAAAACCCCTTCAAAAAACCAACATTCAACACAGATTGCTTTGAACTGACATTTTATTATACCCCCCGCAAACGAATATTTTTTTTGGGGGGGGGTATATAGAAATCACCTTGTCCGTCTGTCTGTGCAAAATTCGTGTCCGGTCCATATCTTTCTTATGGAAAAATTGGAAGTTCTTACTTCACACAAAGATTGCTTGTGACCTAAGGGTGTGTCATGACCTTGACCCAAGGTCATTTGGGCAAGACCAAGGTCACTGGCAGAAAAAGTGCAAAATTCGTGTCTGGTCCATATCCTTCTTATGGAGAAACATTGAATGTTCTTACACAAAGATTGCTTATGACCTAAGGGTTTGTCATGACCTTGACCCAAGGACAATTGGGGAAGTTCAAGGTCATTGTTTAAAAAATGTTTATTACCTGTTTGTGTCATGTCTTGTGTAAATGGAAATAAATATAAGCTAGAATTTGACACAAAGCTTGCTTGTCTCAGGCCACATTAAACTAATTTTTAGATTCTCATCCCCGCCCGTCTCTCTGAAAATGGCCTGTCCCGATGTATTTTTTATGTTCGGAAAAAAAATCGGGCTCGGTATACCAAAAATTCAAAATGTTTATAATGGGTGCTTGACATGTAGATATCGTTTGATTCCAGTCAATGCTAACACGAGGATGCAAATGTTTTTATGCATTAACAGTTAAGTTGAAATAAAATAAAATTTAAAGAATAGAAATTGGTTTGTGTACCCATATGTATATATAATGTGTAGCATTAACAGTTTTAAAAATTAGAGCGGTTGTTATTTATAGAAAATGGACAATGAAATAGATTCATCCATTATTTTCTGTAATAGAAAAACTACTTGAGTTATGATTGTTTCATAGCCGAGGTAACAATTGTGAGCTTGCTCACAATACCTCTATTTTTTTTCTAAGAAAATATTACGTCAATGTGTCTCCATAGACCTATGTATAGACTGGATTTTTCTTGTTCTAAAATTATATCCCATGCCGACTGATAAAAATAGTGTACCCTATTTTGAGGAAATGTTACAACATTTAAGATGTGCAAAATTAAACTTTTGATTGTAGAGAAGACACTAATGAACACTCTTCATATTTTTTCAGATAGTTAAATTTTCAATATAAGTCTGAGCTGTGCAGTTCGACAGCTCTTCTGGGTGATTGAAAAGGCATTGTTCTATTCTTGTATGCATGATTTGCATAAAATACAACCTGTAGAATCTCATATTTATTGCTTTTGTATCTTTTGGCAACAGTTTTGGTCAGCTTCGGGCAGAAACAAACCAGTTCAAGAAATGTTGACATTCTTATCCTCAAATGTACAAGATGGCCGCACATCCCCCTTAACAAATGAACAGAAATTCAGCAAATTTTGTAGTCAATATGTACATGTGAATATTTGCAAGAGATTTCTGTTTGAATATTTTCTTGGAATTGTTTTCATTTGAACTTAAGTTATACCAATATCAAATATACTGCTGAAGTACCTTATAGCTTTTTTTGTCGGGACACAAATTTGCCATATATGGAACTACAAGGTATTACCATTAATTTTGGCAGATATAATTTTGGTGAATCATTTTCCCTTCATTAAAAATATACCGTCATTTTATTTTCTACAGACGAGAAATACATGTACATAAGCTGAATTCCTAAGTCCCCATTACGATCAAGGCGGTAAAATTTAATTAATGTCTGATCCTTGTTACAGTAACACACACTTCAATATTTTTAACAGAAATAAATAAATAAATAAATAGTACTTAATATATGCTTGAAGAAAGTATCTATACTTATAAATTAAGGCATTTTGCCAATAAACTTCGAAATGCCTGCACCCGAGTAACTGCTCACACCTTCGGCATTTCAACATGTGTGAGTTGATGTCCGTAAGCTATAATTGAATTTTACCTGATAAGTAATTATTGTAAGATAAATTAAAAACCTACTTTCATTTTCGATACATCAGCCCGAAATAGCAAATATGTGAGTAAGGTGGTGGACACGCTTTGGCGGATACAAGTCAGTGGGAGTTTGCATCAAAAAATATACTTACAATGAAATAATATTGAATGATTATGTAAAAAGTGAATATATATCCTGGGAACCTATTTCGGGTATACATAAGAATTGAGATTTGACAAATGTTGAATAAATAAGATGAGCCAATTCGTTTCTTGAATGTGCGATTTTTGTTTTGATGAATAGAACTTTCCAGAACGGGGTAACCAAGAACGCGGTTTGGCTAATTTACGTCATGTTGGAGAATGTAGGATGAGTCACCATGCTTTGTGGGCAGATCGGACATCTGGTTAATACAAAAAAGTTAATAAATAAAATGGGCCAATGGACGCGATTTTATTTTTGATGGAAAGAACTTTACAGAACGGGATGCCAAAAAATGGGGTTGACTAATTAACACTGGCGAAAAGTGCGTACACGTTTTTAAATAACATATACATTTTTTATACTACAACAGATTGGTAGTAAACCTTATATATTAATTTGTTGACAGTGTTTTATCTAAATTTCTTATTTTGGGCAATAATAAGTGAAATTTGACGTAAAGAACAAAGTTTTAAAATGAGATACCACGCTTTATATACCCACACTCTGGTTTGAAATAAGATAATCGTCTATTTTTTTTCCAGTCAGCTGCTACAAAAAGAATTAAGGCCATGTACATGTTCATGTGTATATACTCCATTTCAGCTTAGATTTTCATCCCTGTCCTCTCCTCTAAATTTCCAGCCACGCGGTTGCTTTTTTTATTTCAATTTTATAGAATATTTTAAGAAAAGCAATTAAGAAAAAATTCGGACACAATACATAGAAAAATGAACAAAAAAACCTGGTTTAACATATTAACGTTTAAGCATTGTATTATAATATAATATGTGAATATAATATAATATGTGAATTATTGTTAATCCCCGCGCTTTCGCGGGATATCATCTAGTACATTATAAACAATCAATTTTAATTTCATTGTCATTAAAGAACAACACAAGCTAAACACCTTTCACTGCAATTACAGGATTAATTACACATATGAAGTGAGAAAAGGAAATGAATTAAACATGTACTTCTTATTTATAGTAATGTTAAGTTTTTATTTACATTAATTTGTATTGATTATAAGTACAGTATATGTGTATTTGTATCTGTAACACATATGCATGTAACTGCATGATGCTGCCCTTTTATCCGTCATGTGATTGACATTAAAATTTAAATGTATGGAAAAATAAGCTGCAAAACCTCGAAATCGGAAAACTCGTCGAAAGACAACTTAACGAATGGACAACTCCTCGAAAGTCAACTAAATGAAAGTAAACTCACCCACACGACGTATCATATAGAAAAACAACTCGTGGATGATGACAACTCATCGATTATAAATTAACAAAAAAAAAACCCTTTGAACTCTTTTCAGATTATTTTTTAATTTCATACTCAGTTAAGACATGGTCGAGGTGGGGGGTGGGGTGGAGGGGGTTAGCGATTTTACCTTTTTACCGCTCAAAGGAATAATAACAAATTGGCATACAATGGTTTTTAAGTTCACTTGAGATGAAAGCTCAAGTGAGCTTTTCTGATCACATTTTGTCCGTCGTTCGTCTGTACGTCCGTCCGTATGTAAAATTTTTACATTTTGAACTTCTCTAAAACCGCTTGGCCAATTTTGGCACAAAGCATCCTTATGGGAAGGTAAACTGTATTAAAATAAGGGGTGGGTGGTGCATTTTTAAAGATATTCTTCTCAAGAACTATTGAATCAAATTCAATGTAACTTAAGCATAAATCATCCTTATGGAAAGAAAAATATAAATTGCAAACATTAACGGCTAATGTTGTTTCAAATTTGAGTTATTACGAAAATAATAATAAAGGAAAAGGGGGGAGGTGTGATTCAATCAGTTTATAATTTCGGGTTCGGTATTCTTTTTGAAACATGCAATATACATTGGTGCCGATTTTGTGAAGTAAATTGAGATTAAATTTTCCAAAGCGTTGACATTTTCACCTTTGACGGTGGTTTTAGCTTGTTTTGATTTTTGTTTCATATTCATTAATTACGCTATGTATAAACTTGTGGAACTGTCGCCTGTAATTTGTAATTTTTACGTAACAAATCAAACATAGACATCGGTAAATAACACAACTGACTGTTTACTTGCGCAAAATAAGATGCATTAACGGGTACCGTAAATAAAAAAACGTGCTAACATACAAATTGTATTGGTAATACAGTATGATCTTTGCGTAATGGTTGATTAATGCAATGTGTTTTGTTAGTTGCTCAGTATTTTCTCGAGTCTATTCAGTCTAAATAGAGATTAATTTCGCTGATGGAAATATGTACATGTAGCAGAGACATAAATGTTATTTATGTCTCTGCATGTAGGTAGATATGTGATTAATTAAAAAAAATTGTGCTCTTTGATTTCGTGCCTTTTTATTGAGATTGGTCAGTTAAGGCATATTAGATCTTGTGATATGATGTCCCAAAAGAGTTTGCTTCTTTTTATTTATTGTTTAATTTACTAAGGTACATATGTAAAATCTGAAATATATGAGAGTTTTACAATATTTTTTGAGAGTTAAATTCATACTAAACCCTTTCAAAATAGAATGAAACAAGAACTATTGTTCAGGTAAGCGATATGTGGCCCATGAGCCTCTTGTTTTTAATTTTTGGACAAGGTTAACTGCCTTTCAATTATCAATGTTGCAGTGTTATATATTTCTGATTTATTATACCCCATGTAACGAAGATGCGAGGAGTATAATGTTTTTGACTTGTCCGTCAGTCAGTCAGTCCATCAGTCCTGTATTTTTGTAAGCGTAATTCCTCTTAAACCACTGCATGGAATTTCATGAAGCTTTGTAGGTATTTAGGACACAATGTGTAGAATTTCATATAACCAATAATTACCAGGATATTCCAATTCCTGTGAACCTCGGCCCATTTGAACTTAGAATTTTGGTCGTATATTGAATATACAAATGCATATGTAGTAATAAATCGTTTTGAAGCTCAACTCCTCTTAAACCACTGCATGGAATTTAGAGAACCTTTGTTGGCATTTAGGGCACAATATTCCAATGTGCATATTAATAGGAAATTCCAATTCCTTCCTGCATGGAAATTATTGAAACTTTCGGACACAGTTTGTAGACTATATGTGCATATTACCAGGAAATTCGATTCCATTATTTTTCTGGGAACTTCGGCCTTTTTAAACTTAGAATTTTGGCCATATGTTGAACATAGTATCAAACAGTAAGTATTCTGAACTTCGCTCAAGTCGCTGCATAGAATTAGGTGAAATATTTTTCTAAAAGTGACCTTGAACTTGCACATATGACCAAAGCTCCAGGTCATAACAGGTCATAAGCAATCTTAGTGTCAAATCTTACCTTCTTACCTTTTTCCTTTACAAAATTTGGTCAAGAAGACCGGAATTATGGGAATTTTACATTTTTTCTTCCAATGACCTTGAACTTGCCTAAAGACCTTTGGTCAAAATCATGACACTCCCTCGGGCCATTAGCAATCTTTGTGTGAAGTAAGAAATTATTTACTTCCAATATATCTCCATAAGAAAGATATGGACCGGACATGAATTTTGCACTTTTCCTCCAGTGACCTTAAAATTGCTCAAATGAACTTGGGTCAAAATCATGACAAACCCTAAGGTCATAAGCAATCTCTGTGTGAAGTAATAACTTCTAATGTTCCTCCATAAGAAAGATAATTATGGACACGATTGCACAGACAGACAGACAAATGAACAGACATATGGACAGACAAGGTGATTCCTATACTACCCCCTCCCTCCAAACAAAACCTAACAAACTTTGTTTGCGGGGGGTATAAATATGTTGTTGCTATGAATAAAACACATGATATACTAAATACATTAACAATAAATTCATTTATTAAAAACATGTATCAAGTAAAAGGGGCCGGACAGAGAAGGGTAGAAAAGTGTCTACTTTTGCAATGTCATGTATTATTAATGATTTACTTGTGTTTCACTCACACCTTTTTAATAAGTATGTAAGGAGATATATACATTTGATTTCATTTTAACTTTAACAGGTCATCAAATGCAGGTGCATTACACTCAGATGTTCAGAAAAAAGAAGTAAGTATTGTTGATTACTAGCTACTGATACATACCGTTTCACATTAATATATAACTTAGCTCATAATACACAACAAAAGTTTATAGGTCAAAACATATATTTATGTAGAAGATTTATTTATTTTTTTAAATTGCGGGCTTTGTTTACTTAAAAGTTTTAAATTTCCGTAATTTGCTTAATACTTGTATAATAATAATTTTTATGCCCCCTCCCTCTCTTCGAAGAAGGGAGGGCATATTGCTTTGCTGCTGCCCGTTGGTGTGTATGTCGAATGGTCTACCAACAGTTTCTGTTCATTTTCTCGCAGAGGTTGCACAAATTAGAAATAAATTTGGTATACAGATTTGTCATCAAAATATCTAGGTCAAGTAATGTTTCGGGTACAATCGAGCAATTTTTGACAGAGTTATGCTCATTGGACTTAGAAAAAATCCAACACAGGGCGAAAAACAATCTTTAAGCAAGTCCTTAAAGGTGACTTAAAGGTGGCTTAAAGGATATACAATCTTTAAGCCACCTTTAAGTCACCTTTAAGCTGAGCTTATAGGTCCTTAATGTCCAAACTTCTTTAAGTCACCTTTAAGCCATCTTTAAGCCACCTTTAAGCATCTTTAAGTGGCATTTACGCTCCCTTTAAGTTGTCTTTACACCATCTTTAAGTTCCCTTTAAGTCAGGTTTGATCAAGCTGAACAGATTCATCTTAAAAACATATATTAAATGCAAAAGCTCTTTTATAGGGATGGGAGGGGTGATCCGAGTGATGATATAATTTCCAAGGAAGGGGGGGGGTGGGGTGTTCCAGGCGGTTTTAATTGTCGCTCCATTAAACACAGATCGCTATCATCAACACCGCTCCAATGGACACAGATTGCCGTTATAAAATTTATAATTTTTTTTTCAAAATGATTGTAGGGGTGAGCGCAGTCTCTATATCTAAATCTGCGCATGAAATTATATTAAAGTATGTTTGTTTCCTATTATAAATTCATCGGTGAAATCAAACTCTCTCTCTCTCTCTCTCTCTCTCTCTCTCTCTCTCTCTCTCTCTCTCTCTCTCTCTTAGTTCAGCCGGTTATTAAACAACTGATAAAAAAAATGAACCAAAAAATGCATGATTTAATTTAATCGGTTTAAGATATGTATTTTTTTCAATTTTAATTATTTCTAGGTCTAATTCTAGATATGCTAGATACATGTTAAAGATGAAAAGACTCTCAACTGCCTTGATTATATCGGGCGGGATATTACCGCTTTGTTTGTCTAGACATAGTTTTGTTCGTTTGTGTATATCTAATTAGAGTCTATTGTTTGTTCAAGTTAAGAAAACCCCTGGAACTAACACAGAATATACAAGATATACACAACAGGTGGGTCGTGTGCCCAGGTGCATGTCAGGGTTTCTAAAGGCGTTGAAATCTTAGTATGTACGTGTATACGATAAGTCTAGTGAATGAAAGTTTATTTACATTTGTAATTCATTTTCAAAGTATTATTTCCTAGCTGTTGGTTTTTAAAATGTTACGTCTACAAATTAAAGATGCATGTATGTAAGAGTAAAATCTAGAGGCTAATTAATTACTGTACCGGTGATCATGAATGGGGGTTAATTATTTAGATGTATGTATAAGGGTAAATATGTCACATACCCGGCCTGGTACATCATACAATTGTATGTACAAGTATATGCATACATCATTTGCAATTGCCACATGCAGTAAATACGTCACCGGTAATTGGTAATATTGAAATTGTTATAGAATTGATAGTTTAAAAATCATGTATACAATTAACCATTTAAACAAATATCATTTTATTTGTTATTCTAGATCTGTTGTAAATGTATAATAATCAATATTATTAAAATTATTCATACTGGAACGGCGCCGTGATCATGAAAACCGGGAAATTGCGTAGAACTAATACCCTAGCTAATAGTTTCAATGCATTTAATAAAAGAAATAGTTTCATCTTCTTCCTTGCATTTAATTTCATTTAGCTATGAATTAGATGAACATAGCCTATATCTACTTGGTTTAAATTTATTAACTAAGTACTAGTAAGCCTAACGGTTTCCATTTAGGTATAATATATTTTTTCACTGAAGACCAAGTTAAGTATTTCATTCTAAATACATGCATGCATTCAATTTAAAAATTAAATATAATTGATTGTTACAAACTGAATGGAAGTAAAAATCTTTTCAAGTAAAAAACATTGATTCAATAGCCACTAATTTATAGGATATAAAAACCTCCAATAATATATAAGTTGCCGTGGCGCAGAGGGAGTGAGGTGATGCTGGTAAACGAAGGGTCCCGGGTTCAATCCTCGTCTTGGTCGTATTGATTTTTTTTTTTATTTTATTTTCTAGAACAAAAACCGTTTTTAATACCTTTTCTATCATAAAGCTAATACATTTTGTTGGTAAATTAAGCACAATATTGAATTAAAAGATTTTTTAATGGCTTAAAGGTGGCTTAAAGGTGGCTTAAAGGTAGCTTAAAGGTGACTTAAAGAAGTTTGGACATTAAGGACCTATAAGTTGTCCTTAAAGGTAGCTTAAAGGTGGCTTAAAGATAGTCTTTAAGCTGCCTTTAAGCCATCTTTACGCTTTCTTTAAGCCACCTTTAAGCAACACATATAGCTTAAAGGTGGCTTAAAGATCGTCTTTAAGCTACCTTTAAGCACCTTTAAGTTATCTTTAAGGAGAACTTAAAGATGGTCATTCATCCTGTGCAATTAATTGCAATTTCCGTTACTAAAATGAAATTTGGTATACAGATTTATCATAAGAATATCTAGGTCAAGTTACGTTTTGGGTACGATCGAGGAATTTTTGACATAGTTATGCTTCTTGGACTTGGAAAAATTCCAATTATTTGCAGTTTAATCTGTTTATTTTCTTTGCAGAAGTTGCACATTCTAAAATGAAATTTGGTTTACAGATTTATCATAAGAATAAATAGGAACCCACAATTCTAAAACTTTTTAGCTTAGACACATCATACTTGATAGGTTAATGCATCACAGATAGTACTGGTAGATGACCCCTTTTGATTTTAAGTTTAAAAGGTCAATTTCATTTTCATGTATACTGCTTATAACATATACTGCCTATAATGAAGGCTTGTGCACCCTATAATGTATGTTCAAGGGAGGGGGGCATAAGTGTTTTACAAACATCTCGTTTTATTTCAAAACTTTTTCCTCGTAAGAATGGGGTGAGAAGGGTGCGTATTAATAGAGTATACATCACAATGGGTTTTATTTCTAGCGTTTTTTTTGTTTTTTTTTTTTTACAAATTTTCTTTTTCAGGTGAAGCACAGGCTTGTTTACATTTTTATAAGTAAAAAGAACTTTTATGAACACGCTGTAATAAATTGGTTTTCATATTTTGCAATGAAAAGAAATAAATATGAGCAAGACATTTTTTGAATATTGTTTTTAACTTTGTCATTTTTGATACATATCTCAATAACTTATTTTTGTTTTACAACAGCTATTATGTCATACTTAATACGTTTATTTTACAAAAGTGAAAAATACGGATACGTGTAAGGGGATAATAAAGTCTTTAATCTCTAGTAGATTTAGAAATTTTCTTATGAATGAAAAAAAAGTGTGTAACATATCATTAAAATACAACAGCAATATTAGTTTGGATACTATATTTGTAAAAAGGTGCTTCTGAAATTTGAACTTATACAAATAATCTTTATTAATTCAAACATTTGAAAATATTGTTATACAACTCTCAATGATTGGGATACAAAATAAGATAAAAAAGTATTATTTATTGATGCGTCACTTTCAATCTTAAGATATAACTCAATAATCCTGGAAACTAACAGGTGAATTCAAAATTATCTATATCATGTCATTCATGCTGACAGAAGATCAATTTGAACCAAAGGCGCAAATAGTTTTAAGACCTTTTTTTATGACAGAAACATTGCTTTCAGTAATTTTGATATTTGTGAGGGTTTATTTTTGCTGTTAGTTTTTTAGGTTACCTGAGTAAACTCAAGTGACCTATTGCAATCTGTTTTCATCCGTCGTCGTGCGTTAACAATTTTTTATTTTTGCCTCTTCTATAAAACTACACGACCAATTGTTACCATTTTTGATGTGAAGCATCTCTATGGTAAGATGAATCTAAATTGTGAAATTCATGGCTCTACAACCCCCGGTCGCCACAGGTGGGACCAAATATGCAAAAAAGCCAATTTAAAAAAACCCTTCTTCTCTACTCCAACACATGTGAGGGAAAAACTGATTGCATGGTTATGATTGTCCATGGAGCCCTCTACCAAAATTGTGAAATTCATGGCCCCTGGGTTAGGGGATCAGGCTCTAGGGTAGGGCCAATATTGCCATATAGTAAAAATGTATTAAATCTTAGAAAATCTTAATCTCTATATATATTTGTTAAAAACTAACTGCATGGTTATGATGTTCATGAAGTGTTCTACATAAATTGTGAAATTCATGACCCCTTGGACAGGGTTTAGGCCCTTGGAGCGGGGCCAATATGCAATTTAGCCATATAATAAAAATGAATTTAATCTTAGAAATGTCCACTTACTCCTCTACCTAATTTATGAAATTCATGGCTCCTGCGTCAGGGGTTCATGTCCGGGGGGGGGGGGGGGGGGGGGGGGGGGCAATATGGCCATTTAGTGTTAATGCATATAATGTTTAAAAATCTTTTTGTCCACTCTCACACATCGGTAAGAAAAACTGACTTCATAATTATGTTTACCAGGAAGTCCTCTATTAAAATTTTAAATTTTATGTCCCCTGCAGTATGGGTTTTGACTCTATGGCAGGGCCAAAATGGATGTATAGTGTTAATGCATATAATGTTTAAAAATTATCTTCTTTACACCCACACACCTGTAAGGAAAACTGAATTCATGATTTTGTAGACCAGAAAGCCTTCTACCAAAATTTTAAATTTCTTGTCCTCCGAGGAATGGGTTCTGACTCGAGGGTTGGGCCAAAATAGTCATATAGTAAAAATGCATTTAATGTTTACAAAATTGTCTTCTTTACTTCAACTGATACTGAATAAAAATGACTGAATATAACGCCTTCTATCAAAATTTTAAATTCCATGTCTGTAGGGATTTTAATCTAGGGCGGGGCCAAAATATAACTCAATAATCAATCAATTTCGCTAAAATTATAGGTTTCATAGTCATTTTGAAAGATTTCAGGCAGGGAGGTGGTCATTACAAATTTATAATTTTTCTTCTCCGGAATGGAACTTAATTAAATGCATATATGATACTCCTCAACAAGTTTGTGTCTGGGTTATATGCTTCTCAGGTGACTGTTAAGGCCTATTGGCCTCTTGTTGATGTTATCTTGATTGAACATGCAATTTTTAAGCTTGTCTTTTTTATTTTTAGGTACGAAAAGTATTATTCAAGCTGTACATTCCAGGAGATAAAAAGAAGGTGTTGAATGTAACCATACACATTGATGTGGGGAAAGTATATGATGAAAAAGAATTGAAAAACATAACAGGTTCTAATCTTTGGGGGGTAACTCTCAACATTCCTTGCGATGAACAATTCATTAAATATTATTACTGCATCGAATTTGATTCAACATTCCAAATTAATTTTGGATTTTTGGGGAAGATACGATTTCTTGAGAAAAGTAAGGAACATAAAACTGTTACATTTACATCTCGTGGAGAATCTACATCAGAAATTCAATTAGCATTTTGTGAAGAAGTTGAAGATGGGTATTTTTCTCTCTGTTACCATATAATAAAATCTTCAAAAAGTGGGGCGGAACTTGAGCATATGACAGAAATGAAAGAACTGAAGGAAATTTCAGGTTTTTTAACCAATGACCAGAAGGACAGGGTTCTCAGTAAAATGATACAGGCTATGCAAAAAGAACAATTGACACTTCCAGTAAATTATGCTGTGTTTGTATCATTTTTGTTGCATGCGGCAACTTCGAAATTGCAAGACATTTTGCCATATGGGTTTGCAAAAGCTATTATGGGTGGATGCTATTCATTAGATATTGAATATATTCCAAAAACAGAAAAAGATGGATTCATCACGATATTAGAGAAAGTCTACAAGTGTGCAGATAGAGAAAATGCAAATATCTTGTCATTTTGCGATTATATTTACCCTCGTGTTGATGCAGACATCTGCTGCAAATTGCTATCCAATTGGAGATCATCACAAAAGGATTGTATTGACTTACTTCCTAAAGATGATAAAAGTGCAGGAAATATTCTAAAATCTCTAGTTGAAAAAATATGTCAACAATGGGGACCATTAAAGGAACTCAGATTTCTTGAAAAAATTCAACGATATTCATCTCTTGACTTTCAGATAGAAATTCTGAAATTGACTTCTAGCAAAATAGGTTCCATAGATGCATCATTGGAAATTTTACATTCAACATGTGAAATAAAATTGCTTGAAATGTCCAAAAATGGAGAAATAGTGAATATCATTGATATGTGGGATACGATATTACTCTGTCCGTTTTTTAAAACAGATACGATGCGCACAAAGACAGAGAAATACCTTTTAGAAAGTTTAGACAAGGCCCGAGAATCTCAGCTGAAAAAATCCTTTGTTAAACTTGAAGAATTGTGTCTGTTTGGGACACTTTTTCTTGAGAAAGATTCTAAACTTGCATTGTTGAGAAAATTTGCAACATCAATGGATGTTGATATTCATTCTTTGGTGGCTCTTTGTTTAAAAGAAAAAAGTTCTCATGATATACCTAGAGATGAAGTTGAGGATATTGTGCTCATTTGGTTTGATCATGCTTCAGAACATCACTGTGGCAAACTATTCAAAAGACACACGGTATCAGATTCTCTACTGAAACTCTATTCATATGTTGGAAATATACTTTCAAATGACTGGCTCCAATCACATGATTCTCTTCTGAAAAAACTTGAACAAAAAGCTTTTGACTACTTGAAAGGAGTTGACACTCTTGATATTTTGAAAGCTGTACCAAAAATGGAGAAATTAGACAATGAACCTATTGAAGACCTTTTCAGTGATCATATACAAGCACTTTTCAAAGAGGGAATAGACAATGGAGACATAATTAAACAAGATTTATTTGAACACACTAAAACATGTGACGTGAATTCAAAGTGAGTATTGAAATATATTGAACTATTTCTAAAAAATAATTGTTAAGTATTTTATTTTGTAAATTGTTTATTGTTCATTGATTTTCTTTTTTCTATGAACACTTGTCTTGATGTGGTAATGAAGAAATTTAGAACGCAATTAAATGAATTATATAAGAAGTAATACATCACTTACCTTTAAATTCCTATTGTTTGATATTTTAAAATGATTGAAAAGATTATTCCAAGTTTTCCTTACATGTATCGCTGAAGACCTACGGTTGATAATGCTTCATTCCACTCTCCATTACCCTTGGGTCGCTTCATTCCTAGTTGATTGTTCTCGTAAATAAACATTAAAACATATCGTCTAATTATATAAATCGTCATTAGAATGGAACCCTACTATTTTAAAGGTAGCATAAATTATAAATATTGCCATGTAGTAATTGTTCAACAAACGTCATTTTCTGTTTGAATATATTGGACAAAACCGCCCTAGGTGTACCCTGATTGACAAATAAAATTGCTTTCATTTGAACGAGCTTATGGTAACAGATCTAGTCAACCTCCGTTCTTCAATTTCAATTTCAAGATGGCGGCCAATTTTTTTTTACCATATATGGAAAGTCGCACTGCATTGTGGGTGAAATTATCCTCATTTTTTTGGAGGATAGCATAGGTATATTTTAAAGGCTTCGCATGTATTTTTAATGAAAAATGTAAACACCAGACCATATGGAAATTAAAGTTAATGAAATAAACTAATAATTGTATGCAGCGATTTGATTTGAAATTCTATGTATAGTATGTTCACAATAAGCTTTAAAAGTTTTCACTTCCAATGCTCAGCTTTACAAATGACCGAGACCATTACAACTGTTTTATTTAATTAAAATTAAAAAAATGATGATGTTTATTTCTCTTTCAAACTTATTAATTAATTCACGTTTAGACATGCATCATGGATATCTTGATATGTAGGGTAAATGTGCAAAGTAAATGTTTGCATATCTTAGGTTTTTCCCAAATTAATACAAAGCTTAATTACTATTAATATAAAAACTCAACACAAAAAGACATTGTCAAATTTATATTATCAAAATGTTTCCATTTATAAATATCAAATGCTGAATATTCAAAAAAAAATGTGAGTCTTCGCATGAAAATATTTTTTCTTTAAAACAATTCCTGCAATTATTTAAACTTGAATATTTATTAAATATTATCAATATTTATAATAAATAACAGCTAAATAAGGTGATTTTTTTATTTTGATTGTCTGATAATTACATTTTATGTCATAGTTAACTCCCTCTGTATAATCGGAGTTAATTGCCCTTCATTTAAATAAATACACCAGGGGGTGCAAGCATTTATCCTACAATTTTGGAGGATAAAATCTGTCCTCCAAAGACGGAGGTTGCATAGACCTTGTTAATGAAGCCACACATGGGTGATGAAGAGAGGAACGAAGCGTATCAATTGTGGGTTTACAATGACGGCATACATTTGAACAGAACACGCTTTAAAATATCCTACTCTATATCGATACAAGAAAAAATTGACGCAAGCATCAAAAATGACCGCAAATCATTTTTTTTTCGGAAGAAAAAAAAAATGAAATTAAAATGATTGAATTTTTGCAATATATGACAATTTCACTCACAGACATATTGTCGAGGTCCTATCTATTGTTTTAAAAAATGATTGAGATGCAAATAAACACGATACTATTATTTCACTAATAAATCTTACATTTTTTAAGCTCATGAGCTAAAAGCTAAAATGAGCTTTTCAGATCACTTTTTGTCTGGCGTCAATCAATCCTTCTGTCTTTCTTTTAGTATGTAAGCTTTTCATATTTATGACATCCAGAATCACAGAGCCAAATTAACCCAAACTTTACACAAAACATCCTCAGGTAAACGAGATTCCAGTTTATAAAAATGAATGGTCACGCCCTCTTTCAAGGGGGGATAATTAAGAATTTTTGACAATTTGTTGGCGTTAAAAAAATCTTTTAAAACCATTTGGCCAGAAAAGCTGGAACTTGTACTGATGCATCTTCAAGTTATATAGAAATCATAATCCCCGTGGGTAGTGTAGGACCACAACGGACGGTTGGTTATAAATTAAGAAAAAATTCTTAAAACATATTTTTCTTAAAAACCATTTGGCCAGAAAAGCTGAAACTTGCGTGAAAGCATTCTCAGGTACTGTGAATTCAGTTTTGTTCAAATAATGTTCCTTAGGGAAAGAATCATTCCACAATGTGTGTGTGTGTGGGGGGGGGGGGTGAATTTTACATTGGAATACATACAGAAAAATCTTTAAAAATCTTCTCAAAAGCCATAAGGCCAGAAAAGCTAAAACGTGTGGAAGCATCTTTAGGTTGAGAAGATTCAAGTTTGTTCAAATATTGATCCCCGTGAGTAGGAAGCAGCCAAAGCGGGGAGTGTGGGTTGAAGGTTTAAATTTTATTTACTTAAGAATATCAGGAGAAAAATTAAAAGATTTTTAAAAACAAAATATACTATAATTCATTGTCATGATATTTTGATATCATTAAATCTGATTTGACCAGATTATTGCTCTCGTTGCTTAGGTGATTGATGTGTCCCCTGGACCTTTTGTATTATTTTTTACAATAACATTTTCATAATTGATGTCTCGTTTGACCACAGATACTCTCTCTCTCTCTCTCTCTCTCTCTCTCTCTCTCTCTCTCTCTCTCTCTCAGCAAGGCATCTTTGCGTAGACAGAGCGTCTGTTTGAACTAGACGCTCATCATATCTTCTCAGAAACGCAAAGCTACTTTTCACTGTGTACTAATAAAATAATTTCTATTTAAGTGTGGCATTGCACCATTGTTCAACACTGATGGAATGTTCTGGATTAAAAGAAGAAATGGAAATTGAGGAGGCATTTGAAATTCTTCTAAGTACTTCTGCTTTGTGGAAAAGCATTTTTTCTGCGACTGGAAAGAAAAGAGGCGAATTATGGAAAGAAAAGTTTTATATCAAAGCAAAAAGGACAATTTGCGAAGTAAGGGAAGCTGTCCAAAACAAAAAAATAAAACTGTGTTTTTTTCGCCATCTACAAGAAAAAAGAGAATTATGCTTGGAATACTTTTCTTTGTTTCAAGATAAAATATGTGAAAATAGTGAAAAACATTGGCTTCAAATATCAAATGAAATGGAACACATGACAAATAATTTGGAAATTGCGATTGATGTATTTCTTCAAACCAAACAAAAAATGGCAATGAAGTTTACAGAAAAAACCGATTGTATCGATTTTTGTCTGAATTTTTTTCATGAAAGATATCAACATGTGATTCAAGGCAATCTATCTATCATAGAGACGATCGATCTTTTTAGCCATTATAGTTTATTAGACGAACTGTGGGAAGGCTGCAGATACGTGAAAGAAGTAGTTTCATCGGAAGTATTTTGGAATATATCAAAAAATTTCTTTCATGAATTTGATGTCAGCACTGATTTTAAAGAGGATCCGGATGATATTTATTTGGGCATTGCTGTACTTTTTGAAGAAAGCAATATAGAAACGGACGATTCAACTGTTAAAAGTCTGCATTTTGGATGCAATATATTGAGCTATATGTCTGCAACAATTCAGAGGTATAGAGATTTTTGGAATCCACTTCTTTCAGGAAAGGATGTCTCTATGTCAATATTGCAGAATATTTTAGAAAATGCTGATATCATTCAAGAGTTAACGACTGCTGAAACAATATGCCATTGTACAGCAAACCCCCGAGTTCAAAGGGCTTTCCGCATGTACAGCGAATTTGAAAATCAAAGTGAAAAAGTGCATTTAATGAAAAATGTTCTAAGCGCGTTTAGCGTAGATATTACGCAAGATGATTGTTTTCAGAGAGCATTATCAGAGTATGAAAAGTTGTTGAAAGGAGAGATAGATGAAATGACATTATTTCATATTGAATCGTCTTTGGAATTAGTAGGAAAAGTTGTAGGTGTTGTAGACAATAATATGTTTGCCATATTACAGGAACTCCAAAAGTCATCATTGCTGATAGACTTTTTAATGACAGTTGTCGATGAAGATATAAGAAACTTAATCGATGCCGTTGAAGAACATTCAGAACAGTATGTCAGAGAGTCAACTGTGTCAGATTTGATAGAAGTTAAAAGATTCATGCAACCTCTTTTGAAACAGAAGTATGATGACAACATTCAAAAATTTTTCAGCGCTATGAATAAATCACTGGAAACAAGTGGAATTAAAAAGGTTGATGAGAAAATTTATGAATGCTCCAGTAATTTGCACAGTTTAAAGGCGTTGTACAATCATGTTGCGAATAGAGGTGAACATACAAAGGAAATTATAGAAAATATTGTAAAACGAGGTGTATTCCATTTCAGTTTAAAGGATAAAGAATGCGAAGTTTTTGTTGACTACAAACAAGACAAAAAAAATCACAGTTATTCTAAAAGTTATCTTAATGATTTAAGAAGCAGAGCTCTTTTGATTTTGAACGCAGAAGAAAAGCAACAAGAAAAATCACAAACATCCCAAAACAAAAAGGAACATCTTTATCCATTTATAGAAATTGTTGATGTAGCTTTAGATATAGGGCATATGTGTGTTCTTTTGAAAGGGGCTGGGCATTTTCAATATGTTAACTTTGAACAGAAGAGAAAAAAGGATGCCTTACAAGATCTTCTTATGGAATTAAAGTCAAAATATGAGGATTGGTGCAACGTTTTATTCGAATGTCGCAGACGTTTCTATTTGATGAATTTTATTCATTCAGATCAATTACAATTGTTGTATAACTTTACAAAAACTGGAGCCAACAAAGAATCGGTTATAACCATTCTAAAATTTATCAATCCTGCGGTGTCTGACTTTGAGGACATTTTGTACATCTTGAAACAAAAACATGAAGATAACTGTCCAGAAAAAAATCTAGAAGCATTAGGCCATGCTTTGGAATGTATTGGAAACAATCTGGTTACCACCCCTGAAATAATGTTCGACAGGAAACCAAATAGCAAAATTTCAGAGATAGTGCAACCAGGAAGGTTGTATGTTACAGCATTAGAATCGGACAGTCAACTAGTTGTCCGAACATTACTTGCTTTGCACTGGCATACAAACCAAAACATACCTTTTGCACATAACATTCTTTTGTGCAATAGAAACACTAGTATGGATGAAATAACTTTGCTTTTAAATAGATGTTTTGGATGTGAAAATGAACTTTTTACAATTGCCAACATTGAAATGCTAGCACCAGAAACCCAAGACTATCTAGTGGAACGTTTGAAAATTTTTGAGAGTCACTCTCTTTTTCATCTTGCATTGTTGTTTCGAGGGAATAGCCATCACTCTTTTCATGAAAAGTTTGCTGATTTGCTAATGCGACCAAAACCCATTACAGAGAATCAATTGCAAGAGTTTTTAACTAATAAATATCCTCATGTGTTGACTGTGACTTCTGCAGTACCTGGTCTTGGAAAGAGTGAAGAAATACAAAAACGTGCATTACAGAATGGTAAGGGTAAAATAACTTTGCACATAAGTGGGATATTTGACCGTGAAAATATCGTTGAGGAGTTGATAAATTTAGAAATTAAACCCTTTCATGTTCTTCATATTGATATAGGGCCTATAAATGAACCATTTGCACTAGATGCATTTTTGTTTGAACTGATTGTTCTAAAGCATGTTTCTGTACGAAAATTTGCATTTCACTTGCAAACTGACTTTATCTGCATTGAGATTGCTAATTCTGTAAATCAAGAACTAAGCAATTCACTACCAACTGTGACCTGTTTTAAAAGGAAAAATCTTGTTTGGAACAACTATAGCAACATGCATGTTAGTCAAGAAGTAAACAGTCCAGTTCAGGTAGTCTGTCACTACCTCAACCTTCAAGATTCCGGAAAGTTGGACCAAACAGATCTTTATCTTACCGGAAAAAAAAGAGTCAGTCCATTATCTACACATGTGTGCAGGGACCTTCTTCAGAAACATTTCTCAACATCAGGAGACATGTCATACACCATTGTAAACATTTTTCTTGGTGTACTTGCAGATCAGCTGAAAAAATTATCATCTAGTGTGTTTTTCAGAACGTCAAATATTCAGCATCAATTAGTCAAAAGTGAGCTAGTGAATGCATTGAAAAATATGTCAACTGACTTCTCATCAAGGTCCATCAATGCATGCAGATCTACACAAACTGCATCAATGGGAGTTATGGGTTCATCACAGCATGCTAAGCATGATTTTCCATTGACTTGTGCGGAGGTTCTAGCAAAAAGAACAGAAAGCATGATCAGATGGGAAGACAGTAATCATTTAATGGTTCTTTTCCATCACGATCTTCAAACGGTATCTGCTTTGTATAGGGATAAGGACAAAGTTCCACAACATATTTCTAAGTTGTTTGAAGGTCAGTTAAAGAAAAATTTAGAAAATTTCGGTGATAAATGTCAAGAGGACCTTAAGTCTATTTTAGTGAAGCTCGTTCAACACCCCTCCAAAATCGACAGAAATGCATTGAATGAAATGTCAAAGCAGTATGCACTTACGCCAGACAATTTGTTAAAAATGGTCCTGATTATTTTGAGACTACAAGGACACCAGCCAGTCATTATAATGGGGGAGACAGGTTGTGGAAAGACTTCTCTGATCAGATTTCTTTCAACAATATGTCAGATCGATTTCCATATTTTAAGTATCCACGCAGGTGTTACGGAAGAAACGATCATCAAAAGGGTCAATGCAAGTGATAACAAAGCCAAGTCAAACTTTAAAAGATGTGTATGGTTGTTTCTTGATGAAATCAATACTTGTGATCATTTAGGGCTTGTATGCGATGTTATTTGTCATCACCATTGTAAAGGAAAACGATTGGCTCCCAATCTTAAAATAATAGCTGCATGTAATCCATATAGACTTCGATCTGACAAATCAATTTTAACATCGGGACTTCAAGGAAAAATCAAAACCGATCATCTTTCCAGGTTAGTGTATAGAGTTCATCCTCTTCCAGAAACAATGATTGATTATGTCTGGGACTATGGCAGCCTACAGAAACAGGATGAGAAATCGTACATAGAGAGAATGGTACAAGGAGTGTTTCAAAAAGAAAGATTTGTACAATTGTTTGTACATTTACTTATTATTTCTCAACAATTTGTTAAGGATGAAGAAGGAACTGAATGCTGTGTCAGCTTAAGAGATGTTGAAAGATGCAGGAGACTTGCTGTATGGTTTGGGAAGACACTTGAGAAAAAGGAGAACTATAAAATCTACAGATCAAGTAAAATTGAATCCAATTCAATTATACTTGCTTTAAGTATTTGCTACCACAGCCGGTTTCCTGATAACTATGTTCGGAAACGTTACAGAGAAAAAATTGCAACCTGTTGCGAAATGATGGCAGAACATCTTTTGAATACAGAAGAAAAAATTGAAAAGATTATTGTTGATGAGCAAAATGACATTTTAAACAGAATGGAACTACCTTTAGGAACAGCTAAAAATACAGCATTAAGAGAAAATGTCTTTGTCATCTTGGTCTGCATATTGAATAAAATACCAGTCTTTGTTGTCGGGAAACCAGGATGTAGTAAGTCCCTGTCCATGCAGTTGATAAGAAGTAACCTAAGAGGAAAAGATTCATTTGATTCGTTCTTTAAATCCCTGCCACAGTTGTACTGTGTGTCATTTCAGGGCTCAGAGTCATCAACATCAGATGGAATAATCAAAGTTTTTGAAAAAGCGCAAAACTATCAGAAGCACAATCAATCAGAAGATGTATTGTCAGTTGTCATTCTTGATGAAATTGGTCTTGCAGAAATTTCAAGATTTAATCCATTAAAGGTCCTGCACAGTCTTTTGGAACCAGAAAACCAAGTTACACCAGATGTGTCAGTCGTTGGAATTTCGAATTGGGCTCTTGATTCAGCCAAAATGAATAGGGCTATTCATCTTTCCAGACCAGAAATGGATGAAAAAGAATTATATGAAACTTCATTATCAATAACTGAGTCTTTGATGGGTCAATCTCTAACGACTCAGACAACCAAATTTTCTGTAAAAAGAGAAGGTAAAGCTGGAAAAATGACAGAAGAAATAAAACAGCTTTTGAAGAAACTTGCTGAAGCATATTGGACGTACAACAAAAATCAAAAATACAAAAATTTTCATGGATTGAGAGATTTTTATTCCCTCACAAAATACATTGGTAGTGGACTATTATTTGACAAACAAATAGAGCAAATTGATGATGTCATTGTACGTGGTCTTCTAAGAAATCTTGGTGGACTTTCGAAAGAACTTAGAAAATCAATGTTGTCTGATTTTCATAAGTGCCTTCACAATGACCACGATATTGATATCGGTGTATTAGATCTTATCCAAAACAACTTGATGGATCGTCAAAGCAGACATCTAATGTTGATTACCAATGGTGATGCTGTCCTTAGTGTCCTCGAAGATACAGTGAAAGAAATGAAACGGCAGCACGTTGTGATTTTCGGAAGTCTATTTGAAGAAGACTTGACGGATGACTATAATTATCGCATTCTAAGCCGCATTATTTTATGCATGGAGCAAGGTTTTGTTCTGATTTTAAAGGACTTAGAAAATATTTATGGAAGTCTCTACGACATGTTGAACCAGAACTACACTGTGGTTGGGAGTAAAAAAAACTGTCGTGTTGCTCTTGGTCCCTATAGCAATCCAATGTGCCATGTTCATGAAGATTTCAAATGTATTGTACTTGTAGAAGAATCGAAACTTGATTATTCTGATCCGCCTTTTCTGAATAGGTTTGAAAAACAGCAGTTTAGATTTGAAGACATGATGAGTACAAAAGCAATTAAAATAAGGGATAGTATGGTTAAGTTCGCATCAGATTTTTGCAAAATTGATGGTTGTTCCTATAAACCTGAAAATGTGTTTGCGCTTTCTGGAGAAAATCTCATCTCATCTCTTGTGCTCAAAGTGCAAAAAGAAGTGATTGACGAAGAAAATATTATTCAAAATTGTCAACGCCATTTACTATGGATAACAGCACCAGAAGCAATGATAAGGATAAGAGATACAGTGCTTTGGGAAAACCAACCCAATAGAGTAAAGAAGCTGAAAAAAGAGTACTTTGAACTTCCAATCCATGAAGGATTACAAACACTCCTAGAATATTTCAATTCCAGCAAATGCCATGAAAGTAACGACTTGAAAGAATCCATCTCTGATATACCACTTGTGGTAATATTTACTTATGATTATGAACTACAATCTCTGCATATTCAATCTAGCAGTTTCAAAATGGAAAGGCTAAGGAACTTTAAATCAGAAAAACAGTTAAATCAAAAAGTCCAAGACTTCTTTGATTCGGATTCAAATCAATTTCTTTTATATTGCAATGCAGCAGAAGACTTTGGACACATTCTTCTTGCAAAATCTATCATTGAAAACTGCAAGAGAAGTGCGAAGAAAGTGGTAATACCAAAAAGTGTTTGTATTATATGCCACTTAGACAGACAGGGATTCAAACATGAACCACTTACTCAAATAAATTTTCTTTCTGGTTGGAAACTGGCAATGTTAGACAAATTATATGAACCAAAAACACCACTCCCGCAAATAATGACTTTCACAGTTGAAGAAGTGTTAGAAAGTAGAAGACCAATGATAGAAACAGTACGAAACCACATTTTTTGGGCATTCACAACTATCCAGTATGTAGGAACAGGTCATTCTGCTGAAAGAATGATGAAATTAGTGTGCAATTTAAAGGAGTCTAGCTATTGTTTATCTGTTCTGGAAGAGTTAGTATTTTCCTATATTTATAGAGCACACAAAACAATATCGAAGAACTGGCAAGTAAATGTTGCTCGCAACGAGCACGCTCTTGTTCAAGCGTCTTGCTACATGAATGCTTTAGAACAATATTTATTAGACCAAATAAAGAATCCCTTGTGTAAAATTGTTTTTAGATTAGAAGAAGCCAATGCATTTGATTGTGTATTTAACAAAGACGATTGTCAGGAAAAAAGGTTAACATTATGGAGAAATTTGATGATGAAGGATAGTTTGATGGATATTTCAGATATACCAGACCCATTCGGACCAGAGTGTTACACTTGCAGCTCGGAAAAGTTATGTATGAAATTACCATTCAGTTATATTCTTTTATGCAGAGTTGAAAAAATTAAAGATGATTTTTTGAACACAATACGACAGCTTAAGATTTCATGTGACCTTGCTGATGATGATGAAATTCCGAGAAGTATGTTGACAGATCTAGTTATAAAATACAATGACATTGTTGAACAAAATTTAAATGAATACATAGGGGAAGATTATGCAGAAAAATTCAGCGAATATCAACACGATTTTTACCTCATGGTGTCTTCTCAGGAAAACGGAGTTCTTGATGAAGAGGAAAAAATTAAAATTATGAAATGGGCGCAAAAGCTTTTTGATACAGAGGAGTTTCACCAAGATTTTGCGTTTCAAGTGACGAATATCCATGTTTTACATTGGGTATATAGCAATGTTTTCAAATCTATTATTAAAGTCATAGATGTGGTGAAAGAACACACAGATGTTTCTTTGGAAAGTTTCTTCTGTGACATGAGTGAGGAACAGGTTATCACAAGCGAATTAAACGATGCCGAAATCGAACGAGATAAGTTAGTAGACAGACTGTGTAAGGTATTTCTGCCAACCACAAACTTTATGATTCAAGTCCAATTCGTAAAAAAATGGCAATTTTTAGTAAGTAGTGTATTGCCTTTTTTCGCAGAAATTTCACTGAATCCTTCATCATTACACATGCTCCGATTCTGCAATGATGTAGCACAAGCTTTAATTCCATTAGACCAAGAGGCTGTTGTACATGTTTTATCATCGTTTGGGGACTCTTTATGGAATGGTACAGACCTCGAATGCAGTGAAATGTTTGAATTTGTGATGACTCAAGTTAAAGTACTACAAGAGATAAAGAATGTAGATGTTGACAATCTTCAGCGTTTTCTGTGTCAGTATCTTTTAAGAAGTATTGCCTTTAATCAGGAGCAAAATGCTTCTTTCAAATGTTACATGGGATCTTTATGCACAGATTCAGTGTTGGACAAAAATTTACATTTTTTTGGACCAATTCTTGAGATTGTTGTTGACCTGGACAATGAAAACGAAGTTCTGGTAGATATAATTGATATGAACTTGGAAGAACTTGATGTTGAGGGGTACTTGCATTGCATCAACCAGTGCATTAGAAGACCTGATGATGATCCAGATTCAGTTATTTCTTCTCTACTTGTAACAACTTTACAGAATGTTTATAGAGAAAACGTTAATGAAGAAATATTAGAGACTATTGAGGGAAGTTCTCATGAAATATTCAACAGATCATTTAGAGCTTCTTATGTGCTGCGAAAACATACCGAATGTTCTCTCAACCTTGTTGCATCAATTGCTTATATGCGGAATTTGATACATGCCTATTTTGCGTTACTTATGAAAAATAATATGAATGCAGCTGCTTTCCCAATTATCACCAAAACCATGAATGCATTGATAGAGACTGGTGATGAAGAAAATTGCTTTGAAGTTCAAAGAATCCAGTGTCTTCTGGTATATTTCTTAAAATGTTTATCCTCAGTTGAAGAAGGTTGGGAGCTTCGGAAACAGATTATTAGCTTAGAAAACAGTTTACCAGTGTTGAAATCACTTGACTGGAAGGATGATTTCCTGACCAGAAGTTTAACATTTGAGCCATTGTTCATGTATAGAACGGATGATGATAAAAATCTTGAAATAGTTTTTTCGTCTATAGAAAAAGCAGAGAAAAAGAAATTACAAGAAATTACAGAACAGGCTACTACTAATAGCCGGGAAATGCTTGTTTTTGCAGGATTAATTGCAAATAACTTTTACTTAATGAGTCAACAGAAAGAAACGAACGACACAAAGAAGGCAATGTCTGAATGTTTATTTGGAATGATGCAAACAAAACTCCCAAAGATTCAATTAAGAGTAATTGAAGTATTATTAAAGAACACTGATTTTGTACACCCACTGTTTAACATAGACACGGAAACCAAATCTCCAGATATTCAAATTGTGTCTATTTTAATTCATTTATTATGCTTGATTGTTTTTAAAGGAGAGACTGGGAACTGTTGGTATGATATTCTCACTGATGTGAACAAAATGAATACAAAATTTTTACCTGGAAATTTTGTTAAACAAATAAAATTTTCTTGCAACGGCTATATACACTTTTGCGATCATTGTAAGATCAGATTTGTCAGAACTGAGTCGAAATGTCCGTCATGTCATCAAAAATGTCATACCCACGTTACTTGTAAGAATGAAATAGAAGTGCATAGAATTACCGGGTATAAAAAACCTGCAGAAGAGTTATTAACATCTAGTGAGTTCCTTTCTCCGGTTACTTGTCATTTGCTGCAATTTCTCATTCATGGATGCTTTTTGCTGGCATACGCCGTTGAGTTCGTCGATTCTGATCGACTTAAATCATTGCTTGATATTGAAGACGAACCTGATGATATATTGACCAACATACTAAAAATGAAATGGAATTATTTGAAATCTCTTACTCAAATGAATAATGAGGATGTATGTGCTTTTATTCATGTAGTTATTCATGATATGGAAGACGTATTTACTCTGTGTAATGCCCCTTTCGATTGTAAAACAGAGAAGGATTGTGAACAGGTTGAGGCAAAACTTCAAGAAACCTTTCAAAATATGTTTTTGGAAAAATACGAATGCATACGAAATGCTCGACTGTCACTGAACAGAAGGTATGAAATAGATCCTAATTCTTTAGAATGCCAGATCCAGGAAGTGTGTGTAATAGAAGGAAATCAAGATAGAAGACTTATGCTACCAAGACTTTTCCGTGTTACAAGCCCCGCATCAAAACATGGGCTTATAGCTCAAGTGTTTATTAATGATCAAAAAAGATTTCCTCTTTTGAGTTTGATTTTGACAAAAGAGAATATCCTTACACTTCCAAAATTTATTTTACCGATATTACGGTGGCATCACACAACCGTATCTATTGGAAGCTACAAAATGAAAAAGGTAGATTGCAAAACAGAAACAATAGACAAGTTTTTAAGGATGGAAACTGATGATAGAAGAAGACGTCTTCTTAAGAAACGATTTGAGGAATTCAAAACTTCATGGAATGAGTTACTAAAGAATGAAAGTCATTTGTTAGGATCTCCGCTAAAAGATGAAGATATGCTGTCTTATAACAGTAAAGTTATCAAATGCATTATTACTGATGACAGTTCAATTATACAGAAAGTATTAATGGAACTTGTACAAATCCACAACTTTTTTATTGACTCTTGTTTACAATTTGCATCAACTTCTGATGTTCCGTCACTTAACTTTTTAATGACCAGTGAAAGACTGTCTTGCGTAAAATCAACATCTTTGTGGGAATTGACATCAAAAGATATTATAGAATTTAGTTCACTAAATGAAGAAATCCTTCGGTATTCACAGTGCAAGTCAGGCTTCGGAGAGGGACAGGATAGGTGCTATGATCTTCAGAAAATTGAAAATGAGTTGGCACATAATTTAATTTTGGACAAACCGTTCATAATTATCCCATCAACGTTTCCAAGAATCCTTTTTGTTGATGAACTGTTCCAAAACACAATACAACTGTTGGAAAATATAAAGAAAACTATTCCTCAAGAAAAGTTACCAAATGCTGTATTAAAAAGCGTTTTAAAGAAAAAGAATAGTGATAGTTCCCAAATTGTTGAGCTAATGACAGTTCTAGGTATGTCAATGTCTCTTTTGAAAAAAACAAATGGGGATCCAACTTTGCCTTTAACAGAGTATCTTGAAGGTTGGAAAGATCTCGCGGTTTTTCCTAAGGGATACAAACGTCTTTTACCAGAACCAGAAGATGCAGTAAAGTTATGTCATGTAGTAAACATGTACGTGAAGCTGGAAGAATTAAACGGAGAGTGTATTCTTGATACGCTTGATCAAAAGTATAGAGACGATTTACCTCTTGAAGGTAGAGGAAAACTTGAAACTATAGGAGGAAGTTACGTGCTTCATCTGGAAGTGTTAGAAGAAGCATTGAAGGTATTCATTCATCGATGTCTCGCAGCACAAGATAATACAGTATCTGTAAATCAGGAATTGATTGATTACCTAAATGATGAAGATTTCTGGCCCCAGGGAAATTTGGAAAATGGCTATGTGTCAGCAGGAGGCCACAGGAAGAAACTTTCAGAGATTTTATGCTGTACCATTTGTGTAAAGCACATCTATAATACAATCAACTTCATTCAAGATTTCATTCAGGTAACGTCTTTTTTTATCCTAAAAAGTTTCCTAATATGTTATAAGCTAACATTTTTCACTGTTGCATTGTAAATTTAATATCCTTTTCGAATCACGATTTTATCTATAATATCAATTTCTGATCGCAATTTGTACGAAAACTTTCTATACTCTTCTTTATTTCATCTTCATGTTTATGTACACAAGGCAAAGTTTATAAAATCATTGCATAAAAATCATTCAGTTCGTTTAATGGAAAGTAACTATCTTTTGAAGAATAATATTAGGAAACTGTGTTGATTTTGTAAATTGAATACTGTTGAATCCCAGTTAAAAGCGAAAAAGTGTTATCTGTAGCCACAAGTACTTTTCGCAGATTTTAGAATCTCACAATCCTTTTAATGACAATTGTGAACTTAACGCATCACTAACAAATGCTCTTGATCGAATATTCTCGCGATTTGTTGTAGAACGGCGGAAACGCTAAATTTTGAACTTGTGTAAATAAGAAATCTATAGCGTATTTCCTCCATAGTCATAAAGCCAATTTAATAATCACTGGTGCAATATTTGTGTAATGTTCAAATAAAGCTCTCTGTGAGTCAACTGAGGAACAAAAATAATTTCGAAAGTAACAAAGATCATTTTTTTAAAGCATTAAAATTATTTGATTCATCAAATAAAGTATAATTTTATTTCATAACATGAAAAGTTGAGAAAAAGGTAAATTCATTTTTCGTTGACGTAAATTCCTTTATAATGTTATTCATATGATTTCATCGTTATATTGAGCCGTATTTCTGAGATGGTATCTGGAACGCACTAGACAAAAAGTCGAAGGATCGAGCTAGTAATTCGCATAACTGTTTGTGAATACGACATATTATAGCGCATTAACGAGATAAGATCTCATAAACACGACTCAACTACATGTATCGTTTAACCGTCGTTATTACGATGATATAAAATTTCGTAATTTCAAATTATCATCTCATAAATATCACTTGCATGTATTATATCGATCTAGGGACTAAGTTTTTTTTGTTCAGACCACGCAGTATCTCTTAATAACTTATTTTTACGTTAGGACGACATATTATGTCCCATGTATGACTGGATTTATGTCATTTGTAAGACAAAGTACTAGTATATCCTTATTACTTATTAACATGTCGTTCGTATTTTTAAGTATTTTTTTTTTCAAAATAGTTTCTTGTAATTACAATATGATATCTCATACGCACGCCATCGTAAGTAAAACAAAAATACTTCAAATAGCGGAGATACGTTAACGTAAAAGAGATAGACGTTTTTGTTTCAAATACTGCGGCTCTGGTTCGTCAAATATCAAAACGAACATTATACAACTATGATTTACAATGGGTAAAAAATGAGTCATGTTTGATATCATATACAGTTTTCTTTACAAACATATGAATTATATGGTTTGTTAGATGTAACTTTGTATTTTGCGACAACACTGTAGAAATATGCTGCCTAATTTGATGTGAGTTGATCATCTACGAAAAATAGAGTCAATGGTGAACCTCTAAAAGCATTCCCTTGCTAAACAGACCGGAAATTATTAAAGTCAAATTATTAGTTTTTAATAGAACATGGTTTATAAAGCAGCCATGACCTTCTTATAAAATCTAAATGAATGTGTCTTTAACATAGTTTTAATATTTTGTGTTACAATGAAAAAAGCAGTCTTTAGATAGTACATGAGGCAAAAAAAAATGAAGTATCTTAATAATGTTGAAAAAATCTATTTCATTTAAATCACAAAGTGCATTTTACTTCCTATTGAAACTGTATTCCTAATTTCATAATTGCTATTCAAAAGGAAAAGCAAGAAATGGATCACAAAATCTCTTCCATTTCTGCATCTTACCTTGCTGCTGAGGGTCCTAGCAAGCCAGTCACAAAAAAAAAAACTATCAGAAAAAAGATGGGAAAGACCTAGAGGTAATTCTTTGATCATTTTGTCAAAGTATTGTGTTTGACTTTTTCTCAAATATTCACAACTGTTTTATTTTATACAAAGTCGTGTGATGTAGTCAAATGATTTTTTTTACATATAGATAATGCAGTTATAGTAAATGAATATGCAAATCATTTCCATCTAACACATGTAAAGGTAATACACTGTAATTGTTTATTGAACAAATATTGTATGACAGATACCTTTAAAATAGTTCGATTGACAGCAGTGATTATCATAAACAATTATGGTTGCATTGAATTCAACATTAATACATTAATGCAATGCATGAAGCATTTTAATTATAATTTGCCACTCATGTTATTGATGTTTGATATTGTACTGCTGATATATGAGAAAAAAAATGATTAGATTGATTAATGGGTTTTACCATATGAGATTGCAGCTGTGCATTAAAAATAAAAATTTAAATAAGAATATGCTTTAAATTTTATTACAGTGCATATACACACGATGAAGATGATGAAGACTGATGAAAAAAGTGTACAGTTTGAGAATAAACAAACTGTTTTGTTATTTAGATATATTTATATAACGTGAAGTCAGCTGTGGAAATACTATTTTATAAAGAAAGAAGTTGACTATATATTTCACATATTTAAAATCAAATTTGAATTACAGTGTGTAGAGTAGCTTAAACTTAGCATGTTTATTAATGATATTTATCGCATGTACATACACGTTATTAAAGAATGCTAAACATTGTGCAAATTTTCCGTCTGTTTCTAGTAAATATATGTTGTATGCAAAGATAAGCAGATTTTAGCCTACAAAATGTGTTTAAAGTTTGTTTGTCATTCGTGTTTCTTTATATCTCTTTTTTCACTTAATAATACATCCATTTTTAAAATTTCTTTTTTCATAAGTGTCTGTATTGTTGTGTAAATTGTGGATATTTTTCATTCATTCACAAAACTAGACGTTGCTTACTGTGTCTTATTTCAAAGACCATTTACCTTAATAATGACTTGTTTGTTTTCGTCATATTTTTAAATGTATATAATCATGAAATATGCTTTAAAATGATTTGTTTTTTAATGTTTGTAAGACCATGTAAATTAATGATCTCGTATGTTTATATAAAGTATGTTTTAGAATTACAAAATGTTGCAAATGGTGATTTTTTTGAAAATGAAATATCGTGTAAATATAGTTGTTTTCGGATTGAAAAGTATCTGCAATTAAATTTTCTTATGCTGTTATATGCTTTTTAATAAAAACTAACGTTATTATTTAAGGAATAGGGAATCATTTTTGAGTATTTTGGCTCTATGATAGATTTGACCACGCCCCGACCGAAATTATCAGCTCATAATATTCAAAGAATGATTCCTTATTAGTAATATGTATATAATTTTCAGTAAATGTACGATTAAATATTTGAATGTAAATAAGCAAACCCCGCTTTCACCCCAATTATACCTCATTTGAATTGATTAGACTGTATAGTCTAAAATCAATATGTAGACTTAGCATAGGCAAAGACACTGAAAAATGTAAATATTTATGTTTATCATCGGACTTGCATAAAAAGGTTATCACATTGATGGTTGCTTCGCATAGTGCTTACCGAAAGAAAAAAATGTAATGTTATGAACATTACTTTAATCATATTTGTAAATAAAATAATGTTATCAAGTCAATGTTAACGTTAGTTTTTGAAGTCACAAAAACTTGAGTATTCATTGCTTATGACGAAATGCTGTCGATGCATGTTTTTTATTTCTAATGGGATCTTATATCAATTTCATTTTACTTAGTGAGCAAGATCATCTTACCTGTCCTTGAAGCTGCATATAGCGTTAGAAATTTTATATATTTAGTATCGTTTACATGTACTTGTATATTGATTAATTCTTTGTTATAAATACACAAAAAAACATGGTCCGGACGATACCTTATTTCAAGTGTGTACATTTACATGTATTCTGTATTGAAAGTGTATTGTGCATTAAATTCGCATTACACTTACTTTGCCACAATGTTTGGAATGGAATTCGTGTATATATTTAATGTTGAGAAATAGTTTAATTCATGGAATTTCAAATTAGATTCATGGTGAAAGCGTATTTTTGTTACTATATAAACATTTATTGTATATACGTGTAAATACTTGGATGTTTCAGGACAAAACGAAATGTTTTGTACGATGTTCTTTGTAAATTGAAAAACTAAAAAAAAAATTGACATTGTTAAAGTGTATATGAACAATATATGACAAAGGTTAAATTTGGCCCCCAGAATGCAGAATTGTAGCATGCCTGCGCTTATTTTTTTCTGAAAAAGAATAACTGCTTTGAAATAAGCCATTTCATGCAAAAATGGCGGGAAAGTATTAACTTTATGATCATAATATCATATTTTTCTATTAAAGCGTTTGGATCAAAATGATAAATAATCTTTTGTATAGTTAGATAAAGTTAGATAAAGAAACAAATATGCTGGTCATTTTAGGGGGTCATTTTAGGCTCTTCTCATATATAGTTCTTTATTTGAAGTACTAAAAATGACTAATAAGTACTAATTAAATACATGTAAAGTATATCTTTGTGGGACAAATGGAAATGTTTTGCGTATTTTATTTTTATAAATTTTAAATGTTAATTGCTATTTAATATTTTATATTGAATATCTGTTGTTATATAATTGAGAACTATTAGTTCAACTCATTCAATTTCATACATGTACCAAAGCTGTATGTAGAGGTACATGTAATAAATTGGACTGGTATTAAGATTGGTAAATCACATAACATCATATTTTAATTTTAAATTTCAAATTTATATAATATATTTGTTGTGAAGATTTAATTTACCAATTAATCATATAACAATTGTTTAATATTTATTATAACTTTAATATTCTTTTTCTCATATATTTCTTTTTTGTTTTTGTGTGTGGTTAACAAATAGAAAGGAACAAGAAGGGAATTAGAACTTATGAACGTAATACTAATAATGTTACATTTATAAGTTATACATACTAATATACGATACTGGGATTTGCTTTGTTATGTCAACTTTCGTTTTACAAAATGGTTATGTAATTGTTCTCGTAGTCATTTTTTTTTTTAAACAAAATCGAGCAAAAGTAATTAAAGTGCAAGTAAAAATATTTCAAATATATCACATTTTTTCTGGTAGGGCAAAATCTGATACACATGTGAAAGTGAAATAACCCAACGGTGTATAATGATTAATAAATTTTAAAATTATTTATTGAGTTTTGTTCTCTCTTTGAAAGCACAGATGGTATCCAAATTCCATGTAGTTGGCCTCAAACTCTTTTAATCTTTAAAATTAATGTTTTATCACAATTTGCAAAAATCTTAGGGTGACATTTAGTCATTATCAACATTCCAGCAGTCTAAAATTTTACCTGTGACAGTTCGATATTGGTGAGTTTCTTAATTAATACCAGTGGTTACAGAACTGATATCCTTCAAAATCGGACTGTCTCGGGAAAATAAACAATGAAATTCAATGGCAGTGTTTTAAGTACGATATATATGCCTTAAACACTTCTGTATAAAAAATAGCAGACAGTTCCCGGCCCTAATGGGCCTCGAAACTGATATTTTTTCAAACAGAACTGTTTTCGGCATATATCCATTATAGTTCATTTTTAGCTATAAAGTATTGATACTAAATTTGTAGAAACAGGTGTTTAATTTGGAGGCCGCTTGAACTGAATGCAATGACACGAACTAGAATTTCAACTTTTTCAAAACAAAAATGATGTAACCCTATATTTTTAAATTTTTTTTTTGGAGGGGGGCTGCTTAGGAAGATAATAGGTATTAGAACTATAAAATCAAGCAAAATTTGGGCTATAAAAAATTGAAATGTATCTATATTGTCTCCTGCCTGCCAGTGCCTGGACATAAATATACTGACGTGAAATCATTAACTATTCTATAAAAAGATACAGAAAGAGAAATTTTACAGCAAAAATAGGCACTAGTCTAGTAACTGCTCTTTGTTAAATTGATATCGAAGTAAACTCATTGGAAGCAAATTGAAAGAGGGGGAGGGCTAGACTTAAGAACAAACATGAATAAAACCATTTTCGCTAATCCTTAAAATTTCATCCGTTGGGGGATGGGGAAGGGGAGTTAGTTTTATTTTTAGAATGCTACTGCTTAGGTTAGTTTTTCCGGATTAAAACCCGTAGTGGTGAAAGAAGATAAGGGAATAAGACAGCGCAAATGCCCATGTTTTTTATCGTAAAATACAATTTTTTAAAAATGACACTATTTGGATATTTTGAGAAGCATACACTAGTTTAATTCAGTATATTACAAGTATTGAACAGGGTCAACAATCGATGTAATGCTAAATACCTATTGTTTTGAACGATATTTAAAAAGAAATATCAGATTTGTTGATATTTGTATTTTACAGTATCTAACAATATCTTATCCGTCCTAATAAAATCGCATACACCGTATCCCCATATTCTTTAAATAATAATGATTGTCCATCTTTGCAAAACAAAGGACATTTTCAGAAATAAAACGAAAATGTTATCATTAGCGATGTGAAGAGTTTAGCAACGACGTGAAAGCTGGAAATTTTCATTGCGCTGACAGGCAAAACTTGTTACTATTTTTTCTTTTTCTCAAAATATATTTAAAGCACGAGGCGAATACAACCATTATTCCGCGGAGCGGATTTCATTGAACTGTTTCTTTTTTATCTGTTTATATGCATGTCGTATTTTTAAAGCCAAATAAATATTTTAATCTTTATTAACTGTCAATTTATGGGTTCACATGTCGTTTAAATTATGAGTTGATCAGTTTTATCAATTAAAAGTCAGAGCACAAAGGGATCTAAACATTGCAGTAAAAACACGGGTCTTAGCGTGTAGTTAATTGGGTCATTGAAAGACAGACCCGCTTGGGGCTATTTGTCGTCTGACACGTGCCGTTATCTCAAGCTGGGAGAAGTTTAAATTTCATGCAAGTAAATTTACAGAAAATTCAAATCTTTAGGAGATTAAATTATTTATTATGTGAATTCTCAATACAAATTTGTTTGACAGTTTGCATAGATAAAAACGATATACATTGGGTACACGTATATGCAAGTGTTATATAATGTAGTAACTTCCGATTATCCTTATTCATGTAATGCAATTCCAAAATTTCATTCCAAAATGCACTTTAAGTACACTGGGAAAAAATTCCGCGGAAAATTTGTGCCCGCGTTCATAGCGTAAATTAATACCACGCGGACAAAAGTACGTCTACAGTATTTTAATTAATATCAAAAAGATTTATGAGCATTGACAACTTCAAAGGCAGTAAAGCTCGCCTGGACAAGAATTATAAATGTGTTTAAGTTAAGGAAATTCAACTGAATATTGATATTTGCCTATACGTGTGCTTATATTTGATCCCCCGGTCTGTTTACTTTTTGCCCGAAATAATATGCATCGAAAATTAAAAAGTCCTCGTATTATTACAAACTAGGGACGATCAGACATCTTACAATGTTAATTTATTGTCATAAAAATTAGCATCTGTCGCAAACCAAAACCAAAACAAAAGAAATCCAAAGGTGAATTTGTGATTATTTCGCATCAGCCATGTTTTGACGTGAACCTTCGAGAAAAAAAAGATATATATGAAAATATTTAGCTCACCCAGACTTTGGCATTTTTTTAGCATTTCACGATGATATAGGGGTTAAAGGTAGTTCATTATCAGTGTAGGGGACCTATAGGGCTGTTATTTCCCGGTCTCAAATTTAGACTGTAGTGGTACCACCAAGTGGCTCCCAGTGGTTCTGGCTCATTTCAAGGATTTATATCTCACTTGAGTTTGATCACAAAAACTTGGAGACACTTGGGTTAAGTAGAGGACCTCAAGAGGTATCCATAACAAGCGTTAGAGGGCGTCTGTGACCCCTAAAAGGGTCCAGTTAGCTCACCCGAACTTTGACATTTTTTAGCATTTCAAGATGATATAGGGGTTAAAAGTAGTTCATTATCACCATTGTCTTTAAAGTGTGCATCAAACGGAAAACAGGGCAGTGTAGGGGACCTATAGGGCTGTTATTTCCCGGTCTCAAATTTAGGCTGTAGGGATACCACCAAGTGGCTCTCAATGGTTCTGGTTCATTTTAAGGATTTATATCTCACTTGAGTTTGATCACAAAAACTTAAAAACACTTGGGTTAAGTAGAGGACCTCAAGAGGTATCCATAACAAGCGTTAGAGGGCGTCTGTGACCCCTACAAGGGTCCAGTTAGCTCACCCGAACTTTGACATTTTTTAGCATTTCACGATGATATAGGGGTTAAAGGTAGTTCATTATCACCCTTATCTTTGAAGTGCGCATCAAACGGAAAACAGGGCAGTGTAGGAGACCTATAGGGCTGTTATTTCCCGGTCTCAAATTTAGGCTGTAGGGATACCACCAAGTGGCTCCCAGTGGTTCTGGCTCATTTCAAGGATTTATATCTCACTTGAGTTTGATCACAAAAACTTAATCAAAGTACTGAAAGTACTGAGAAGCGCTAAGCTGTCCCTACATAAGCAAAATATTAATTGCATTATACATGTATCATGATGAATGAATTTAAAAGTTTACATACGTCATATATATATATATATATATATATATATATATATATATATATATATATATATATATATATATATAGCCAAGATTTTGCATTTTTGTATAAATTGAACTAAAAACAATATCCAGGACTACATTCAATAACCAAGATGCGTGCATAGCCGCTAGGTTATAGATATATAGATCTATTGAATGATAAGCTAGCCTAGCCTCTAGTTCATTGATTTGAAGTTTAAATTATCAGCAGATGAATAACTTCACCGACATGATTTGGAAATTTCATGCAGAAATATATGAGTTAAAATTCATAAGAACTCCTCAAACGAACAAAATGCCATTAAATAATATAAATTTTGTGTTTGTTGCAACTTGGTAACTAAGACAGCCACCTTGAACTTGATGCTTAGTCATAAAATTTTAGGCTAGGTATGTCTACATGTACCTAGCGGCTAGCTAGCTAATCGTTGAACAACCTAGTTGCTACCTAGCCACTACAATCATGAACACAGAAAAAAGCGAGCTTTATAAAAACAGAAAACAATTTGACAAAAGCACTACTACAACGACAATAACATACAAAAGTATGTATGGTAGTTTTATAAAACAGAAAACACTTTTACAAAAGCACTACTACTACTACTCAATAACCTACAAAAGTTCAAACTTTTATAAAAGCACTGCTTCTTCTGTAATAACCTATAAAAGTTCTGATACTAGTTTTATAAAACAGAAAACAGTTAACTACTAGTGCAATAACAGAAGAAAACAACCCAACTTTATATGAAATAAAAGACCGACTTGTGTAAAATTGCATGCAACAGAATTTGTCATTGTCATATGCAAGGAGTAGCTTCAGAATTTGTGTTAAATCATAACACTTTAGTCTTTCCACATGTGCAATGTAAACAAATAACAGAAAAGTTTTTATGCCTATACCATAAACTTGAAACAAATCTTTTTTCTTCCGACACTAAGTTGCAGTTTATTTCCTTATAAAATGCTTTACTGTTGAACGACTTCATGTTTTAAGAATGAATTCTGTTCATATTTCCCAATAGTACTTGTACTACTTTTGAAATACATAAAACACTATGCTATCCATCTTGTATTGTCAGTTCTGTTCTAGGAATTATTTTGCCTTTTTACCGACATCACAACCCGTGTACTTATGTATGAAACCCCATTGCAACATGTTGTTTACAAACTACGTATGCTCTTTAACCTTTTAATGCACTGACAAATATTCTTTTATTTAATTTGATGTTTAAGAAAAAAACTACTGTGATTATTTGTGTGTTACTGCAAATAATTAGAATTATTTTGCCTTAACACCGATACCGCAGCCGAGTACTTCTCTGCATTCTATTATTAGACATCGAGTCATCAGATTATTTATAGATGGTTATAGGTGGCACTTATTCGGAAGTGACATCCCCGAAAAGCAATGCCAATAAGCGCTTTGCGTACGCTTAGCGCTTAAAAACACTTGGGTTAAGTAGAGGACCTCAAAAGGTATCCAAAACAAGCGTTAGAGGGCGTCTGTGACCCCTAAAAGGGTCCAGTTAGCTCACCCGAACTTTGGCATTTTTTAGCATTTCACGATGATATATGAGTTAAAGGTAGTTCATTATCACCCTTATCTTTGAAGGGTGCATCAAACGGAAAACAGGGCAGTGAAGGGGACCTATAGGGCTGTTATTTCCCGGTCTCAAATTTAGGTTGTAGCTGTACCAACAAGTGGCTCCCAGGGGTTCTGGCTCATTTCAAGGATTTATATCTCACAATTTCAAAGATAAGGGAGATAATAGTCCACTTTTCACCCCTATATCATTGTGAAATGCTAAAAAATGCCAAAGTTCGGGTGAGCTAACTGGACCCTTATAGGGGTCATAGACGCCCTTTAACGCTTTTTATGGAAACCTCTTGAGGTCCTTAAACTCAGTGTTTCCAGGTTCTTGTGATCAAACTCACTTGAGATATAAACCCCTGAAATGACCCCGAACCCCTGGGAGCCACTTGGTGGTATCCCTACAGCCCATATTTGAGACCGCGAAATAATAGCCCTATAGGTCCCCTACACTGCCCTGTTATCCGTTTGATGCACACTTCAAAGATAAGGGAGATAATCCTCCACTTTTCACCCCTATATCATTGTGAAATGCTAAAAAATGCCAAAGTTCGGGTGAGCTAAATAATCTTTTGTTTATATCTTTGCATTTTTTTCTCGAAGGTTCACGTCAAAACATGGCTGACACAAAATAATCCCAAATTAACCTCTGGGTTTCTCTGGTTTGGTTTTCGTTTTGACAGAGGCTAATTTTTTTATGAGAATAAAATCACAATACAAGATGTCTGAAAGTCCTATTTTCGTAAGAATTAGACTACTTGTCTGAATTTTTTATGCATGTTATTTCCGGAGAGAAGTAAACAGACCCGAGGATCAATTTTTAAATACCAATATTCATTAATTTCATTAAACACAAACGCATTTATAATTCTTATTCAGGCGAGCTTTACTGCCTCCGAAGTTGTCAATGCTCATACAAATTAGTCATGCATAAATCTTCTTGTTATTAATTAAAGAATGCCGATAATAAAGTAAATTATAATTTCGATTCGAGTACTCTCAGTACTTTGATGATTTTCCTTATTGGCTGCTAGCTTCTACGGGCTTAGTGGCTGCTGTTAGTGGCTGCTAGCTTCAGCCTGGTTCCCTTGTAAAGAAACCTGAAGCGGCAGAGGGGGCGTTTCAAAACAGATAATCTGGACAATTTTTTCATTCTAATGGATAAACGTACATGTAGTTTGGCAAAAAAGTACATGTTTTTATGATTATCGAAATATCAAGCAAAAATTGGTGGAGGTCAAAACTTGGAACAGAGGACAGATCTGGACCGTGTGGATCTCAGTCCTGTTAAAATGAAGTTTCTATAAAATAATGAATTGCACTCGGTTGTCATAAGAATTAGTGTAGAAAATACTCGGTAGATACGGTACTGGATGTTCGGATTGTTCAATAACTCGATCTTGTTCGTTTAAATTCGAGAACGTATTTTTGTTTTAAAAAAAACAACTATAGGTACTTCGCAGCCGTTAAATTTTCGATCACGTTAATTTGTTACTTATGCTTTCGTTTTATCTTGCAATAAATATATAATAAATTAATTACCTATGCCGACTGAAAGAAAATTCATATCGCTAAAATTAAATTTTAATCGGAAAAAACCGAGCACAGACAAAGAGAAATAAACAAACAACTTAAATTTGATTTAGAATGATAAAATGATTTAAGGAATAAGGAATCATTCTTTGAGTATTATGAGGTGATAATTTTGGTCGGGGCGTGATCAAATCCAATAAAGCCCGAAGGTCTTTATCACGCCCCGACCGAAATTATCACCTCATAATATTCATAGATTCCTCATTACTTATATTTACATCGTACGATTAAATATTTAAATATAAGTAAGCAAATCCCGCTGGTGCCTCAATTTTGCGTCATTTGAAATTATGGGTTATATAGTACAAAATCGATACGTAGTGTTATCACAGGCAAAGACACTGGAACATGTAAATATTAACTACTATTACCACCTTAACGTGGTGTTACAATCGATTTTGATGCAAATATAACTATTTGTATAAGGAATGAAAATTTGTCACAAATCAAAAAATCTATCAATAAACAAGATTTGCATCAAGGGGATAACTCCAAACCCAGTGTATTTTTCGTTTAAAAACTAATATCAAATTACGATTTAAATACAATGCATTGGCCATGCTTGATATTAGTCTCCTTCCGGTGAAACGGGGGAGGGGGGGGCTATAGTCTTTACAGCGGTTTGTCAGTCATTCTGACTTTTTTAAAACGGTTTAGCGAAATTACTTCAAACTTCCTTTGTAGCTTCATAATAATGCCATACCGATAAGGTAATCAATTTTTAAATGTGACTCTTATTTACGTATGGTGCTACATTCGATAAGTGTTCCAACTGAAAAGGTAAAGAAAAGAGACGGTTTGTCGCACGATCATACTGTACCATTGCATCCAACACAGCAATTATCACTTATTAAGTTCGACTTTTGTCAAAAGTTGTTCAAGTTATTAATTTTTTAAAATCTTCCGTATTTATGATTGGGATAGTGCTACACCGGTGCGTCGATTTACCCAAATTGGACCCTAATAAACTTAAATGGACCCACATTAAGGACTTGTTTTTATTACTACTTGGGCTCGTTCTCTAAAAGAAATCACCGAATTTTCTCCAGACTTTTTCTGCACATAAAACGACAATTGTTTTAACATTGGAAGTGCCGGTAGGGAACTTGTAGTGCTTTTACAATACTAACAATGATTGTTTTTCTACTGCAGGTTCCTCCAAGCAGTCTTGAATCAGACATTGTTCTTTGCCTAAAAACCATAGCAGAACTATTACATGTATAAAAGACAATCGCAGCTTCTCGGGCCTTTCCGGCAGAGCTCGGAAAAACACCTCAAATGTATTACCTAGGCGTCCATGACAACCCCCCTTTTTATAAAACTTGATATAAATTCAACACATTTTACGATCTGTTGAGATGTGAGTTAGACTTCATTAAAGTCAATGATATACCCTAAAATATACTACAGAAGCGACATACAAGGCTGTCTAGCCAATTCTTATTTTAATAGGAAGCGAGTCCATTTTGTATAAAATTCTAACATCCGGTAATGTTAATACATTCGAGGTGTTGTTTTCGAGCCTGCCGGAAAGGCCCGAGAAGTTGCGATTGGTATAATAGATACGCAGGCACGTAGCATCATAAGGGGGGGGGGGGTCCCCACCCCATTTTTTCTTGCAACAAACATGTTTCTTAAATTAAAAATTTATAAAAGTTAATGGAGGAGTTGCCCCCTCTCACTTTTTATGTGGAGATAAATGTAAAACGTTATCCCCCCCCCCCCCCCCGGGAATAGAATTTTGAAGGTTTTAGCAAAAAGGTTTTTGTTTTGCTTGTTAAAGATTTCGGCTAATTTGTTTCCTCATTCAAAAGCAATGCTACATATACGTGTCATAAATGGCATAAATGACCCTCACTCTAAATTAGATGGTATTGTACTATGATGTGTACGACAGCTTGTTAATTGTTGATAGTAATAATAAATATCTTTATTTTCATGTGTGCTGCAGTTAAAATAATGAGTCATCCCGATGTTTTAATGATGCAATTTGTCATAACGTCATTTTTGGGAGTTGATTTTAATCAACTCTCCTATGCAGTTACTCAGACAAACCGAAAGTGAAACAGTGTTTGGACCTAAGCACAAATCAACATCGCTGACAACAATTAGTTCTTGAAAATAATCAATAAATTCGATGTAATGTATTCTAAGCATTGTTTTTCAAGGAAACTTATTTATAGATACCTTGTAAAAAGTCATATTTTAAATGGTACGAACAATTTAGATATTTTTTTGTAGTCTTACGTTGTATGTATTCCTACGCCAGAGTTCAATATAGTCTTGTTCAACCAGATGCTCGGCTGTCTCCGTAAATCTCCGACAAGCAGAGAGTATCTCTTGCTCGTCGGATATTAACGAAGATAGCCGAGCGTCTGATCCATACACTTTCTGAGAACTGTTTCGATTACTGATACGTAGTTGATGGAATTAATTCTATGAATATTACACAACATGATTCATATGGGGTTTTTACGAACTATTTGTCGGAGAATTCATATTATAAAAGATGTGCATAATTCAAAAACGTATTAGAAACTAAAATCAACTCCCGTCAGTACTTCAGTACTTTGATTGTTGTTTATGGACAATAGTACTTATACATCGCAGCTTCATTTCCCTATTTAACCATCCTTTAAGAATATTTACATTTGCAAATATGCTTCCTTATATGAACCTATAGAAAAGCGAAAACGTTCAATTCTGTATGAACGTTTTCGTGACTTCACAATGATCATAGCACGCGCTTATCGCTTATCGCTTGGATTATTGTAAACATAAAATCTCGGTTATTTTAACAGTTCTGAACGATTTGTCTTTTTCAAACGTAAATATAAGTGTTACATTAAAAGTTTAAAATTTATCAATTTAAACTTAACTATAACATTTTATATTTTGGCAAATAGACCCCCCATCAGAAATTTATTCCATTTCTGTCAACCTTTCTTTATTTGCATCAAAAATGTTCATTAACTGGTCTGATTTTAGTGTTACAAATATAAAAGGTACCAGAGCAATCAATGTCAAATCTCAAATAAAACTTGATCTTTACACTGCATATAAAGCAAAGAGAATTACTGAACAGCCTTTTGATGTCCATATATTGATCTCTCATCATGGTTTTTATCAACCACTGCCTCATTTTGGCACTTTTATTGTTGATTCAATGAATTTTAAAGAACATTCCCCATAGATCTTGTGTATGTGTTTCAACATTGTTGTATTTCACTTGATTTTATTTTTCCTATCTTTGACTCAAGATTTGTACAACATATGTTTTGTGAATAATAGACAGAATCTGTGTTAAGTTTTTTTCTCCCCTGTTTGTTTTGTGTGTGTATGTATATATATATATATATATATATATATATATATATATATATATATATATATATATATATATATATATATATATATATATATATATATGACTTTTTATTGCTATGGCAATTTACTTAGTTTAAATTTATTCCACCAAGTTTCATTAGTTTTTCTGCATGTAGATTTTGTATGTGATTTTTGTATGTACTTGTACATGTTGTAGTATAGAGTATTTTTCTTCATTATAATATACACGAAGTGTGTCTATCAAGTTGTATTATGAATACCATTATTTGTTCATGTATTACATGTAGTATTTTTTCCCAATCCTTAATCCTTTGCTGATTGTAATTCACTTGTTTAGCCTATGTCTATTGTCAGTTTTTCTTGTATATATAGATTGATATTGATTTTTCAATACACTTATCAATTTATATATATATATATATATATATATATATATATATATATATATATATATATATATATATATATATATAAAATCCATTTCACAATAACTACCAGTTAAGTCGCTTTGCTTTGGAGGACCAAAGCTTATTTTGGCAAGGGGGGTAAACTGTTATAGTTAAGTTTAAATTGATAAATTTTAAACTTTTAATGTAACAGTTATAAGAAACATGAATCAACAATTCATGATATTTCACTGTTCGATTAATTGACAAATGTTGTTATTTGAAATAGATATTTGTGCGTTTATGACCTATAATTACGTATCAAAATTTAATAATTGAAATTAGTTTAATTAATTTATTTCGTTTAGAGCAATGAAATATCTCATAGTTACATTCTTTTAACTTAAATGGTGTTCTTACACAAATCTTATTTAAACTAATTTTCACTCCCAAGGTTTACTAGCACATCTTATGTAACATATAGAATGTCATTTTACATCAAAGAATTTTGACAGGCTGTTAGGTAGTAATGTAAACATTTACGTTTTTCGGTTTCTTTGGAAATAAATTCTTTGGCGCATTAGCTTGACACTTCGAAATTCCATGTAGATAAACTTATTTATTTTCGTATCGGCTTCAGGTTAATCCTGTCTTTGTTACAGGTCTTCTTTGCGGAAATGCGAGTAATTGTTGTAACACCTTCTTTGGCAGTGTCAAGCATCAAAGAAATTTTGCCGAAATTGGGCGTTAACCTTTTTGAAATGAGTTACCTGATTGGTCAATTTCAAGTCCGTAGAGTGACCGCGTTGGTAAGTAATTTTAACAAAATCACTTTCCAACTTGTGGCTCATTGAAATAAACATCTTTTAATTAAATCTACGGATTTTGATTTTGATTCATCAGGTAAGCTCAAAATTATTTCTAAGTACTTTTTATTAATAATTATTTTGTAGAAAATCTTATTTTAAGATTTTTTTAAAAAAGTTTTTCTTGTTATTTACTTGTAAAGAATTTGATTAATAAATCATAACAATTCTTAAATTATCAAATCTAAAATTCTGTTCAACTTATATTAATTTTGTTCTTGAACTAAATAGCGTTAGTAATTCGTTTCCTTTAATATATTAATTAACTAGTTGCACGAGTTTTTCATACTACTTAAATTATTCTTTAAATCAGTTTGTCAACTATAAATTTACCGCGCTGAAATAAAAGAACTCTTCTGTTCAAGGAGATAAACAAGTTAACGTATATAATTCATTTCCGCTCCATCATGTTATTACATAGGAAACATTTTATAGGTAAGCCTTGTGCTTGATCTTGTTTTGATTTCTTTTTATGTGTACTGTACGTTATTTTCACTCGTGATTACATGTTTGTTTACATCATCATTTGTTAGCTGCAATAATGTAGCCCTCTCCGATTTTTTATATCTGATGTTTACTGGAGAGGGCTACAATTCCATAGGATCTCCGTAATGGTGCAAAATTATTTTTTTAATTCGGCTGACTTCGGTCTGAAAAGATCGTTTTTATATTAGACTTCTTTTAGATAAAATGGTTTATTAATTCAGGTTGAGCAAACTAACCGTATATAAATCAAAACCAGATAAAACACACCAGCATGTTTACCAGTCGTCTTCTTCAGCAGCCATGACAGTTCTCGCGTGAATTTATGGGATTTACGCTTGGGGTTTTGATGGGCTTGATAACGTGAATGTCAGTGTAAATAAGCGGTCTTACCTCGTTCTATCACTAAAACATCATTTAAGGAAAGGATATATGATGGAAAATTCATATTTACCGCGTTTTTTATGTTTAAAATGGGGGAATTCCTATATTCAGTTCAAGATCCGCTCCTAAATTTTCATTGGCTGTCCCAAAATAAAACCGATCAAGGTCAGTAAACATGGCGGACAAATTTAACTTGCGTTGTTGACATACACGAAAAATAGCCGATATATGGACTATACTTGATAATTTTGGATTAATTTATGCCATACACAACTACAATATTTGAGTTCAGGTAAGAAATGCAAATGTTATTGTCATTTATATACGATTTGAGCCAAAAACGATGTGAATCACTCCCGCACTTGCACCATTACGGATATCCTATGGAGTTGTAGCCCTCTCCCCCCCCCCCCCAAAAAAAAATCGGGAGAGGGCTACATTATTGCAGCTATCATTTGTGTTTTCGATAATGATTCTAATCTCTTAAATTGTACAACTTTATATTTTTATATTTGTGATTTGAAAACACTTTCCAACTTGCGGCTCATTAAAATAAACATCTTTTAATTAATTCCACGGATTTTGATTTTGATTCCTCAGGTATTGTGAACGTGAGTATCTCACAGAGCCACAAATCAGCTGAGCTATTCCCCAAACATCAAGACAGTGAAAACCATAGTGTGATATAAGTAATAAGGCCAAAATTAAAAATACTTGTGTTTCCCCTAACGCGACCCAATCAAATCCCGCCGACTGAATTATTTTTTACCACATTGAATGGAGATTTTTTTTTTAAGAAACCTATTTTACCCAAATTCGTTTTTAGGAGACCCACAATTTTTTTTCGTTTTACAATCATTTTGTTAGCCTTGATCATCAATATGGGCAAAATACTCGCTTTATGATCGGTAACTTCGCAGGAATTTCCTCCGAAAGAGAAGTTAAGGTCGCCTTGTATTCTGAGTTCAAGATCGTGTAAATTAACCCCAAAGACATTAAAATGATAATCATTTAATTCCAAGGACGTTTCCATAGCCTCAGTTAACCACTGCTGTGATTAATAATTTGTAATTGTCTTATCTTTTATGGGTTACAATATGAATAAGGGTGCTGCAGCATAAAGCCTACTGTGCATTGAAAATTACAACCGATGTTTATTACTTTAAGTGTTGATATCACAATTAGTTGGTAACTTGTATTTAGTTAATAACTTTGCCAAATTAATGCTAAAATCTGCCTACAGTTATCTTAAAAATTATCCTCTAAACAACGTTTGTAATTGTTTCAAGTGGTTGGACTTATACCTCCAAAATACACAGAAGTACAGATACTGATTTCATTTGTCATGTAGCTAACACAATTACAATAAAACATTTCATCTATAAATTGTATCAATACATGAAATAAATTGAATTTAATAGATTGGATAAGTTTTTTTAACTTTTAGAAGTTGTTTTATTTTTTATTGACCTGCTTAAATTTTAATCCAATTTTAATTAAGGTTGAACCTGTGTATATCATCATTCCTGTAGGTTATGCTGTATCAAAAAATGACAGTCTGCCTAGCCTGATTTCTCAAACTTCTCCATACTTTTCTGTTAGGGAAAAATAAGTCTCCTAAAAATTAGGTTGGTATCTGTGATATGAAAAACTTTTTATGATGAGAAAAATTTAAACAGTTCTCTTAAATTCATCTTACATGCATCATTCCATTTGTACAAGTATAACAATTTGTTTTACAACTGGTCATTTTTTTTTTAGTTTTGTAATTAATAAAGAATTGATTAATTTTTTTTTCATTTTTAATTTTTAATGTATTTTCAATTATGCCCTGGCAGGAAAAACATTATTTACCTACCTACCTACCCAACTTCAAAATTTAGGGTCGGGTTAGGGGAAACAAAGATATTTTTAATGATGGCCTAAACAGCAATGTTAAAAAGTTCACCGGGATATGAAGTTGGTTGGTACGTGATCAAATCTACTGAGAAGCCCTTCGGGCTTCACAGGATTTGATCACGTGACCAACCAACTTCATATCACAGTGAACTTTTTAAATTGCTGTTTATTTCTTAATTATAAATGGTATGATGATCACTGTAATCCAATTGAACACATATCTATTCAAAGTAGATTTGTCTAACACGTCAAACATCTCGTATTATTAAATTTCTATGATAAACCTCAATAAAAGTCAATAAATCAAGAAAGTGGTGGTTTGATAACGTTACATAAATGACGCAATTCATTTCGATATAATTGCATAACCATTGTTCTTTCCCACTATAAGACTACACGGAGCAATTGCATTTATTTTTCTATAATTGCAATTGCTCTATCTGTATGCCTCACAGTTGCCTTACAGACTTTCAAATAGCGAATAATCAACAATCTGATAAAGATTTTTACTCGTATATATAGTGTATATTTCTAATAACAAAAATATGTGGTGTTTAATATAAAATATCTAAAGTTAAAAATACAAAACAAGGCATTTTAGTTTTATTCATATTTAATTTTAATCAATTACAAATGTTATTTATTATTGTATAATAAAAATGTACCTAAATAAAACAAAAGTGTTTAATTTTTATATTTTTCTGTACAAAATTCAATGTACAAGGAAAGATAACTCTTCCTAACTATACCATAATTTATGTACCTTACTGTTGGCGTACTATGACGTCATAAAGGTGTGACGTCATATACTTTTTCATGACGTTATCAATCATAAGTCTTAAACCACTATACGATACATTTGTTCTTCTCCAACTCCCTAAAATTGGTGCATTTAACATGTCCTATATTAAAATTTTAAAGGAATGACTGTTATAACATATATTATTTATTCTGTTAACAAATCAATGAGAGTAAAAAAATTTTTTTAAAAATACATTACAGTTTATGTTTGATGCAATAGCTAACGTTAGGTCAATGTTTAGGCTAACACAGGGTATTTACAGGTTGTAAAATGCAAATATAAGTAATAAACAACGATTATTTAGTGAACATGGCGTTATGAATAGCAACTGCTCTGCTGGCATATTTTCCATGATGCGCTAGCGCGCATCATGGAATATGCCAGCAGAGCAATTGCTATTCATAACGCCATGTTCACTAAATAACGTTGTTTATTTCTTAAATATTTACATTTGCAAATATGTTTCCTTATATGAACCTATAAAATAGCGAAAACGTTCAATTCTGTGTGAACGTTTCCGTGACGTCACAGTGATAACCGCACGCGCTTATCGCTTGGATTATTGTAAACATAAAATCTCGGTAATTTTCAGTAACAGTTCTGAACGATTAGTCTCTCTAAAACGTAAATATAAGTAATAAACAGCGACGTTAAAAAGTTCACCGGGATATGAAGTTGGTTGGCTAGTGATCAAATCTACTGAGAAGCCCTTCGGGCTTCACAAGATTTGATCACGTGACCAACCAACTTCATATCCCGGTGAACTTTTTAACATGGCTGTTTATTTCTTAAATAATAACATTATATGTATCTTAACGATTATTATATTTTAAATATATTTACATTGCCTCACTTGTTACATGTATAACCAACATACATGTGTATTAATAGTATTTGTATGAACGCGCGTTATTCAATTTGTATGCACACACCGTTGCAGTTATGAGACTATATCTTTCAAAAAATAATGATTCAATACTTAAATGTAGGCGTATGTAAACAAAGCGCGAGTCTTATATTTGTTAACAAATAATGTTATGTTAAAGTGGACGACACATCCGAAAGCCCATTGGTGCCAGGTGAAAAAAAAATATTTTATCTGGCGGCCGCCGGATAGTTTTCTGGCAGCCGCCATATAATTATCTGGCGGCCGCCACATCATTATCTGGCGGCCGCCATATAATATCTGGCGGCCGCTATTTAATATCTGGCGGCCGCCACATTATTTATCTGGCGGCCGCCATATAATATCTGGCGGACGCCACATAATTTATCTGGCGGCCGCCATAAAATTTATTTTGCAGAAATGTGTGTGTTGTTGTATTTATATTTGGTTGAGAAGATGGATGTTGACAGAGCCGCTGTTTAACAGTTTAAATTAACAACACAGATTTAATACAGCCAGTTAAATAGTTTCATTTATATGGCCACAAAAGCTAGTACACATTTACTAGTATCTTAGTTTATCATTATGAAGTCATAGCTGGATCCGCACTGGTGAAATTGCCTGTGCAAGCTGTCGTGGTAAAAAAAAAAAACTGACTGTAATCTGTGTTTTTAAATTCTTATACCAAAATTAAAACATACAGAAGGCAGTGCGTTCCTTTTACTTATACATCTTTACATAACAATCCTCTAGCTAAAGTGAAGGTGTTAATATATTATTAAAGAGCTCAATGGTCAACAAATAAACCATCACATTTACCTTAAATTTTAAGATATGATTTGTTTTGCTATTAACTATTATTTAGTAAAGAAAATCCATATATTTTACTTTTTAAATGTCATGGGTATTTCCAATTTTTTTATTTGGAGCTCTTTTTCTAAAGGAGATCAATACAGTCTATTAAAATGGCCACGACCATCGAGCCCTCTTAAGACTTCCTGGACGGGTGTTTAGTTCAGTTTTAAAAGTTTATAATTAACTCTGAAATAAAGTGTTTTACAACAAATAATACAAGGCACAAAGTGACATCTAAATCATTCTAGATTTGAATAAAGTCTAATGTACATTCCACTCCACCAGTGTGATTCAAAACTTAAGCTCTGCATTGTTAGTATAACTAATAGATTAGAGTTTATCCACTACTCCCTAAAAGCTCCCATTAAAACATGCGCGTGCATCAGGAAGCCAGGTTTTATCTGGCGGTCGCCAAATAATTATGTGGCGGCCGCCAGAAAATTATGTGGCGGTCGCCATATAATAAGTGGCGGCCGCCAGATAAAATATTTTTCTAAGTGGCACCAACGGGCTTTCATAGACACACGTATATACTATGGGAAAGATGTTTAAGTAAATTTTATTCTGATATTGAAGATTAATTCCATTTTGATTTGAAATGTCGACAGTATAGAGAAATCCAAGAAAACTTTCTGTATACAAATTTATACAATTATTAAGTGTTCAAATTTTCAAAGAACTGTGTAATTTGGGGAAGTATCACCACCTAGCTTTTAAAATTCACGATAATTTAGAAAAATTCTCTGGGTTTTTTTCAGCTGTTAAAAATTTATCATATAAAGATTGTCAATGTACTTTACGTATGTACATGTACACTGTACCATATCATTATTTCAATATTGCTTTTGTTAAATACATGAAACAACCTATGCCATAGGATGTATGTCTTGTGTCACACTAATATTTTCACTGTTTACATGTTTTTACATATTTTCATTCAGTTTCATATAAAGCGTTTATTTAAATATTTTACATTGACCATAAAGATGATTTTATAACTCTAAATCTATAATTTATTAAACTGTGTGAATTTGCAATTATCTTATATAAGATGTTATTTTTTTTTCATTCTGTTTATTTCTAAAATCAATGGTTTTGAAAGTGGGAGATTCCAAAACTATTTTATAGCCAAGACACATGTACTAAGCAAATTCTTTTCATTGTGACATTTGGTATTGTTTATTTATCCTAAGTCAATTTTGTGTCTTCTTACACTTATTTTTCTTTGATGTCACTAATTTCTTTGTTATCCAATATGTGTGAAGCAATTTACTGTCCAAACACCAGGTGTCATACATAGACTTTTATTTACTCAAGTTGAGCCCCTTTAGCAAAAATGTAGTTCTTACTTAGTGTTAATTATTATTACGCTTTAATCGTCTTTTTACTTACATTTTTATAAACCTACGCAATGGTCACTAATGTCATTGGTCAGTTTTTTCAAGAACTAAATTTTTCCGACAGGCGAGAGTTGGGCTATGCGCGTCACTTACTAGATTGCGCTCTTTGAATAAATACATATCTTCATCGCCCACTCTCTGTCTCTTTTTCAAGGTATGTAAAATTATGTATTGTACGTTTTATATTGCGTAAACTATTTTATTTTATTTTATCATCAGTATTTTAATCTAAGTTTTATTATCAGAAAAACTCAATATTTTTATCTTTTTTTTTCCAATTGTATAATGTTCATTGATTTGTATGTGTTTATAGGTAGCGATACTGTTGTATAGCTTTTTATGGTCGCACGCATTTAAACATTTTTTTTTTATTTCAAAGTTAATTTTAGTTTTAATACTGTATATCCGTATTAATAAATTAACTCGGTTTCCTTAAGAGCCACTCGGCACATCTCGGCGCTCGATGTACTTTACGGAATAAGCCGAGGTTTGCCGAGTGCTTTTAGAACAATTAGAACTCTTTAATGTAGGGAGATAGGCTTTTTGTTATTCGTTTGCTAATCGTTCATGAAGCAAAGATTAGATGACGCGCAAAAATCCTTTTCTTAATACTGTGTAAGTGTTTTAATTTGTTTTAACACGAGTTAACTATTATTTTCATTATGATTATGTATACATATTTAGATCATACAATTTAAGATCGTGCGCCATTAATTTTTTAAGTTTCTAATGTAAACAATGTACTTTCACTTTCATTTTCATTGACATCTTTAAGTCAAAAACTTTTATGATCTAATCAGTAACAGTATCAGTTCATTTGTTTTTAATGTTGTTTATTTTGTAATTAACTAATGGTCTCATTTTATTGATCGAGTTTTTATTTCATATTGTTAAAGGAGACCGGGTTGTTTTATTATAAGACTTACTCGATTGCGCTCTTTCAATAAACACGTGTACTTACTGCCCACTCTCTGCCTCTTTTTCAAGCTTCTCGGATACAACCTATTTAGGATCGTCCAAAGAAGTAAACATTGTCTCCAAAAGGATAGGGAAAAGAAATAATTATATCCACCAAAACCGTGCGAGACACAAAGAAAGCGGTTGAGACAAGTGGTGGAGATCCATTCGATCCCAACCTCTTGCAGCCAAGCCAGTGCTCTACATAGAAATTCCCCAAAGAAAATCCACAAGGAACCACACAGACTTCATCATTCCCTTGTTGACATCCATTGAACTACCAAAGTAAAGTCATCATGCCTCCAATAACAAGACTGCAGTCAGGAAACAACTCTCTATTGCGCAGGTTAGGCTATAAACCAAATGTACCTCATGTTAATGCATCGACGCCCACCTCCAAGGAAAGAAGCCAAACATTAGCAGCCACAGCCACAACTTCTACAATCAGGGACAGAACATCTTCAAATCTACTACCACCTCAGTTTCCACCCCCTCCACACCCACAGAGCCAGGCCATGATTCTGATGATATCGGCCAACAATTTGAAACCCTCAATGCAGATCCTTCCAGCACTGAACTCTACATTCCCCCATCACCAGCCCGCTCTACATTGTACGCGACATCAACACACACCACTTCTTCAGCTGGGGCTCTTACAGCAACTTCATCAACAACTCTGATGATTGCTCTACCAGCTCTGACAAGTCTCCAGCAAATCATACCTTCTTCATCACAGCAGTTACCAGCCCAGCACCACTCCCTACCTGAACACCAGACATCACTCACAGGACAACAGATCACAGGACAACATATCTTCATCCCACCAGCTCCAGCTACATACCAGTCACCTGTACCTATTTAAGTTCCTGTCCAAAGCCAGACTTCAACCCCAACCCCAACACCACCACCACGCGCCAACGTAAGTCTTGAAAAATATGATGGGAAAACATCCGCCATCCAATTTTGGACCCAGTTCATGACCTTCATTTCCATTATGAATGTTCCCCTGGATGCTGCTTATACCTATTTTTCCTTCTATTTAAAAGACACGGCCAAGGACTGGTACTTCCAACTGACACCTGCGGTACAAAATTCTTTAAGTGAACTAAAATCTGCCTTCCTAGCCCGCTTTAAGCCACAAGTACCATTTAGCCTGGGATTGGTCGACATAACCCAACAAAATACAGAATCTGTCGAACAGTACATTTCCAGAATCCGGAAGCTGTCAACCGATTCCACAATGCCAGAGGACTGCCTGACAACCATGATCATGAAAGGGTTGAAGCCTGCCATCCGAAACATAGTCATGCCACAGTTCCCTCAAACAATTGATGACCTCCGGACGAAATCCGCTATAGCTGAAATGACAGTTCTGATGAACAATCAAAGCCTCTCAAGTGAAACATCAGACAATAGTGTTGTAAACGCCATGTCCGCTGTGTGCGACGTCACCAACCAATTATGTATACATATTTAGATCATACAATTTAAGATCGTGCGATCATTAATTTATAATGTTTCTAATGTAAACAATGTACTTTCACTTTCATTTTCATTGACATCTTTAAGTCAAAAACTTTCATGATCTAATCAGTTACATTATCAGTTCATTCGTTTTTAATGTTGTTTATTTTGTAATTAACTAATGGTCTCATTTTATTGATCGAGTTTTTATTTCATATTGTTAAACGAGACCGGGTTGTTTTATTATAAGACTTACTCGATTGCGCTCTTTCAATAAACACGTGTACTTACTGCCCACTCTCTGCCTCTTTTTCAAGCTTCTCGGATACAACCTATTTAGGATCGTCCAAAGAAGTAAACATTGTCTCCAAAAGGATAGGGAAAAGAAATAATTATATCCTCCCAAACCGTGCGAGACACAAAGACTTGTGCAAATAAAGAATGAATGAATGTATAAAAAAATTACCATAACCTGTGGCAATCAAGATAAACTGAATCAATGAGTTTATAAATAATTTTATCAACAACAAAAAGCACATTAGATTGAAACTTATACCACTTCATACAACACATATGTACATGTTAACTATAACAGGACTTTGTTTGTAAACAAAACAAAAAATTCTAACCACTGTAAATTGCGTTTAACTCGGTATTTGACTTTCAATTTTTGAAAAGGCATTCAAAACATCCATATTCACCATTCCAGACATTAAAAATGTAAAAATAAATTTTTAAAAAATTGAGCTCAAATTGTTTCAATATTAAAAGTTTGATAGTCTTAATTGCAATAGATTAATAATCTATGCTGATATTTTACTTCGTGTGAACAATACGAAAATTATTGGAATGTTTTGCATATTTAGTACGTATTAAATTACAACCCATATAGTTTAATAGTTTTAGATTGATTTGTCAGACTGAGTGTGTCGTCTATTGCGAATTCAAGTAAGAATAAAGCGTAAATTATAATTTTATAAAAGATTAATATTTCTACTTTTATTCACAGATTATGATTCTGGGATATGTAAAAAAATGTATATACTAAAAAACCGGACCTAATTAGACAATTAACACTAAGTTGACAAATTAGGTACGTCTGAATTCCGGCTAATGATGGACAGATTTGCGGACACACTTCTAGTGTCAGGACTTGCAGCATAGGATGCTTGTCTTGGTGATGCATCGCTTCTACTTACCATGGAACAAATAAAGTAAATGATTGGGTTAATTGTATGGTTTAAGAAAAACATAGCGATGCTTACATCATGGTATAGTTTGACATCAACATTGAGAGTTGTCCCGTATGTCTGAATGTAAACCTCCAACCAGGCATACACACAGAAAGGAAGAATGCTAGCACAGTGAATAGTAATAACTATCATAACAATAATCGTCATCTTCTTTGATAAACGCACTGCGGATGAAGAATTAGAAATTTGCAGAATCATCCTTTTCTTAAAATGAAACATGGCTATCACAATGACAGGAATGGCTATTAGGAGGAGAGCAATGGTGCCATCAACAACGTACGCTGTGGCAAGGGTGACCGGTTTTGAACCAGACCTCGACAAATCAACGTAGTAGCTGAAACAGCCATAGGAATATCCGAAAATTAAACTGATTGTCCAAAGATACATTGAAATTTTAAGTGCACGCAGACAAGTGAGATCACTGAGTGAAACCAGGGGCGACACAATTAGACGGTATCGGACGTAGAATAGCAGTATGATATGGGCACAGGAAGCGTGGAGTGTGAAGTAAACAACTCCCCAAATTATAAAGTAAACATCGATAAACACGTCCATGTAGAAATCGTAAAATGTATCCACGAAACGCACAGAAAGAGCCATGAAATCCGACAGTGCTAGCATGGCGATGACGGTGTAGGTCGGAGTATGGAGTCTTCTGGTACATAGTATGACAATACAGGTCGTCAGGTTCCCTAGTACCCCTATAAACAGCACTACGGACCCCGCAATAAATCTCCAGACAAACGTCAAGTTCTCCAAAACTTCTGGACCACTGGTCTCATTCATATTTATGCAGTGAATATCTAAAGGAAATAGAATGTGTAAACAGCAGTTAAATTTTGGTTTGTCGATTTTGGTATATTCCCTTGCAGGTACCCGAGGGAGTTATATTTGATAAGAACTGTTCGCTATATTATAACCTCAAGCTAATTTGAGTAAATAATTTAACAAAGTTTGCTAATTTTCACCAAAGATTCATTAGTATAAAGTAAACGATTCATTTCACTCATTATTAATGGCGTATCGACGAATACATATAATTGTCCCCTGTTGTAATAAAGGTTGACCAATCCTTATCTATATTCTACACTCGTGTATCTAAGAATCAACGCCACATATTTCTGAGAATTGTGACGTTATACATGTACAAAGAAGAATTCATAGCTTTTTCATCTCTAATGAATAAAAGAAATGTATTGCTTAAAATCACAACTCTTTTTCATTAAGGAGGTTTGAAACTTTTACCATTGAACAAGCTTGTATGAGTCGGAGAAAAAATGGTACATATAGAATGATGTACAATGTATATGCGAATAAATAATTTGCTTAATCGCTTAATCACAAAATTTACATTCTATTTTGAGTGAAACAAAACATAAATTGATAAAACACAATGTTTTTTAAAATGTGCATATACGCTGAATTTACATTCTTTTTTGAGTGAAGCAAAGAATAATTTTAAAAGGCACATTAATGTTTAAAAAGTTGGTTTCACAAGTAAGAAAATGTTCAAAATATATTACCTTGGTGTGAATAATATTTGCAGACAAAGAAGAAACTTATATTTATAGGTATATATCTTACGTTTTACATTAATATGCTTTGACAGTTGTCTCACTTAGACCAAATAATTAATACTAGAAGACATCCAGCCCAGCGCAAGCGTGGGAAATACAATTAACACTACACATTTATGGGCTCTGTATTTTTTGTACACATCTTTTCGTATATACTTTCGATTTTTTTTCTTAATTGTTTATATAACCTATTTTTTTAAATTGAAATCATAAAGCAATAAACTGACTGGCTATTTAAAGGAAAAGTTGAAATTGATTATGTGTGGTTTTAGGCATTCAGAAGTTGGAGTTCTATTCGCTTTTCGCTATTCACTATTCGAATAGCGAATAGAATTCTCTGATCGGTTCGCTATTCAAATTACCGTAAACATGCTAATAAACGTAAATTCAAAATACCACATAAACTTTCCCTTTTCAATGTTAAGAAACAGTTATATATTAAAAATCATATCTTGCTGACCAGACCTGAACATTGACATAATTAGCTAGCCTGGCGAAAAGGTAAGAAATTCATCAAATTCTATTGCAATGGGGAAATCTTTCAAGGGGCTGGCTAACACCCTGTATCCCATATTTGGGCCTTCATATTTGGTGAGGATGAGGCCCCGGGAATGTCCAGTCGACCCTCAAAAGGAATTGGGTTTACACGGCCATTAACAGGCTTAGCTAGCCTGGCGAAAATAGGAAATCTCGTATAATACAGTTATAGTGGGATATCTTTCGAGGGGCTGGTTCATCCCCTGTATCCCATATTTGGGCCTTAATATTTGGTGAGGATGAGACCCCGGGAATGCCCAGTCGACCCTCAAAAGGAATTGGGTTTACACGGCCATGAACTGGCTTACTTAGCCTGGCGAAAATACGAAATTTCGTATAATACAGTTATAATGCGATATCTTTCAAGAGGCTGGCTTACCCCCTGTATCCCATATTTGGGCCTTCATATTTGGTGAGAATGGAGCCCTGGGAATGTCCAGTCGACCCTCAAAAGGAATTGGGTTTACACGGCCATTAACAGGCTTAGCTAGCCTGGCGAAAATAGGAAATCTCGTATAATACAGTTATAATGGGATATCTTTCAAGGGCTGGCTACCCCCTGTATCCCATATTTGGGCCTTCATTTTTGGTGAGGATGGGGCCCCCGGAATGTCCAGTCGACCCTCAAAAGGAATTGGGTTTACACGGCCATTAACAGGCTTAGCTAGCCTGGCGAAAATAGGAAATTTTGTATAATACAGTTATAATGGGATATCTTTCAAGGGGCTGGCTAACACCCTGTATCCCATATTTGGGCCTTCATATTTGGTGAGGATGGGGCTCCGGGAAAGCCCAGTCGACCCTTAGAAGGAATTGGGTTTATACGACCATTAACAGGCTTAGCTAGCCTGGTGAAAATAGAAAATTTCGTATAATACAGTTATAATGCGATATCTTTCAAGGGCTGGCTACCCCCTGTATCCCATATTTGGGCCTTCATTTTTGGTGAGGATGGGGCCCCTGGAATGCCGAGTCGACCCTCAAAAGGAATTGGGTTTACACGGCCATTAACAGGCTTAGCTAGCCTGCCGAAAATAGGAAATTTCGTATAATACAGTTATAATCGGATATATTTCAAGGGCTGGCTAATACCCTGTATCCCATATTTGGGCCTTCATGTTTGGTGAGGATGGGGCCCCGGGAATGCCCAGTCGACCCTCAAAAGGAATTGGGTTTACAGGGCTATGAACAGGCTTAGCTAGCCTGGCGAATATAAGAAATTTTGAATAATACAGTTATAATGGGATATCTTTCGAGGGGCTGGCTAACCCACTGCTTCCCATATTTGGGCCTTCATATTTGGTGAAGATGGGGCCCCGGGAATGTCCAGTCGACCCACAAAAGGAATTGGGTTTACACGGCTATGAACAGGCTTACCTAGCCTGGCGAAAATAGGAAATCTCGTATAATACAGTTAAAATGGGATATCTTTCAAGGGCTGGCTACCCCCTGTATCCCATATTTGGGCCTTCATTTTTGGTGAGGATGGGGCCCCGGGAATGTACAGTCCACCCTCAAAAGAAATTGGGTTTACACGGCCATTAACAGGCTTAGCTAGCCTGGCGAAAATACGAAATTTCGTATAATACAGTTATAGTGGGATATCTTTCAAGGGGCTGGCTAACACCGTGTATCCCATATTTGGGCCTTCATATTTGGTGAGGATGGGGCTCAAAGAAAGCCGAGTCGACCCTCAAAAGAAATTGGGTTTACACGGCCATTAACAGGCTTAGCGAGCCTGGCGAAAATACGAAATTTTGAATAATACAGTTATAATGGGATATCTTTCGAGGGGCTGGCTAACACCCTGTATCCCATATTTGGGCCTTCATATTTTATGAGGATGTGGCCCGGGGAATGCCCAGTCGACCCTCAAAAGGAATTGGGTTTACACGGTTATTAACAGGCTTAGCTAGCCTGGCGAAAATACGAAATTTCGTATAATACAGTTATAATAGGATAACTTTCAAGGGGCTGGCTAACACCCTGTATCCCATATTTGGGCCTTCATATTTGGTGTGGATGGGGCCCCCGGAATGTCCAGTCGACCCTCAAAAGTAATTGGGTTTACACGGCCATTAACAGGCTTAGCTAGCCTGGCGAAAATAGGAAATTTCGTTTGATACAGTTATAATGGGATATCTTTCAAGGGGCTGGCTAACACCCTGTATCCCATATTTGGGGCTTCATATTTGGTGATGATGGGGCTCCAAAAAAGCCCAGTCGAACCTGAAAAGGAATTGGGTTTACACGGCCATTAACAGGCTTAGCTAGCCTGGCGAAAATAGGAAATCTCGTATAATACAGTTATAGTGGGATATCTTTCGAGGGGCTGGCCAACCCCCTGTATCCCATATTTGGGCCTTCATATATGGTGAGGATGAGGCCCCCGGAATGTTCAGTCGACTTTCAAAAGGAATTGGGTTTACACGGCCATTAACAGGCTAAACTAGCCTGGCGAAAATAGGAAATTTCGTATAATACAGTTATAGTGGGATATCTTTCAAGAGGATGGCTAACACCTTGTATCCCATATTTGGGCCTTCATTTTTGGTGAGGATGGGGCCCTGGGAATGTCGAGTCGACCCTCAAAAGGAATTGGGTTTACACGGCCATTAACAGGCTTAGCTAGCCTGGCGAAAATACGAAATTTCGTATAATACAGTTATAGTGGCATATCTTTCAAGGGGCTGGCTAACACCCTGTATCCCATATTTGGGCCTTCATATTTGGTATGGATAGGGCCCCGGGAATGTCCAGTCGACCCTTAAAAGGAATTGGGTTTACACGGCCATTAACAGGCTAAGCTAGCCTGGCGAAAATACGAAATTTCGTATAATACAGTTATAGTGGCATATCTTTCAAGGGGCTGGCTAACACCCTGTATCCCATATTTGGGCCTTCATATTTGGTATGGATGGGGCCTCGGGAATATCCAGTCGACCCTCAAAAGGAATTGGGTTTACACGGCCATTAACAGGCTTAGCTGGCCTGGCGAAAATACGAAATTTCGTATAATAAAGTAATAATGGGATATCTTTGAAGGGGCTGGCTAACACCGTGTTTCCCATATTTGGGCTTTCATATTTGGTGAGGATGGGGCTCCAAGAAAGCCCAGTCGACCCTTAAAAGAAATTGGGTTTACACGGCCATTAACAGGCTTAGCTAGCCTGGCGAAAATAGGAAATTTCGTATAATACAGTTATAGTGGGATATCTTTCGAGGGCCTGGCTAACACCCTGTATCCCATATTTGGGCCTTTATATTTGGTGAGGATGAGGCCCCCGGAATGTCCAGTCGACTTTCAAAAGGAATTGGGTTTACACGGCCATTAACAGGCTAAGCTAGCCTGGCGAAAATAGGAAATTTTGAATAATACAGTTATAATGGGATATCTTTCGAGGGGCTGGCTTACCCCCTGTATACCATATTTGGGCCTTCATATTTAGTGAGAATGGGGCCCCGGGAATGTCCAGTGGACCCTCAAAAGGAATTGGGTTTACACGGCCATTAACAGGCTTAGCTAGCCTGGCGAAAATACGAAATTTCGTATAATACAGTTATAATGGGATATCTTTCAAGAGGCTGGCTAACACCCTGCATCCCATATTTGGGCCTTCATATTTCTTGAGGATGGGGCATCGGGAAAGCCCAGTCGACCCTTAAAAGGAATTGGATTTACACGGCCATTAACAGGCTTAGCTAGCCTGGCGAAAATTGGAAATTTCGTATAATACAGTTATAATGGGATATCTTTCTAGGGCCTGGCTAACCCCCTGTATCCCATATTTGGGCCTTCATATTTGGTGAGCATGGGGCTCCAAGAAAGCCCAGTCGACCCTCAAAAGAAATTGGGTTTACACGGCCATTAACAGGCTTAGCTAGCCTGGCGAAAATACGAAATCTCGTATAATACAGTTATAGTGGGATATCTTTCTAGGGCCTGGCTAACCCCCTGTATCCCATATTTGGGCCTTCATATTTGGTGAGGATGGGGCTCCAAAACAGCCCAGTCGACCCTCAAAAGGAATTGGGTTTACACGGCCATTAACAGGCTTACCTAGCCTGGCGAAATTAGGAAATTTCGTACAATACAGTTATAATGGGATATCTTTCGAGGGGCTGGCTAACCCCCTGTATCCCATATTTCGGCCTTCATACTTGGTGAGGATGGGGCCCTGGAAATGTCCAGTCGACCCTTAAAAGGAATTGGGTTTACACGGACATTAACAGGCTTAGTTAGCCTGGCGAAAATTGGAAATTTCGTATAATACAGTTATAGTGGCATATCTTTCAAGGGGCTGGCTAACACCCTGTATCCCATATTTGGCCTTCATATTTGGTGAGGATGGGGTCCCGAGAATGTCCAGTCGACCCTCAAAAGGAATTGGGTTTACACGACCATTAACAGGCCAAGCTAGCCTGGCGAAAATAGTAAATTTCGTATAATACAGTTAAAATGGGGTTTCTTTCAAGGGGCTGGCTAACACCCTGCATCCCATATTTGGGCCTTCATATTTGGTGAGGATCGGGCTCCGGGAATTCCTAATCGACCCTCAAAAGGAATTGGGTTTACATTGCCATTAACAGGCAAAGGTAGGCTGGCGAAAATAGGAAATTTCGTATAATACAGTTATAGTGGCATATCTTTCGAGGGGCTGGCTTACCCTCTGTATCCCATATTTGGGCCTTCATATTTGGTGAGGATGGGGCCCCGGGAATGCCCAGTCGACTTTTAAAAAGGCATTGGGTTTACACGGCCATTAACATGCTTACCTAGCCTGGCGAAAATAGGAAATTTCGTATTATACAGTTATAGGGGGATTTTTGTCAAAGGGCTGGCTAACACCCTGTATCCCTATATAGGGGTCTTTATTTTTGGAGGGGGGTTAGGGCCCTTGAAATGTCCAGTCGAACCTCAAAAGGAATTGGGTTTACACGACCTCGAAGAGGCATAGCTAGCCTGGTGAACATAGTAATTTAGTATAATAAAGTTAAAACGGGAATATCATTGAAGGGGCTGGCTGTCCAGTCGACGCTGAAAAGGAATTTAGATAACACCTTATAGTCATAAATTTCATGTAAATGATTATAATCGGAATACTATTTTAGGGAGTGACTTACATATTTATATTTTCTTATATCAAAGTGTGGTACTTGCTGAAATCAATTGACATTTAAGACGGAGTATTTATTGTGAATGTATAAGGACATTTATGTAATACAGTTACCACACTATTTATCTTAACCCTTTTTAAATTAAATATTAAAAGTAAGCAGAGATGAATAATTTGAGGTATTACATGTAATAATATGTGTATGTACATGTATGTAGTACGTTTTGATTTTTAGCTCACCTGAGCTGAAAGTTCAAGTGAGCTATTCTGATCACATTTTGTCTGTCGTAAGTTTGTCCGTCTCTCCGTCTGTCTGTAAACTTTTCACATTTTCAACATCTTCTCAAAAACCACAGGGCCAATTTCACCCAAACTTAGCACATACCATCCTTAGCCTAAGGGGATTCAAAGTTGTGAAAATTAAGGACCAAGCCCTCTTACAAGGGGAGATAATTAGGAATTAATGAAAATTTTCAAGAAATTTTCAAAAATCTTCTTCTCAAGAACCATTTGGCCAAGAAAGCTGAAACTTATGTGAAAGCATACTCAGGTAGTGTAAATTCAAAGTTGTGAAAATCATGACCCCCGGGGGTAGTGTGGGGCCAAAATGGGGGGGGGGTCGACTTTTTACATAGAAATATATAGAGAAAATCTTTAAAAATCTTCTACTCAAGAATCATTTGGTCAGGAAAGCTGAAACTTATGTGGAAGCATCCACAGGTAGTGTATATTTAAAGTTGTGAAAATCATTACCCCCAGGCGTAGAGTGGGGCCCCAAATTGGGATTGAATTTCTACATAGGAATATATAGAGAAAATCTTTAAAAATCTTCTACTCAAGAATCATTTGGTCAGGAAAGCTGAAACTTATGTGGAAGCATCCACAGGTAGTGTATATTTAAAGTTGTGAAAATCATTACCCCCAGGCGTAGAGTGGGGCCCCAAATTGGGATTGAATTTCTACATAGGAATATATAGAGTAAATCCTTAAAATTAGTCTTCTCAGAAACTAATAAACCAGGAAAGCTGAAACTTGTTTGGAAGCATCCTCAGGTAGTGTAGATTCAAAGTTGTAAAAATCATGATTCCTGGGCGTAGAGTTGGGCCACAATGGTTGCGGAATTTTTACATAGGAATATAAAGAGTAAATCTTTAAAAATCTTCTTCGAAGAAACTAATCAGCCAGGTGATTATTTAATATTGTTTGGATTTTGGCTTCTGGATGATTCCTGGACGATTGGGTCTCACAAGGGGCTCAGAGTTTGATGTAGGTTTATAACCCATTTATAAACAATTGTTTAGAATCTTTTTGAGAGCTGCAATGCTCAACATGTGATATTACTATAAAATCATCCTGTTGGAAAAGGGACTAATGATAATAAACATAAGAATGTCCAGTAAAAAAAAATTGATTTTTATTTATACAGGATCTACATGTATTATACTACATTGTCCAGATAGTTTGTATTATGTCTCCATTAAGCTGATTTTATCATACCTATTGTTCCTCAGGTGAGCGATGTGGCCCATGGGCCTCTTGTTATAGTGTATAAAATCGATAACGAAACAAGAGGTTATGTAATATGATCTTTAATCGCTTGTACACGGTTGAACGAATATTTAAATCAATATGGGTCTTTGGTAGACTTGTGTTATCTATCAATACATATAACAGAGTTCACATGGTGTGCTATTTCATAACGATTCATATGCCATATGATGTATCATATATTATGTGAGTGTAATATAAAAATATGAAAAACCCCGGTGTGGCCACTTAATGTGTGTTGTGTCCTTGGACAAGGAACTTTATCTACATTTGTCTTAGTCCACAAAGATAAAAGTGGGTCCCGCCTCAGGCTGAAGTTAATCCGCGATAAACTGGTATCCCATATAGAGGGAGTCTATGATTTTCATCCGATTAGAATCACGGAAACCAGGAATAAAATAAAGACCCTCATTGGTCGGAGAAAGAATGAAAATATTATTAATAATACAAATACGTCCATGAAGTTTGTTAACATCTTTACAAATAATTAAATGCTTTGGTTGTGCTTTAATACCGCTGAATCGGGAGAAACTGTTTTTATTTAAGATATAATAAATCTGTAACTAATATATTTCTTTCCAAGTTGAAACTAACTATTTACTAATCAAATATATTCGATAATTAATTTCTCATCATGTAATATTATTCAAAATGTGTATGTATTTTGACATGTCTATATATTGGTGTTTATATTTAATTATACATACATGTTTTAAATACATGTATATAAATAAACATGTATGCTAATGCTTTATGTCTGTAACCTTTCAATCATACAATCGCTTCCTCTTGTGGATATGTGTATTGTACATTATGAATGTGTATTGTAAAATCTTCCTGTTACCCCTATGAGGGTTGTGTATAATTAATAAATAACTTGAATTGAAATTCACAGCTTTAAAGAATAATTGAATCGAATTATTAAATTTTTATGATAGATTTTGAAGACTTTTTATAATTCATAAAAAAAGGAATTTGCTTATCAAGATATAGGATATTTCTGGCACCCACATTCAAAACTGTTTAACAGATGCTACTTCCCTGATATTCAATTTAGAACATGTGCAAACTAGGAATATATATAGCTAGGACAGCGCACCAGTGGTGACTCAAACGCTTCGGATTCGCAAGCTAGGTGATGGTAGTGCTTGTAGAAAAAATAACATCGAACGGAATTGATTTAAACCATGCCAATAGTGCAATATCAGTTAAAATCATGAAATAGATATTAGCACACCACATTCCGTTCTTTAAACGAAATGCTTTTGTATGTACAGCGGTGTGAAAAAGCCAAGAACCAAATGAAAAAAAATATTTTAAGTTCTCACGAATTTGCTATATATGTTCGAACAAATAAATTAATTGATTTTAAAGACTAATTTAGAGTCTGTAGACTATCGGATCTGGCAATGATGTAGATTACGAGGAGGAGGGGGGGGGGGTGCAGTAAGCAATCCACTCATTTCCTGGATTGTCTGTTTTCCTTTAAACGATAAATTATTATATGCAAATAAATGCATACATGTACTATTTTTTGATATTTATACGATATCTGACATATTTTACTGACAGAATATGTTTTCCAATATATGAGAATATAAGTTTTCCAAATCTATCACAATTTTTCAAGTCGATAAAGAGTGGGAGTATTTCTTCTGGCGTAGCGTGAATTTTTCTATCATAGTTACCAAAGAACAAACCTACGTTACCCTAGAATTGGCATTATTGCTGATAAATAACTATTTGGAAGCATAGTGTTGATTAACCTGTTAAGAAATAAACAAGACTAGTCAATTTTTTGTCGTGCGCGGTTATTTTTACATATTGAAGGCTACCTTGACTTTTATGTCAACAAACTGATATGGTATTTCGGTAGGTGGCATGGGACAGTTTCGCACGAAAGACCCTGTCAAATTTTACAAAAAGGAGTAAATATGGGGCTTTGGTGGTTACTTGAAGGCCATAAATTGGTATAATATTTATTCATTTACGTTTTGGTGAGAATCAGCCCTTTTTATCAGATAAGAATAGAAAATGCGAAACTGTGGCCTAAATTTTCACTTTCGATTTTAAAATGGAACAGGGGGGGGGGGGGGAGACAGAACATAAAATCTCCCTCGAAGGGAAAGTGATCGATCTTTCCCATACTTGGAAACAGGTTTAAAAAAATTTAAAACAAAACTGCATCTCGTATTTCAGCAAAGACAGAAGAAATAATAAGACATAAATATAAAAGAAATTTAGATAACAAAGCTACGTGTAAATTAAGGTGTATATAATTTATTTACAATTCATAATAAATCGCTACACCAACAAAAGACAGGGCATTCCCGGGGCCCCACCTCCTCCAAATATGAAGGCCCAAATATGGGATACAGGGTGTTAGCCAGCCCCTTGAAAGATATCCCATTATAACTGTATTATACGAAATTTCCAATTTTCGCCAGGCTGGCTAAGCCTGTTAACGGTCGTGTAAACCCAATTCCTTTTGAGGGTCGACTGGGCATTCCCGGGGCCCCACCTCCTCCAAATATGAAGGCCCAAATATGGGATACAGGGTGTTAGCCAGCCCCTTGAAAGAAATCCCATTATAACTGTATTATACGAAATTTCCAATTTTCGCCAGGCTGGCTAAGCCTGTTAACGGTCGTGTAAACCCAATTCCTTTTGAGGGTCGACTGGGCATTCCCGGGGCCCCACCTCCTCCAAATATGAAGGCCCAAATATGGGATACAGGGTGTTAGCCAGCCCCTTGAAAGAAATCCCATTATAACTGTATTATACGAAATTTCCAATTTTCGCCAGGCTGGCTAAGCCTGTTAACGGTCGTGTAAACCCAATTCCTTTTGAGGGTCGACTGGGCATTCCCGGGGCCCCACCTCCTCCAAATATGAAGGCCCAAATATGGGATACAGGGTTTTAGCCAGCCCCTTGAAAGATATCCCATTATAACTGTATTATACGAAATTTCCAATTTTCGCCAGGCTAGCTAAGCCTGTTAACGGTCGTGTAAACCCAATTCCTTTTGAGGGTCGACTGGGCATTCCCGGGGCCCCACCTCCTCCAAATATGAAGGCCCAAATATGGGATACAGGGTGTTAGCCAGCCCCTTGAAAGAAATCCCATTATAACTGTATTATACGAAATTTCCAATTTTCGCCAGGCTGGCTAAGCCTGTTAACGGTCGTGTAACCCAATTCCTTTTGAGGGTCGACTGGGCATTCCCGGGGCCCCACCTCCTCCAAATATGAAGGCCCAAATATGGGATACAGGGTGTTAGCCAGCCCCTTGAAAGATATCCCATTATAACTGTATTATACGAAATTTCCAATTTTCGCCAGGCTAGCTAAGCCTGTTAACGGTCGTGTAAACCCAATTCCTTTTGAGGGTCGACTGGGCATTCCCGGGGCCCCACCTCCTCCAAATATGAAGGCCCAAATATGGGATACAGGGTGTTAGCCAGCCCCTTGAAAGATATCCCATTATAACTGTATTATACGAAATTTCCAATTTTCGCCAGGCTGGCTAAGCCTGTTAACGGTCGTGTAAACCCAATTGCTTTTGAGGGTCGACCGGGCATTCCCGGGGCCCCACCTCCTCCAAATATGAAGGCCCAAATATGGGATACAAGGTGTTAGCCAGCCCCTTGAAAGATATCCCATTATAACTGTATTATACGAAATTTCCAATTTTCGCCAGGCTGGCTAAGCCTGTTAACGGTCGTGTAAACCCAATTCCTTTTGAGGGTCGACTGGGCATTCCCGGGGCCCCACCTCCTCCAAATATGAAGGCCCAAATATGGGATACAGGGTGTTAGCCAGCCCCTTGAAAGATATCCCATTATAACTGTATTATACGAAATTTCCAATTTTCGCCAGGCTAGCTAAGCCTGTTAACGGTCGTGTAAACCCAATTCCTTTTGAGGGTCGACTGGGCATTCCCGGGGCCCCACCTCCTCCAAATATGAAGGCCCAAATATGGGATACAGGGTGTTAGCCAGCCCCTTGAAAGAAATCCCATTATAACTGTATTATACGAAATTTCCAATTTTCGCCAGGCTGGCTAAGCCTGTTAACGGTCGTGTAACCCAATTCCTTTTGAGGGTCGACTGGGCATTCCCGGGGCCCCACCTCCTCCAAATATGAAGGCCCAAATATGGGATACAGGGTGTTAGCCAGCCCCTTGAAAGATATCCCATTATAACTGTATTATACGAAATTTCCAATTTTCGCCAGGCTAGCTAAGCCTGTTAACGGTCGTGTAAACCCAATTCCTTTTGAGGGTCGACTGGGCATTCCCGGGGCCCCACCTCCTCCAAATATGAAGGCCCAAATATGGGATACAGGGTGTTAGCCAGCCCCTTGAAAGATATCCCATTATAACTGTATTATACGAAATTTCCAATTTTCGCCAGGCTGGCTAAGCCTGTTAACGGTCGTGTAAACCCAATTGCTTTTGAGGGTCGACCGGGCATTCCCGGGGCCCCACCTCCTCCAAATATGAAGGCCCAAATATGGGATACAAGGTGTTAGCCAGCCCCTTGAAAGATATCCCATTATAACTGTATTATACGAAATTTCCAATTTTCGCCAGGCTGGCTAAGCCTGTTAACGGTCGTGTAAACCCAATTCCTTTTGAGGGTCGACTGGGCATTCCCGGGGCCCCACCTCCTCCAAATATGAAGGCCCAAATATGGGATACAGGGTGTTAGCCAGCCCCTTGAAAGATATCCCATTATAACTGTATTATACGAAATTTCCAATTTTCGCCAGGCTAGCTAAGCCTGTTAACGGTCGTGTAAACCCAATTCCTTTTGAGGGTCGACTGGGCATTCCCGGGGCCCCACCTCCTCCAAATATGAAGGCCCAAATATGGGATACAGGGTGTTAGCCAGCCCCTTGAAAGAAATCCCATTATAACTGTATTGTACGAAATTTCCAATTTTCGCCAGGCTAGCTAAGCCTGTTAACGGTCGTGTAAACCCAATTCCTTTTGAGGGTCGACTGGGCATTCCCGGGGCCCCACCTCCTCTAAATATGAAGGCCCAAATATGGGATACAGGGTGTTAGCCAACCCCTTGAAAGATATCCCATTATAACTGTATTATACGAAATTTCCAATTTTCGCCAGGCTAGCTAAGCCTGTTAACGGTCGTGTAAACCCAATTCCTTTTGAGAGTCGACTGGGCATTCCCGGGGCCCCACCTCCTCCAAATATGAAGGCCCAAATATGGGATACAGGGTGTTAGCCAGCCCCTTGAAAGATATCCGATTATAACTGTATTATACGAAATTTCCAATTTTCGCCAGGCTGGCTAAGCCTGTTACCGGTCGTGTAAACCCAATTCCTTTTGAGGGTCGACTGGGCATTCCCGGGGCCCCACCTCCTCCAGATATGAAGGCCCAAATATGGGATACAGGGTGTTAGCCAGCCCCTTGAAAGATATCCCATTATAACTGTATTGTACGAAATTTCCAATTTTCGCCAGGCTGGCTAAGCCTGTTAACGGTCGTGTAAACCCAATTCCTTTTGAGGGTCGACTGGGCATTCTCGGGGCCCCACCTCCTCCAAATATGAAGGCCCAAATATGGGATACAGGGTGTTAGCCAGCCCCTTGAAAGATATCCCATTATAACTGTATTGTACGAAATTTCCAATTTTCGCCAGGCTAGCTAAGCCTGTTAACGGTCGTGTAAACCCAAATCCTTTTGAGGGTCGACTGGGCATTCCCGGGGCCCCACCTCCTCTAAATATGAAGGCCCAAATATGGGATACAGGGTGTTAGCCAGCCCCTTGAAAGATATCCCATTGCAACAGTATGATGAATTTCTTACCTTTTCGTCAGGCTAGCTAATTATGTCAATGTTCAGGTCTGGTCAGCAAGATATGATTTTTAATATATAACTGTTTCTTAACATTGAAAAAGGAAAGTTTATGTGGAATTTTGAATTTACGTTAATTAGCATGTTTACGGTAATTTGAATAGCGAACCGACCAGAGAATTCTATTCGCTATTCGAATAGTGAATAGCGAAAAGCGAATAGAACTCCAACTTCTGAATGCCGTGGTTTTAAAATCTTCTTGTTGCAGATGACTGGAAAAATCACAAAATTTTTCGGCTATTTGCTGTTTGTTCCAAATGCAGTTTATTATTGCAATTGAAAATATTTTCATTTTTATTTTGCATTATCTATTATGTCAACCTTCAATCGCATATACATGCCCAAGGATTCTTATTTCAAAAAGGGTAGCAAGATCCCGTTTTATGCGTTATTTATGCGTACATCATTTATCCATATTCATATTCAAATAATTATGCATGCTCTCCTTTTGTGGAATACATGTACATACATTTTTATACTAATGACATATTTGTAGTATTATATATTAATAATTTGTGAACCATGAATAGATTGTCTCGAAAATTCTACTGTATATATGTATAAGAAATATAGGTATGTTTTTAATTAATTGAACAATAATTACTTATTAGGTAAAATTCAAGTATAGTTTACGGATATCATCTCATCTTGAAATATCAAAGAGATAAGAAGTTACTCTGGTGCAGGCAATTTGTAGTTTGTTGGCATAATGTTTCCATTTATAAGTATAAATGTAATGAATATTCATGTATTAATATTTTTCACTTTTCCAAATTTAACGCATTAAATAACATTTAAAAGCTGACTCTAGGGTTGGTGTCGAAACGAATACTAAATACTTAACAGGTGAAAGACATGACTACACTTAAATTAATTTGCCAGTTATTTATTAAGACTGATACACAATTCATTTGTAATTAAGTTGTCAAAAGTTTTAAGGTCACAAAAATATATACAGGTAAACAAACAGTACACATTATATCAAGTAATCATTTTACAATACATGTAACTGTATACATCGTTTCTTTAATACAACTGAAGATCACAAGGCGTACTCAACATTACTTGCAACATCGACTATGAAAGTATTTTAAACTTTTTTTGTAACTTTTACAGACAAATACGAATATTTTTCACAACCTTAAGGTTAAAACATACAAATAAGAATAAATAACAGGTTTTACACCCCCCCAAAAAAATATATGAAATAGTGAGGTGGAATTCTTGGAGATATTTCTAACCAGGTTTTCAAAAGACCTGGTTCTTTTTAATGTCTGAGGTAAACTGGTCCTCTGTGGAGGATGCTGACCGACTCGTACTGGGTCTGTTTATGGTCAATCGGCTCTGGCCAGTGCCCTGACTTACTTTGGATTCCAGCTCATATTGTTGCGAACGGTCATTTTCTGGCACGGCTAAATGGCAAAAACACGCCCGAACATGGCATGCTGGATTTGTTTTTCGACAAGAGGCGCGTACGCTTTCTCGAAATTTTTTCGACATGAAGCAATACACAAATGGATTGAGGCATGACTGAATGTACGGCAAACACTCAATGACAACCTAGAAAAGTAAAAAATACAATTTAAAACAATAATTTAACGTTCACGTTCAACTTCTTTCAAAGTTATAAATGCAATCTTTTACAAAACCATCTAAAAGATAATTAAAATGGGAAATATTTACATTTAGTAGTTTGGGTGAGACATTATATAAAAAACGATAATAATTTGATTTATCCGTCTGAAAGTTTCATCTTTAAAGAGTACATTCTATAATTTCATAATTAGTTGTATTTTTAAAAAAAGGTCTCTAGCATCACTAAATGATAGTAGAAACATATTCGCACAAAAACTGTTTTTTAAAGAGACAGTACAGCTGAAAACACGTGTAAATAACTTTAGATTTACCTTCTGCATCGTTTGAAAATAAGAAATAACGTTGATTGTGACAGTTGAAGTACATAAAAATCTCGTTCACACACCTAATTAATGTAATTATGAGCCATTACAAAAATGAATTTAGGCTGTAGCAACTTCTATTATAAACACGCAAAATACATGCTTACAAAATAATTATTGTGGTTATTTTAAAAACTTTGAACAATAATACCTGGGAGAAGTAGAAAAGACATACATGTCCAGGAGAATCTTCGCGTTCTGGTTACGGTAATTACGCATGCGGAATAGTATAGAAGGCTGAACCCCGTAACACGTTGCGATGTAAAAATGTATGGGTTATTCGTAATTATTAATTTTAATGGAATAATTAGATTTATTTCATGGAGATATTTGTAATTTTATGAAAGTTTATACATTTATGAGTAGTACAAAAATACCTAACCCGATCGGGAATTTTTCTCAAGTCGATTTTTTAATAAGATACGCCGTACTGTCTCTTTAAAAAAATGACAAACTTTCATTTATATAGTCTTATATATAATCTTATATATATATAATCATTTATATAATCTTGACAAACTAGTATCAATGTCACGTTTAGCTGGAAACTTCACGTGGCTTCATGGGTACATGATATTACCTTCATTAATAGTTGGTAAGTTTTCCTTGTGTAAGATATAATGTGACCGTTATCGCAACTTGTTAGATACATGTAGGTAACGAAGCATTTTGTTTAAAATATTATCTTGAAGTAGAAGCGACAAATAATATGGGTGTTATTTAAAATAACGTCACCTGTATAGTAAAGGCCTCTTCGAAGAAGAGTGATTCCGGTGTCATTTTTCTGATGACATCAAATATCACCTTTGGACCCCAACAGAGAAGGAAGACGACCACAACGGCGATGAGCATTTTTATTATCTGTAATAGATAATGGATTACAACCATTGGGGAGAGAAAGACAATTATAACATCAACAGATTACGAAACTGTAATATCACCAATGGGTAAGTAACATTGTAAACCGTGGCTAATTACACACTGTTTTACGTAACATTAGGAATACAAACGGAGCTTTAAAGAAAAACAAGTCAAGCTAGCCCAAGAACACTTCAACGATCAGATTTCTTGTGCCCGAATTTCCAGCGATCCCCTCCGCTTTATACGGGAAAATAAAATTACACTTAGTAAAATAACAAAAAAATGACCCATCTCTACCTCGAGCTCGTCTCCAGAGGAAACATGGACCCTGGAGGAAAATTTGTAGACATTTGTTATTTGATAATTTTTAAAAATTCTTAAAGAACAAAGAGACACAAATTCGCCCAACCTGTTTTCTGGCGTTGAGGGAATGGTTGTGATGTGAGGACCCGCTGTGGTGTTTACAGCATGGTGCCGTCGACGTACCATTCGAATACACGCTGGAATACCTCACTAACTGTCTGCTCATTCTACAGGTGCCCTGCTCCCTGTGTAGAACAAACGAAAATTCGTACAATGTGGCTTTATTACCTTAATTGTGAATCTCCTTAGTGTAACATTAATGTTTTAAAAATAACTGGTTTGCTTTACATCATTGTTACATGTATACATGTACCTAATGTCTAGTTTATTGCACATGTCCATGTATCATTTCTATTTCATTTAGCATGCTATTATAATATATAACTTCACGCATCACACAATGCCTAGTTTATCTTAACTAAATAAATGTTTGAAAATTATTTTTACGCATAAATACATTGTATATGTCCATGTATTACCCCTATTTCATTTAGCATGTTACTTCCTCTTTCATGAGCAGAAAAGATTTTTGAGCTGGTTGACAGTTTGTTATTGTCATTTTTCATTTGTACTGATGTGTAACTTCACGCATATTTACAATTTCCAATTCAAGACATTTTTTGTAATGGTGTATAGTAATGTTCATCTTCTCTAGGAAACCGTTTGTTGTATGTTCCTTCACGCTCACCTTGGCACGGAGGTAAGTTTACTGAGCTGAGCTGAGCTGATCCAAAGGGCATAGATGACACCCGTGTAGCAGATTATCATAATGGCCGTAGGAACGGTGAACATCAGTATGAGTTTGTAGAAGCTAAACAGTGTCCTGATTTCCTTGGGGACGCTCTCATCATTACAGAATTTCAAAGTCACGCTGGTGTGATTGTTGTGGAATTTCCTATATCCCATTTTCTTCAAGAAATCATATGAATAAATATATGATATGTTATGAAAGGTAAAAAATTTATTTCAATCAAAATTTTCAGTTAAGAACATATTAAATTATTTCGTCGATTTAAATTTCGTGCTTTATATTTGGGGTATATTTAGCTTTGTTTTTAAATATTCTATAAGATATATAATAAGAAATGAAAGAACACTTAGAAAGATGAATGATTGATCTTTAATTAATGGATTAATCCTGATAAATAGGCATAAATCTGTAAAGAATTAACGTGTCCACATTAAAAGTGTAAACAGAGGGAATTATGATTTGATTATGCAATTACCATTATTTTTTTTCTATCTCACAAACAAAGTGATATAGTTTCAAAAATGAACAACTCGTCATACACTTTGATAATCATTATCACTAATTGGTTCGAAGTTTTCAATTTAGAAAATGTTATTCCCCCGAAGCTATAACTTGAAACTGACAGCTGTTTTGATATTTCACACGAACTATAGCATAGGATATTTTTAACGGAGAAATTATAGTTCTTGCCTGTATTGTATATTGAGATTTTGCCACTGCATAATCAGTAAGTGGTATTTCATAATCAAACATTCTTCCTATGCCCGTTTCCTACACATTTGCAGCAGCCACCGTTCATTTGGATATACGTATATATGACAACAACTATTAGCAAAAAAATGTATTTTTTATCAAAATCATATTTGTATGAATAAGTCAATAAAAAGAAATTCATCTTTTTTTACAAACATACAAATAGTATTTATGAAGCTGCTTTTATCAGAAATATAGAGTCGCTGTAAAACAGGTTAAATGTACCATGACGTAGAATGCTGGTGAGGAGAGAACTATGGACGCTATCCAGACAGTTGCCAGGATCTTGTGAGTGTTTCCTGATGTACACCAGCTTCTACTTTTCATTGGTAGAACAATCACAATAAATCTGGAAATAAAAATTAAAAAGACTATTATTTAATTCAATTTATACATACAGGACTCCGTTGTATTTTATATTAACTACAACTTTGTATTCATTAATTGTGTACTTCATTACTTTCCTTATTTGGTATTCATTATGTTGCTAAAATCGATGCCGATGTTACGTTAGGCCACAAATTAACAGAAATCCTCTGCTCATCTACATAGTCATAAAGCAGTGCAGGATTTTTGTTTTCTGCATAAATAGTTCGTATTGATAGAAACCAAGGGTAATCCCATCCAATATAGTTGTTATTGGTCATCATGTCTCCGCAGAAACAGAACAGACAAAATTGTCTCATGAAGCATTGAAACCGATCTTGTTAATGACAATAAGCTAAAAGCTGGAAGTGGACATTACCGACCTATACTAATGAAAAACAAGATAACGCGCTCTGCTTGCTTAGATACCTTAATGCCAGGAAGCCTGTCTGGAATTAAAAAGTTATGCAGAGTTCTAAAACTTCCGCATCACGAAAGATAAGCAATTTAAAATCAGACTTTAAAACCTTTGATCAAAGGTACTGTTTTTGACTTCTCCCAGTTTCTCATTACCACGAAACTGTTCGTTCATGAAATAACAAGCTCCTGTGTTGTAACATTGGTATATTTAGGATGTCGCTAAAAGCAAGGAAATACATTGAAGACGTGTTAAGTCACATATCACAAGACTTAGACGGCGATTGATTGTGATTTTATGAATGAGTTGTGTTACATATTCTGTATTAGGTTCGATTACTTTCAGAATCCACAATGCTTCTTCCTATGCTTATAATGAAACATTCAAATAAAAAATCATTCCAGTTTATTCTAGTTTTGAAGATACTGTAGTTATTTGCTCCCATTGATACACGTACATATATCAATTGAAGTTCTGTGGATACATGTACATATATAAATTGAAGTTCTGGAAACACAGATACCTATACAATTGAAAAATAGAAATAATATGATTTGAAAAAAAAACCTAAAATTTTGCTGACATAAAATCAGTTGAGGGCAAATGAATATGAGCCATTGTTATTTGAGGAAAACATATTCTACTTATAATAGAGCCACTCTCTCACTCTCGTCTCGATTTTAATTTCATGACAAGTTTTCCGTGTGTTTGTCCGTGTAAGTCTGATAACTAATTTATAGGCAAATGTGTGAAAAGTAACGATTTGTGTAATTAAAGAAAAATGAATGTATTGAATGAAAAATTTGTCCTCAATTTAGAGTAAGGACAGGCGAATTCTATTTAGTTTCGGGTATCTAAAGTTTGGTCATATTATAATTAGTCTTATTTCGAAATTTCTTAGTTAAAAAATTACAGTCTTAAACACCGTGCCGGATAATTATGCCAGTGCCAAGGTGGCATTTTAGCACCCGTCTAGGCTGCATAAATATGCCATATGATAAATCATTGCTTAAAGAGTTCACAACCACCTTTGTTTTCATTGTATCGAAAAAAATAAATGTAATTAGCATTGTGTGGAATCTGTGTCAGTATTCAAGAAATGGAAACCATACAAAATAGCGGCTGATTGAAATATTCAATTTAAAAGTATTTTTAGAAAATCCTATAGGATTATCAATATTTCCTATAGGAGAATCATTTTCCTATGGGAATTATCATTTTCTTAGGTAAATTAATTTTTAAAAGTAAATATCTCACCTGTCAGGTAATGCACACTTAAAACAAAAGTTGTTATATAGACTCTAGACAATGCTCTATCATTTGGTTTATATGGATTTTTTCGAAACTGCATCTTAAGCGGATGCAAAAATGCCACCTTGGCACTGGCATAATTATCCGGCAAAGTGTTCTTACTAGATCATTAGTTTCTAATCTTGAAGCATCTATAAATGTATTTTATCAGTATGAAAATGCATGGGATAATCGTGAAGTAACGTCGTTTGATGAGAGTATAAACCGAGCTATTGGTTCTATTATTAGTTTTATTTTATAGCATTGTGTGGAATCTGTGTCAGTATTCAAGAAATGGAAACCATACAAAAAAGCGGCTGATTGAAATATTCAACTTAAAAGTATTTGTTGTTTACTCAGGGTTTTAGTTCTCTAATTCGGATTGTTATAAAGTTCAATGTCATGAGTAAAATTTGTTCTAAACACAAAAAGTATTTATGAAATAAATTATTATTGACATAACATTCGATATTTTACTATATTATGGAATTAGGGTTAAACAAAGTTGGACTTTTAGCAAAACAGAGGAAATTCGGACTAAATATTTCAGATTTTGTTTTCCATTGAAATATTTTTGGTAGTACTATAATATTTAAAGTTAAGATTTTATTTGTTAGTCAACATAATTTTGCACAATTTCTGTTAGTTTTATCTCACTTTTTCATTTAGATAATCGTATGGGACACACTGTAATAATATTGAAAAATGCTTAAAAACGAAAAAAGACACCAAATCTCATAATTTTGATCATTGACCTCATATCGTTTTATGTCAGCAGAGTAAGGTCAATATACCTACTTTTATACTATAAATGTTTTAGTAATATCATCATTCAGTTTTTTATTAAATTGAATCAAAAATGGGTAGGAATTTGAAAACTGATAGAGGAAATTCGGACTGCAATATTTAATATGAAAATTGAAATATTTAACTGAAAATTGTGGATGAAAACTTAATGCTTTGTATCTATTTAGTGTCACTGCCATTCATAAACTGTATTTCATTTTTAAAAGAGTTTAATAATGACAATTATTAACAATTAAGAAAATCTCAATCATAGTCTAAAATTTTTAGTGATTTTTCTTAAATTTTCAAAAAGTATTCAATGGCCATTAACTCAAAAAGTAGGTCATTGACTTACTTTTTTGAAAGTGAAAAATAACACTACCATGAAAGGTCTATAACACACAATAGATGGTTTTTCATTATCATCAGTGGATTTATTTTTCATTCTGAGTAAACGTAATCCTTAAGGTTTATTCTTACTTCGAGGCATATTAGAAACGTTTAACATGTCCAAATGTTTGCAAAATATTGTATTAAATCTATCGTAAATAGATGCACATGTCCGTGTATAAAGTTAAACTATAAGTCGAAAGCGGATTGTATTGAAAATATCTGAACGTCATTAGTTTTAACACGATACGTTCGTTGCGACACTGAGGTTCAAATCACTAAGGAAATGAGTGTCAGTGTCTATATAGGATTGCGTATTTTGCCTTCAGAGTTTCGTTAAACTAATAGCTGTCATTTATTGACTTATGACCTTTACGATCTTGTTAGGGCTAACTCTAAGAAACATAAAGTTTGCAATTGACTTACTTTGATTAAATTATTGATGATGTTTTAATGTTTCTCGGTGGTGGTATAAAAAGATTAATGCTATATGGGAGATGTACACATAGATCCTTAAAAATGAGAACTTTGTGGTGTTGCTTTCAAATTGCCCACACACACACACACACACACACACACACACACACACACACACACACATATATATATATATATATATATATATATATATATATATATATATATATATATATATATATATATATATATATATAGCACGTCAATAAAACTCAGTAGGTCAATCTAGTGTATTTAAGGAGGGGTAGACTACATTTGAAACCGTTGTCTGTCCAAAACTTGACACAAATAGTTTGAAATAAAATGATCAGATTGCAACACAAAAAGATGTGTTCATCTAAAAGGTCAAGAATAAATATGGCGAAAATGAACGTTGTACCGTAAAATAAAGTTAATTCCATCTTCTCAAATAAGAAGCCATAAATCCCAAGAACTGAAGAAGTAAATGAAGAGCAAATTCCTATTTAAAGTGGAATGGCTTATGTAACTATATGGTCTGCAAGTTTCAAAACAAGCAGCTATGTAGCAAAAACAAATACGTCTGATCAGAAAACGTTTAATGCAACTTAATGTAATTCATGAATGCAAAAAAAAAAACTAACACACTTACAATACTAGTAATTTTATGTCTATGATTTCATCGAATCTAAACTATGTATTTAATACCATCTGTATTCTTTTAATGATCACCTTAACGGATTTAGACTTGAGGACAAATTATATGCAGCAAGGGATGATTGCACTGTTGAGAAACATATGCCGTGATGTTGAAAGTTAAGGATATAATCCGAACAAGTCTTTTTCTTTCTGGTTTCATACAGGTACATAAGTCTTTTTCTTTCTGGTTTCATACAGGTACATGTATATAATCCGAACAAGTCTTCTTCTTTCTGGTTTCATACAGGTACATGTATATAATCCGAACAAGTCTTTTTCTTTCTGGTTTCAACGCAGTTTTTATTTACTATATATATATATATATATATATATATATATATATATATATATATATATATATATATATATATATACATGGCAATTTTTATATCGCATTCTATATTAGCCCGAAGTCGCTGTATATAAGCCCGAAAGCCGTCACTACGTCACTGCGGCCACTGTCATTTTTGGTAGATTCCTAATTAAACGCGAGGAATTAATATCCGCGTAAAATCGGTAGAAGCACCCCTTGCGGATATTAACATCTTGCTTTAATTTCCTGAGTTTAGAACAAAAAGCGAATTCGAATTGGGTTAAACTTCCGCATTCGCGATTTTAAATTCTCGCGATTTGATACAAAACAGTGGGATTGCGGAATTTAGTGCTCGCGTAAAATAAAGGAATTTACATTATTTAAAGTTATTAAACTATTCAAGTATTCGACAAGTCCAAAATACAATGTATGCTAGGTTTCTTTTTCAAATTCTTTGATTAACGTGTATGAGGCCATCGAGCACAATGTCAATTTCGATTATTTTTACCATTTTTGGTAAAAAAAAATCCCTGAATGTTTGGCATTATGAACAATAACTGTCTGATTTATTTTCATTAGGAGAGTAGTTAGACGATGCCAATACATGTGACCGATACTCAGGGAAAATCCGTCACGATATTCGGAATCACTCATGGGATTTGTGTCTTAACAACGGTCAAGCCAATATATGAAATGAAATGGAGCAAATAACACCGTGTCAGAGGAGCCAAATAGGTCCACGTGATCGATATTTATATGTATATTGATGATTCCAAAGAAACCCAGCCTATTACCTGTAAAGAAGTAAACATGCATAGCATTCAGCCAATGCTCTTTGAGAACCTTCATACTGTAAACGTTTTAAATACACAGCTAAGGCCATTATTAACAATATCTTTGTTACCCCTAACCCGACCCTAAATTTTGAAGTTGGGTAGGTAGGTAGGTAAATAATTTTTTTTTGCCAGGGCAAAATATAAAATACATTATGAATTAAAAATGAAAAAATTAATCAATTCTTTAAATAATAACAAAACTAAAAAAAAATATGACCATTGTAAAACAAATTGTTATACTTGACTGTACTAATGGAATGTAAAACAAATTTAATATCAAATTCACAATTTGATATTGTTTATCGTTTTAAACATGTTTGATTCAATGATAATATGTGCATGAATAGATCCATTATCATTTGTATGTCGATGTACATGTTAACCTATTATTTAAATATCATTTAAATGATAATGTACATACTTCAAAGTATCAATTAATATTTCAAAATTTGGTTTATAAATGTCTAAAAGTAAACTAAAACAATAATAATTATTAATTTAAGGAAATGTAATAAATGTAAATATTTGTGAAGTAATATTTAATGATTCTACAATTTTATGTTAACACAAAATCACTACACTTGCAGTGAATATCCTTCTTTGACAAGGAAATAGGTGTCTATACGAAGAAATATTAACCCAAATTTGAAACATAATGCCAGGGAAGAAAAAATATTTACCTCGGTAGATAACAAAATATTTGTAAATATAACCAATTTCACTTTAATTATAGTCATTACCATAACCAACTCTTGTTTCTGTCGATTTAAAATTTGACGGATTCTTAAGAGAACTGTTTTTTAAAAAAATTCACAACATGAAGAGTCTTTTATTTCACATGTACCAACCTAATTTTTGGGAAAATTATTTCTCCCTAAAAGAAAAGTAGGGAGAAGTTTGAGAAATCAGGTAGACTGACAGTATCACCCATATTTACATGTTTATCTAGAAAAGATAAGACAATCGCAAATTATTAATCACAACAGTGGTTAACTGAGGCCGTGGAAACGTCTTTTAATTAAATGATTATCATTTTAATGTCTCTGGAGTTAATTTATACGATCGTGAACTCAGAATACAGGGCGACTTCAACTTCTCTTTCGGAGGAAATTCCGGCGAAGTTACCGATCATAAAGCAAATATTTCGCCCATGTTGATGATCAAGGCTAACAAAATGATTGTAAAACGAAAAAGATGTAGGTCTCCTAAAAACGAATTTGGGTATAATTAGGTTTCTTTAAAAAAAAATCTCTATTCATTGTTGTAAAAAAAAATTCAGTTTTAATTGGGTCGGTCGCGTTAGGGGAAACATAGATATTTTAATTTTGGCCTAAATGTAATACGTTTACAGTATTTTGAGTCTGGGAATCGTGTAATTGTCGGAACCAGTGACGGATTACGCTACCATAACGACCGACGCAGTGTTAACCTTTAGAACATTAACATAAATGTAAATGCAAACAAGTCAAATATCATTCATCTTCATTCATTTTTGTAAATTATTCATCCTAATTTTGAACCAGATGAATTCAATGTTCAATCTTGACATCTATTAGCTGTTGAAAAAAAACTCAATCAAAATGAAAGTAAATTAAAATTCATCAATTATTTAAGAAATCATTCCGATACCATAACGGAAAGTTAACTATAGGAAGACATTTTAAGGAGAAGTGAAAGAGAAAAATACATTATAACGGCTAATACAATATCGACTCCCAAAATATATGTGATCAATTAACCAAAAAGCTATTTTAGTTGTTTGAAAATATTTAATTAAGGTCGTCACAACGTTTAAACTTCATTACTTTTAATACAATACTAACTTCAGTTTAACATGTATCTATAGTAACCATAAAATATTGTTTTGAAGTTTACACAAAACTGGTTAATGAGGAAAAACCGAAGATAAATTTTGAAACAATTCTTCAAATTTTTAATCTTGCTTCCCATAATAATAAAAAGATATCGTGTTATATCATAAATTGATTTCAACATTAACCAACACTGATTATCTTCTACACAGTTTATCAGTCGTGCTGAGGTTTAATTTGCAATCACTTTATATACAGACATTAATGAAAACATAAAAGTTACAGTAGAGACTGCCTAAATGTAAGCCTCCCACTGCACATGTTAATTAGTGAAAATCCCGGAGTTTGATCAGGACGAACAACAGAATGTTCCGATAGAAGGAAATGCGTAGGATCAGAAATCGTTTGCCAGTAAAATGAATAAAAAGGTTTTAAGCCAAAACATTGTCAATTTGAGGGGCTTGTTTTTAGATCTGAAACTAACGATGTAATATAAACGCGTTTGGTGTTTTGATTTGTTTTAGCAAGTGCCTAGTTGCAACATATATGTGAAAGTCCCTTTTTTAAATGAGTTTGCTTTTAACAATCACCTTAGTGAATGTTATACCTTTTGGACTTCCATCAGTATACTTTCAAACTGCCTTTTTGGAATTATTCTTATGGTAACTGTCAACAAAAAGTCGAATTGATTGTTTGAGGAGAGGCCTGAAATAGGCATATTGCCTGTTGCACAATCCTTATTAATATTTAATTAATAATTATATAATATTTCACATAATAAAATATAATTTAAATTAAATTAATTCAACAAACATTCGAAATATATTTCAAATTTAGTAACTGGTTGTTTTATTTCTGTATCAGAGATTAAGGATCGGGGAACAACTAGAGCTATACCAGATTTGTTTTGGTAAATTCAAGGCAAAAGCTCCCAATGTCATTGATATAGCAAGGTCGTTAAAGTAGAAGAATCAAAGGTAAATTTTAGTTTGTCATCGTTAGGCATACTGTGGTTTTATTAATATTCAAGGGTATCAATTTTCGTGGAAAAAGTGAAAATCACAGTTACATAAATTCGTGGCCAATGACCCTATCAATACAAAATGTTAATAGAAATTGCACTTCAATGAACATTTAATTTCATGGATCAACTTTATAACAAAATCCACGAAAATTAGTATTCAACGAATATTGATGAAACCACAGTATTGCGTTTTACATACACGTCTTGCCATACACGTCTTGCTTGATCAGCTGCATTTAATATTCCTAATGTATATTCAATGCAGTTTTGTCCTTCTTACTTTGTGAACCTATCTTGTAATTTATGTTTATTGAGAAGTTTGATTTTTGTTCCCAACTTCAGTCTGGAATCGTTAATCAGTCTTGTAAATGGATTTTTTTTCCGCTTTTAAGGAAAATGCCTATAGTGGGTTTTTGGTTCAGGAATTCTACATTCGGCATCGTTTATTCGTTTTGTTCCCTGGAGATCACACCGAACAAATTGAATGTATTGTAAATAATTTGAATTGGGTTAGCTCATGGCATATTACGATAAAGGAGAAGTCATGAGTAAATCCCCAAAGAAGAAAAGAATTGTATGCTCTGATGAACAATTCGATATTACAACTCTCATTTACATTTATACAGTGTTAAATACTTTAATTTATTTAAACTTTGCTAGATAAAAATATATTTTAAAATTATTTAATACATTATCAGATGTCGACATTGTCAGAAATACAGAACAGAAAATCAATTTCAAGTCTGAGTTGCACACTTTTTGTTTACGACATATTTATTTCTTTACTGTACAATATTTGTAAATAAAAACATCGCATGATTTTGTTTACATAACAAATATTTACAAGAAACGGCAACAAATAAGACACAAAACTAAAAGTTTTTTATTATACCTCAATATGATTATTCTATATAACGCAACATCTGATTGGTTCTAGACAATCACGTGCCAGAGAAACAATATACAAATATTGACTGGGGTTGAGGGCAACATTGATTATGTTAGTCCCCAAGGGACGAACTATTGCCCAACGCGAAATGGCGGGCAATATATTTGCACAAGGTGGCTAATATTATCAATGTTACCCTAAAACACAGTCAACATTTGTTTCCTTATATGAAGAAACAAACCAAACTTTAAGAAAGGATTTGAAAACAGATCGCCGTAATTTTCTCAGCTCAACATAGAATTCACGAATTCAATTTTGCGCAAAGTTCATTTACAATATATCGTCGGCATCAAACGGTCACTGGTGATATTCTGCCACCCGTAGGAATTAAGTTACAGATGTTCTACCTGATTTTACTTCACAGTAATTTTTTATATCCGTTATGAAAGCAAACCGTCGCATTGCGCGTCCGTTGCCTATTTTAACAAAAGGGGGCTAATATAATCAATGTTGCCCGAAAACACAGTCAACATTTGTTTTCTTACATGAAGAAACAAACCAAACTTTAAGAAAGGATTTGAAAACAGATCGCCGTAATTTTCTCAGCTCAACATAGAATTCACGAATTCAATTTTGCGCAAAGTTCATTTACAATATATCGTCGGCATCAAACGGTGGTCACTGGTGATATTCTGCCGCCCGTAGGAATTAAGTTACAGATGTTCTACCTGATTTTACTTCACAGTAATTCGCAAATTCTTTATATCCGTTATGAAAGCAAACCGTCGCATTGCGCGTCCGTTGCCTATTATAGCGTCACCTTGTTTTAGAGTCACAAAGAGTTATTTACGTCACCGTTTTCGAATCAACAAATCAGAAGCAATTAGTTGAAATAGAGGGAATATTCTCTAGATATTATTCCTAGCCGGTCAATATTAAAAAAAATATTGACCGGTCAATATTTTTCGGACGAGTTTATATTACAATTATTGATTATTCGTCTTTATAGAGTTATATAGTGAGAATATACTTCTGAATATAATAAAACTTCCTATTTACCTGTCATCGTCATATTTTTCATCATATCCCACCCCCTCGAATTTTCATTTCATGGTTATGAAAAATCCCGGGGCTGATCATATGATGTAATTAAATGATTAATTCTATCAAAATCGTTTTAAATCCTTTTTATATCAGAAAAGTGTCTTAGAAAGAAAGTGGTTAAACATTAACTACGTTATTGCTTTACTAGAATTGAAAAACAATTAAAAATTGATATGTATATGAATATGAATATTTATTCCCTAAGAAAAATCATACTTCCCTCGGGCGTTGCCCTCGGGAAATATGATTGAGGGGATAAATCTTCATATTTCCCTCACAATCATGCAATAAATTTCTATTATTGTATCGTGAGCCGTTTCTGTAAAAAAGGTATCAGATGAAATAATGTGAGGGACAAATGCATGGTGTCAGGTAAAATACGCATATTTTTCGTTTGCTTGTCGAATCGAATTAAATATGATTTTGGAAAGACAACCATAAAAAGGATAAATATTTAAAATTAACAATATATAACAACACAAATGTATCACAATCGGTCTGACTCAAGTTAAATACATATTTTCAGTTGAGTACAAATGCACACAAGATACGTAACACATAACAATCCTTTTTGTTGAATTTAGTTTGTTTTTGAACATGTTTTTTGAAAATGCATATGGAACAGCGATACCATATATTTTACTTATAAATTATACCTTTTCCTTATTTTCGATATAACGTGTGTATTATACGCGTCCCATAGACAAAGCGTCTGGTTGAACGAGACTTGTTCTTAATCTCTCGGTAGAAAATCACAGCTACTTCTCACATCGTATCACCGATCGCCTTCTTGTAGCCTATAATAAGCTCCGTATCTCGCATTTCACTTTACTTTGGATTTTCAAATTTTGGACAATCATTAAAAAATATGCCCAAGTTAATTATTCTAAACATAAACAATGGAAAATCAAAATTAAAACGTTTATGTTATATCGTGTCCTTGTCCTTTTTAATGAGAGTTCAATTTTTTGAATAAAATGTCATAAATACAAGCGTAAGTTGTAAATACTAGGTCGAAACACTTTTCTTTGAATATATTATCAAATCTGAAAAACAATTCGAAATCCACATGATTTGATCACATGAACACTCCAATTCATATCTCATTAAATATATATTATTCTACCGTATACATAATTATGATTTACAAAATCTGTGATTTTTTTTTTGGAAAATGCTAGTCTTGGTTGGACTGTACTTTGGCTCTGTGTATAGGAGAACATTTTATCACAATCTTTAAAATTTATACTACATGAGTATTATACATTTTAATAATTATTTAATATAATATTAAGTCAAACCCTGACAAGACCCCTTCTTTAGTTAACGAATCTACAAATGTACTTCGAGTTCAATACCATGCATCATGTGTATGTAAACTAAATGTAAACTAATAGACACATTGCTAGTAGAAGACTTGATAAATCGTTATGTTGACGTTGGCGATAATTACATTGACATTTTTCTGGAATACGATGGAATAAAGGCACATTAACAATGCATTGACTGTTCGCAAGAATAATTATAACTGAAATCCCTGCCAACCAATGTCAATTAACAATTACACGAAGATTAGTTGTCATATCCATGAACAATAATTTCTTAAGTCTTTGCTAATCAGATTGTTAGAACGAAAATTATTTGATTGAATTACAAAGTACTTTTATATCTGGCTTTGCTGCCTTTCGTTTTGCCAATGAATTTTTTACACATATCATATATATATATATATATTTTCTAATGTTTTGTTAATTTGGGCATTAAACATCAATATTATGGACACTACGTATTTATTTTACTTTAATATAATGAATGTATCAAAAGAGAAATTCATTTATGTGGTTTTTAATAATTTTGTTAGACAATCATTTGATATTCATTGGTGTGACGATGAAACGGCGCTCCCAATAGGCCGAAACCTTGTTCATAGCTTTATCGACAACATTTTCACAAATAGTAAAGCTTTTTTCACTTCATCACATGCATGTACATTTATATCAGTTGAGCATTTCGAATTTGATATTTAGTTCTAAGAAATGTGTTTATTATATTTTCCGTGATTGGCGTCATAAACTAAGAATTCAAAATTGGACAAATTCTCAGTATTTCTGACCAATCTTCCTGTTGCTGCCTCCGTCCGCAAAAGAACATCAATAGAAACTTCATTTCATAAATATAAACAGAATCATTCAAGATAATTATCAATTCAATATTGACACTTCTATGTACATTTGTAGCGCCCACTTCACCACTTTGTAATTTACAAACTTTCCAAGTCAACATTCACCTAACATACCATCAAAGTATAAAACCGTGGTCTATCCAGACCAAATTTTCCCTCCCCTTTGGTCAAAAAGATAGATCATGCGCCACCAACAGTGCCTTTGATTAAAGGGTGAACAGTGATAGAAAATTAAAACAAAGTTTCTAGGTAATGGTGAAAATTATGGCAGGCCTCTTTAAAACCAATTATCGGGCAATTACTTGGCTAAATTTTATTTAAGCTTTAACACCCCCACCCCCCAAAAAAGCCTTACTTAAGTAGTGTGCAACGACCTTGGACCACGTTTTCAGGTCAGGGTAATAGCAGACCTCTGTGTTAAATCTTTGTCTAAATCATTTAAGCAAAGTCACCCAGTGTGCATGTGCTTTAGTCTTTACCACAAGACCTACTCCTGTGATAAAGGATGTGCAAGGACCTTCGATAAAGGTTCTAGGTCAAATGTCATGATCATAGCAGATCAAGGTTCTAGGTCAAAGTCATGATCATAGCAGACTTCTCTGTATACTCCTTGTCCGGACACTATTTTCTTTTCCTTCGGTGTAAATTGCTGTATTCACAGCCAATAAATTTGCATGATGTGACCTCGAATTAATTTTTAAGTCAGAGGTAAAGGTTGAATTAGAATCCTGTAAATTCTAAACTGACACTTGTAAAGGGGATACACGTGATTTATAAGGCAAAGGCGTGTGGATATTTATTGATGTCGAAAGTTCCAAAAATTATTTCTTTACGAAAATTAATGATTGACGAAACCTAATCATAGTTGTGTTAATATGTATTTTTTTCAGTTGGTATTTTATTTATTTTTTTCAACATCAAACAATACTATAAGCGGTAATAAATATGAAGAAAGGTACGGAAAAAAATGGAAACAAAAAAGAAACCACTTTTTGTGTTTTTTATTCACCAAAAAAATTATAATAGCGGATTATGCAAATAACATAACTTCCTACCTTAAATCGCAGACAAACAATTGTATGCAATCGCTTCCTAAAAGAATCATTATGCCTTGAATCATCAAAGTATTCTTGTAGGATGCAAAAAGAGCATAGTCATCTGTGCCAGCAATCAATAACTAATAATCGTTAGAATGAATATGAAATTAATGATCTCACCTGTTCGCCTAATCTAGATTTTCCATCGTACCTTTTTTGAGGGACTACCAAAAATACAATCAATGCGTAAATATGACCTTTTTCATCGCAATTAAAAATTAGAATAAATAGAGCGATAGTGGTTATTGGACAAACTTCGGAAATTCCACCATTCCCTGATATGTTCACATGTCGTTAGTAATTGATTGATAGAAGTCAATGGGAATATTCGGGAAATTGTAGTTGCACTAGATGGGTATTTAATGTTACATGTCAGAAATGAGATTTTAATAGTTATAAATGAATGCTTTGTATGTAAGATTCTAACTTATTTCTGGAGATAATAATTGCCTAGGATTTTGTCGACCGTTTATAATTTCTGTGGAATTATTTGAAGGCTATATGTCAATCTTCGTGGTATGACAGTTTCAACAGGTCCGTTGGCCGTGAATTATTTTATTTTAATATCGAGTTATAATTGTCAGCTTAAGACACTTCTGAATTTTTTTTTACTTTTCTTATATACTAGTATGTCGGATGTATTTGATAAGGAAAATTGTTTTATCTTAGCGATAGCTCGGAGGGTTATAAGAAATATATTATATCGAGCGTTGTATCATAGACTGTAGGTTATCATCTTAGTCAATTGTGAATATTCACTACATTTTTAATTGTTAAAGCCTAGTAAAACTCTAACATTCAGGTGAGTTACAGTATGAAATAAGATAACAAAAAATAAATTATAAAAAGCTCATCTACTGGTGTCAGGCTTTTCAATCAGAGTTTGGTCTATTGAATACTTTATAAATGTTTAATTATATACAAAGGTGCATTGCTGAAATACACGTGAACAAGACGCTTCCATGTCAGATTCTAATGTCCTGGCACATCATCTCTTTTTTATGAAAAACATCTTATTCAGTCGTTTGGTATAGCATTTATTGAGAAATTCTTAAAATTAACGAAATACTAGTATGCGAAAAGCAAGAAAATAGTTTTAAATATTAGGATTGCAGTATGCTGCTGCGTATCAATTCAATTGACACTAATTGAGTCGTCTAATGACGGCTGTGTAATTACATAGAAGTATATACTAGCACTTTATGTAAAAAGGTGGTAGTTATCAGAATCAATCAGAAATACAATATATCCGTGAGACAATGTTTACTACTGATACACCCCCCCCCCGTGCTAATATAAATATACAAAATAAGCAGTCGGCATTTAACAGGAAGTTGACATCGAGTTTGTTAAAAAATAAATCTAATCATATGGCATGCCTTAACAAGGGGTGTGTTAAAATTTCAAGCATCTGCGATAAATAGTGGCTGAGAAATTTGTGACGAAAATTTGTTATGAACTGACACGCAGACAGACACACAAGGGTAAATCAGTATACCCCCCATCCTTCCATCGGAGCGGTTTTAGAACGAGTTTAGAACACGATTTTCGTTTTCATTCCCTCTACTGCGATCTACATATAGTCAGTTATGTAATTCCGATCGGCATAAACAGTGTCTGTTGCTATGTATTTAAAAATCTGTTCCATTTTTTACATGCATCGTTTAACAAGATTACACTCCCCCCGAATTTTTTGCCTTATATACAACAAGAGCTTTCAAATTGTTACACTTTTAAAACGTTTTGTTTATTTATGTCTTTTTGATGAGTTTTTACGTTTTTGTAAATATGTTTTAAATAGCTGTTTATTTTGATTAAAAAATATTTTTCTAACTTGCAATGTTATGAACAGGGTTTTGTTTGGGGTAGAATTATCATATTTTGATGAAAGAGGTTTTATATATCATATCGCGTGTATCATACCAATCAACTACATACATGTAAATGTGTATTACATGCAATTTTGACATATTATTTTTAAAAAAAATTGAAAGTCCAAACAATTTTGGTTAAACATTCGTCGTACTCCTGAAACATATTTTTTGAGGGTCTTTAAGATTTTACACTCTATATAAAATACAACCGAATATTCACATTAAAAGAAAACTCAAGTTTAAAATCACTTTCCTTGATCATATTGTGTTCTATTATCACGCACCGAGCTGTCTAAAATAGCATATGAATATAAATTTGCTTTGTTCTTGTTGGATACAAACTGACTCTATACCACGCATTACAAACGGAGGTTGTAAAGCTCAGATGATTAAACAAACTAAACTTAAAAAAGAAAGTCCTTAAAAGCATTGTAGCCAATTCATATAGAATGTCTTAAGTTTGTTAGATCGTTTGACATAATGCACATAAACTCTATAGATATTAAGCATTTCTTCACAATAACGAATACACTAGGCCGGCACAGGATGAAACTGTGCCATTCAGTAAACTGAAATATGACTGAATTGTTACCGAAAAATGACTGAATGGCACAGTTTTGCCATTCAGTCACCTTTCCAGACTTTCAGTTAACATTCAGTTGACTGAATGGCACAGTGTCATTCTGTGAGGATCACCTTTGCCTTATGGGTGACCAAAAAAGAGAATTTGAAACATAAATAACATGTTGGCATATTTACGCTTAAAGGTAACCTTTTCATGTCATTGCATTTGTGTACATAAGAAAGGTTTAATTTCATTATGTAATGAATGGCATAATTTTGATTCCTATGAGTTGTATTTTGAAAGCCTTTTTTTTTTAGAACGAAACACTTCTATGCAAAATTTAACCATATAAAAATCAAACCAAACTATAAAAACAACAAAAATCTTCCATTTCAAGCTCAAGCCAATCAAAATAAGTTTATATTTAATATTCAAAGGCAGTATTTTGAATTATACGATAGTTTTTAAAAAACATAGATGTGGTGTTTAAACGTTCTTACCTTTCGACGCTTATCGCTGATAAATTAAGTATGGAGCTAAATGCTGATAACATCTCCGTAAAATTAGATATTTTGCACATGCTCGGACCCAACTGCCACTCCAGTTTTACAAACTCTATAGTGTTATACGGAACACATACTATCAGGAAAAGAATGTCTGCAACCGCAAGACTAATCATAAAGGATGCAGTGATAGATCTTATTTTTCGACTGCACACGACAGCGTATACTACCAGAATATTTCCTGTCAGGCCGATCACAAACGTTAGCCCATACACGAGAATTGTTGGCAAGAAATGCCCATCATTCACAGTCCATGGTTCTTTAAGCGAGTCTAAATCTTCGAGGTAAAAGGAACTTTCGCCATTTATATAATCTAACAAGTTTTCCGTGTCATTTGAAAAATAATCGTAATTTTCCATTTCAGAGTCATTCACTTATTGGTATTAAGCTTTGCAACAAATAGTAATATTGTTTTGAAAACTTTTTTCTAAAGCCACTTTTTTAACGCATCAATTCAAAAGTTAGTACTGCGAGCGAACATCCTTAGTGAGAAGAATAAAATACTCTGATCATCTGAATCAATATGGATCTTCAGGCGTCTTTTAGCGGTCATGTCTTCGCTCAGTGGGAGAGAAACGTCAATATCGCAAAGAACTACTCGCAGCTTGGTGCTTCAGATACTAAACAAGATAAAAACAAATAAGCATGGGGCACATATATTTTCTATTGAACATTATTTTACTCTACGTACGTTTTGGTTTAATGAGGCAGTGATGACTCGGCAAACACTGTTAAAAAGGCGAACCAATGTCAATACACGAAGAAAGAGAATAAAGTCCTTAACGGTTTGCATGCTTCTTTATCAGTGAATAAGTAAATAATAAAAATCTCGGTCAAATAAAATTATTATTGTCAAATCCTTTAAGAAAGTCGCTTGGACCCATTTCCATAGTTTGCCTAATTTCTACAGGTCTCTAAGAACGGAATTATTCCTAAATATTTTTATCCACAGGCAAGAGATGCACTATTCCTGTTACTCATACCAAAAAATAAAAAAAAAAAAAATAAAAAAAAAAAAATATATATATATATATATATATATATATGTGTGTGTGTGTGTGTGTGTGTGTGTGTGTGTGTGTGTGTGTGTATTTATGCTTATACCTTTTACTCTAGTTACTTATCACATGTTTCCTACGAGACAAATAACAATCAACATCAAACACATGTCGAACGCTACCCATGACAATATGCTCAACATCTCAGATCCAATCCTGCATAGGAAATAATTTCAACAATACTATTGAGACCACATCGTATAGATACGCTCCATTGTTCCTTTCATTCAACGCCTTTTTCCTAACGTTAACTCTTTCTCCCATCATAATATCTTACAGACACTTTTTAAACAATCCATACTAGTTCATCCGAATTCATTAATTATCTTCCTTATTTTGAAGTCCGTTGAAGTCCATTATGTTAGATTTATACGTGAATGATTTCTATTGACTTAATCCATTAATTTCTATTCTTAACTTCGGCAACTATAAATTGGTCAGAGGTTTTACTTAAAATACATGCATGTTCAAACTTAGAATTGACTTGTGATGAAAATGTAATATAATATGTGGTGAAATATAAGTATTTTAAGTCGTTACCTTATTCTAATTTAATAATTCAATGCTCTTGATGATGAAAACCCTGGACAAATTTTGACTGTACATAATATCATTTCCTTTCAGGTCTAACATGAATTTAGGATGCTTTTAAAACATGATTGAAAGTTGACGTAAATTTTAAAATTTCTTCAATGTTCACATATACATGTATATTTTCATAAGTTAACTGTGTAAGTGCACGACTTTAGTGTTGGACAACTTAACATCCATAAAACAGGACAGTCAATACAGTTTAATTTAATATCATAAATAATATCATAAAGGTTAACATAAAGTGAATGATGAAATAAAAGCTAAAAAGATACATCACGCATAAACATTTTGAACTGAAGTTGCAAACACAAAAGCCCAGGCTCCACCGTCACCAGCTTTCCTTAAGTCAATACTCGGACTCAATTCTGAGTTCATGCACTTTTCTTTTAAGAACTTGAGTTGAGGACTGAGTTGAGTGATTTGAAAATTTTGGTGACGGCGGGGCCTGACCCTCTAGAAGAGTCGTAATGGAGATGTTGTTTCGGTGTAAAGAACAATTTATTGCTTGAATTGTTCTTGGAAAATTCCTTCCTTTGATCAATGCTTTGGGTAACGTAATTTTTTTCTAGGGGTTGGTTGGTAAATTTTATAGTTCTCTCATCAGCATCCAATTCTACTACTACTACAACTACTACTATTTTTACTAATGATGGTATAAACATTTGTAATATGAGAGTATATTTCATACGTTTATAGTTGAGCTTTGTGGACTACTTTTTGGTTCGACTGTGTTCTTTCATGTACCAATCACTGAAAACATTGCACTAACTTCCTAGCACTTAGGAAGTGTAAAAGATAAATTTTTATTTATTGCTCTTGCGCTTTAAATAATTAAATGCCCTGTTCAATAACACGATATTTTACATACCCAGCAATCCAAAAAGATTAGCAAGATAAACATTTACGTTGTTTATTAAATAAAGTAAATGCATCGGTCCACAATTTGATTCACGTTTATTTCGATGATTTTGTTGTTGTTTTAGATTGATTGCACACGCATGTTATACATTATGCTACATAAATGTACTTTTACCCATTATTTACGGCTAGTTAGCAATAATTTGTGCTGCAGTTTCTGGATTAAGGATGGTTTACACGATCTAAAAAACGATACACTTTTTCAGTCTTGTTACACATACAATGCACCAATCCCTTTTTTGGTCTGAATCTGACAGACTCGAGCACTGCGTCTATGTTTCACTGTCACAGGAAATGAAAGCTTTCATTGATTTTTCGAATTTTTCAAATATAACAGCATGAAGAAGAAAATAAATTACATGTACATTCTAAAATTAAACAAACATATTACTAAAGACGGTCTTGGTCGAACTTAAAATAAAAATCCAGTTTCTAAAAATCTAAATTGATTTATTAAAAACCCATAGTTATGATATAGTGAAAACATGCATACATTATGTATAACAATCATACTTCGAAACATTTTCTGAAAAAGGCTCTGGCAGAGAGCGCTAGGAGATTGACCTAGTTATGTACATGCATGGCAAAAATAACCATTAAAGATAATTAGCATGTGCCTGTATTTTGTTTGTGGTTTGTTCAATCAAGATAATACATTTCCTAGTGAATGACCCAGTTTCAAAGAAAACAAAACTAAATGGGATATTTCAGAAAGTTTATTAGCAAAGTCTACCTGACAGAACATAAAGTCCTTTGACTGGATGTAATAATAACCGGGATCTATACATAATGAGTTCTTCCAGGATGCGTCAGAGACTTTTATTGGTGAACGTAGGCGAATCATTCTCACAGATCATTTTTCAGTGGCCACATCACTTTGTTTTACGAGTAACAAAGACCTTATAATCTAGGTGTCTTTTAAGCAAAACTTTCCTTTTCCATTATTTTTTGTTGTCATCTTTTTGCACATCCTTTGGTGCCGAGTAATAAAATTGCTCTGAGCACCAAACCTCCATTAATCATGAAGTTCATAGTAATTCCACAATGAAAATATGTGTTCAACATTGGAATACTCAATATGCCAAAAAATCTTTGTCCGTAAGTTGTGTGCTATTTGCACGGTGTGGAAGTTAATATGATATGTATATAGCATATTTTATTTTTATTTTTATTTGCGTTCGTCAAGTTTTAAGAATAGTCAAGTTTTGAACACATAATTGATGCAATGTAAGGTGTTTCAAATTCCTGATTATGCCTCCGTTACTGTTTCTTGTCCCGAATTTCACGATAAGCAGACAAAGAAACTTAAGTTCAATTCATTCGTTTAAAAAAGGCTATTCTAAAATAACTAAGGGTTTAACACACCGATCGAAGAACACGTGTAGACGAATTTTAGTCGATGATGTCTGTTTTCTTCATTTTCACATGCCGTCTAGTTTCTATCCCCGATCACACATACACTACGATTAATTAAGCTTTCCCGGGGCACAAAGATTGAGTCACTCAGATGACCTATTGCTATCAGTTTTCGTCCGTCGTCGTGCGTCTGTGCATCGTGCGTGAACGATTACATGTTTAAATTCTTCATGAAAACTACAAGGCTAATTGTTACCATTTTTGGTATGAAGCATCGCTATGATAGAGGAATCTAAATTCACGGTTTAGTACCTAACGGCTGCTATTGGTAAAAATAACGCAGTCAATGTTTCTACTCGAAAATAATACGGCTACTAGCTGAAAGAAATGGCCGAAATAGTAAGTATTTTTTTTCGCACATTGAACACAATGCTCAATTATTCAAATATTTTTGTTAAGTAGTGTCACCCCTGCGAATGTTATATTTGACCCTTTCAGTTTCGCAGTAAAAATCATGCCTCGTGTTTATAGTCTATTTCCTAGAATCTAGGTACTACTTGTAATCAATATAAAATCTTGACGTTTATGGATATTAAACTTTTATCTTTATTAATTGGTGGATAAAATGAGTTCTAGAAATGAATGTTACAATAGAAAATGAAGTTTTTCTGCTGTTGCAACAATTAACATGCTTAGTAGCGATCCCCCTAAGGATTAATTTTCGATCCGCGCCTGACCTAGTAATAGCATCAATAGTGAAACAGACTATATAATTTCATGCAGAAATTTACTTGAAAATGGCTCGATATATTAAGTTTTGATACAAAACAGTCATCCATTCTTTTTTTAAACAACATGGTATTGTACATCAAAGGCATAAAACATGTCTATGATTTTATCAAGCAACCCAATGTTTACATTATCAACCACGTGTAGAGTGGTTGAACACGAACGATAACTTTTCCTGAATATCATTGTTTAGTTTAAATAACTGGTAGATGATGAAATAAGACATATATCTTAATAGATTTTCATGTTTTAACAAAAATCAAAGTAGGATATGATATGAAAAACGACCAGTCCTGTGTTTCCAGCGGAAGTATAAGTATTCGGATAATATTATCCGAATACTTATACTTCCGCTCGAAAAACAGGAACTGAACAAATCTCGGGGAAGTCTCGTAAACTTTCAATCGAGCACATCTGGATTTATCATATATTTAGCAACGATAAAGAAAACATTCCGAACACATTCGCAGGGGTGAGTGTAGTTGACAACCCTTACGGAACAAAACACACATTTTAAAACTAAGATATCAGTTTAGTTTTCTACAAAATAAAGAATATACATATGATTAAACTTGCCGGAAAACTGCCGTTGATTTGGGCACATGTCCAAGCAAACTAATCTATTGAACTGGATTGCGCCATATTTAAAGACACTTCTAGCTAAGAAATTGAAGCAACAGGTTACTTGACATTAGTACTCTGTATAGTTTGCTGGTCAGATTTTCCCATTTTAATCGTTTATTAAGGAGCTATAAAGATTTTACTTCCAAGAACTTATGCTACGGCTACTATTGGACAACAACACCGGTTTCTTTTGGAAAGCAGTTCCTAATTTGAATGAAGTTACATTCCCGTTATGCATTGAATTTATTTAATCAATTATGTTCTGTGTTTCTATACTATTGAATAGGTATTTACTGTCAATGTCAATGAGTACATTGATAAGTTGGAATAAAATGAAAAAATATGTATTTTTAATGTGCTGTTTAGTAACCATGGTAACACTATTAAACTTTTCATTTGCCCATGAAACATTATCAATAATTAAAAAAAATTCACAATATTTTGTATGAGATGATTTTATTCTGTATAGCTGAAACTGCTGCAATCTCTTACAATTTGTGTTCAAAATAGCTTGAAATGGCAATTTTTCAATCTTTTGCTTCAGTTACCATGGCAACCCGTCCCTAAAGTAACCCTTTATTGTGGTTTTGCATCTTTATTCACCAAAGGGTATCAAAATACGAAATATGAAGAAAATCGCTGACTGTGCGTGGCACTGAATTTTGATATTAACAAAGAATTGACCTTTAAAAAGATCAAGAATCAAGCGGGATTAAAACAGGGGATCTTAGTTTTTTAATTTTTTTTTATTAATTTGATTTTCCAGACAAAAAGAATTTTGCTAGCTCTTGTTCTACTTAACCCGTAAACACATTTGAGTAAAAATAATCACTAAAATTTGGACTTTCTATCTCTTTTTCAATGATCAATTTACATGTTTTCCTGTTAATTTATAATCAAAAACATCCTCACGATAAATAAAAATCAAATAAAAGACATTGCGCAGGAATATTATTTCATTTACGTAGAGATACATAATAAAGTAAGATAGACTGATATTAGTGCCACATAAGTTTCTTATCCTTTAAGTGGAACAAAAAGATTGAAAAAAAAAATCTGGATCTGCGTATATCCAGATTTCCACTTTTTGCCAAGCTTTGATTTTATCCTGTAATTAACCTTCCTTGATTTCTTTATGAACAATTTACTTTTTAATGACAAAATAAGGACTGACCGCCCCCGATGTAAATTTAGTAGTTAAGTGCTAACTAACTTATTGACATCGAATCTAAGAATATATATAAGACATATCCAGAGATTCAAGGGGGGATTTTATTGAAAAAAAAACCCCAGTCTTTACGTGACTTTCCACCCATTTAGTCAAAACTTTCATTTAGCAACCGGTGCTAACAATCCAATATTTCAAATAGCAACCGTAACTTTTAAAAATTATGTGTATTTCATACATTTCTTTTAAACTGTACTTTCATGTTCATTTTGTCTTCTTTCATGAATCAGCAATAGATTTACACATATTTTCACGGGTCAGAACCAACACAATATGTTTTTTAAATGAAAATAATAGCACATACAATTTTGTTTGATGTGCCTCTTGATTCGTCACCCACGTAAGAAATTTCTCTATATTTGGTTACTTTTTAGGTCATTTAGCAAATTAAATTTATTATCAATTACAATAATTCTTCACATGTTCCGTGCACATGGATTGTTTTAAAATATAACTTGACTTTGGGACACTTTTCGATGATTTTGTGGTGTGAGCCATGAAATCTATATGAAGTAGCAACTGTTCAATTTTCGAATAGAAACATAAAAAATAGCAGCCGTTTAGGTATTACACCGTGAAATTGTGAAATGCATGACTCTACCAACCGGGGGCTCATAGGCGGGACCAAAAATCTTCTACTCTACTTCCACACATGTAAATACAAATTTTATTCATAAGCACTCTACCAAAATTGTGAAATTTATGGTTTCTGGGTCAGGAGTTCAGGCCCTAGGGTGGGACCAATATGGCCATATAATAAAAATGTTTTAAATCTTAAAACATCTTCTCTACTCCCATATATATTTGTTAAAACTAAATGTATGGTGATGAAGTCTAATGAAGATTTCTACAAAAATTGTGACAATCATAACCCCTGAGCCAGGCCTGAGGACGGGGCAAATATGGCCATATAGTGAAAATGTATTAAATCTTAAAAAATCTTCCGCTCTACTCTCATACATATTTGAGAAAACTCAATGCATGGCTATGACGCACTCTAATTTATGACCCCCAGGTCATGGGTTCAAACCTTTTGGTTTAGGCAAATATGGAACAAAGTGAAAATTATTAAAATTTAAAATATTTTCTTCTGTACTATCACTGTTCTTGGAGATAAACTAAATGCATTGTTATTATGTTCACAATGTCTTCTTTTTAAATAGTGAAATTTTCTGGCGATGGAGCAGAGGTTTAAGCTTTTGATTGGGGGGGGGGGGATATAGCTATATAGAGAACATGTACTTTGTATTTTGAGATAATTGAGTACCCAATTGCCGTTGGTCGAAGGTTGTCTGTGAACAATTTTACATTTTTAACTTGATAAAAATGTTATTTGGCCTTATCAAATAAAATATGTTTTTTATTTAATGAAATCTTCTTTAATTTCATGTGCATTGTATGCTTGTGAGTATTTAAATTGAAACTAAATATTATTTTAAAAAATGACCATTAAAGGCCTGCATGTCTCTTTTCATCAAAAGTTTACAAGTTTGGCCTCTGTAGCTAGGGTGTAGATAAACCCAAGCTTTTTTGACATCTTGCCGCCTCCCCCTCCCCTTAATGAATAAATATTTTTAAAAATTCAAATTTAAAATGACAGGGGTACCAGTCAGAGCTTTCAAAGTTTTGGATTATGGTTTAGACTGCAAAATGTATCTGAAAATGCAAAAATGCAAAATGACACCCTCTGACAGGTCAGTCTAAGAGCTATGGTACTCAGGTAACCGTCAATGCCTGTAGGCCTCTTGTTTTTAAATGAAACATGTCGCTTCTTTAGAACGTTAAAAGGTTTATATCCATCCTTTGATAACCTGAAGATATGGCAGTTTCCTTTAAAAAGTTATTAATGATGACTTTTAATGAGAAAGTTTGCTTTTGAGACAGATTTCAGTCATTAGATAGTTTTTTATGGCTTCAGGAAATTCATTTTGTCCCTTTATTTGGTCTGTGAAGGACAAAACTATTTCTATGAATAGAACGGACTTTAGTTGTGAAATGCTATTAGATTTTGCCCTGTAGTAAACTCTACTGATACAGCATCCGATAATGATAAACATTGCAATTAAGGTCCTGACCTTTTATGATATAATTTTATCAAAAACGAAGAACAACCAAACAGTTCATTGAGGATAAATATTTCAAAATTATAAGGTCAAAATTTACATATACTTATATGAAATAAAAACAAAATATGTACATCGTTGACCATTATAAATAACATATTTATTTTTTTTTTTGCGCACATAAGTGAATTGACTTCAATCTTTGATAAAACAATTATGTATAAAATAAAAAGTTTTGATAACACACGTTTGCATGCCCCTCTGTTTATTTCTCTGTTTGTAGCAAAAAAGGAATGGATACTGCAATCAATCGTTCTCAACTTTTCATTTCGAATTTTTTTTAAAAATATTTTTCGGTTTAATCTTAAAATTTAAACCTATAAGAACAATGACATTTTGCCTGCACACGCAGCTTCTGTTTTGAGAAATGATTACACATTATTTACTTTTAGAGCTAATTTTGGAGGGATAAAATGATAAATTTCACAAAGGTAATAAATATTTTTATCTAATCTAAAAGAATATACCGACAAACAATTCCAGAATAAAAACTCTGAGTGCAAATGGTGAAATATTCAATAAAAAAGCCAGGATTAATTTTTTTAATCCTTATAGTACCTCGTGATTCGTAATAGTAAAAGGAAAAGGAATGTGGAATTCAAAGTAGTTAGTACCCTCTGTCGTGTGTATAGGTATATTGTTAAGAAGAAAATCAGCAATACTATAACTGAAAACTGTCTTGTATAAAATAGAATATACGACATTTTATTTACTGTTAAAAATCAACTCACTTCGTTCTATATACATCATTTATTGAAAACAAGCAACATTTTGAAAAAAAGTTTCTATGAACTTGAACAAAATATTTCATAACAGTCTTAAAAGTCTGCACTATATATCATATCGTTTCCTAATATATTAGTGTTATACACAGTCAAAAAAACTATATTCAAATAACCTAGTGGTAGAATTAAATAATCTAGGTTTAATAAAAGAAAATGTGAGCAAGGTCACATACCCATTTAATCGATTTCACATAACTTGACTGTCATACACAAAATGAATGACATGGTATGCATAACATAAGCGTCGGAAGAGCTTAGCCCCCCCCCCCCACCAACACACACACACACAAACACGCACACACACACACACACACACACACACACACACACACTCCCGACGCTTATGGGTTTTTTGGTTTTTTTTTTGCAAAGATAGACATAATCATTATAAATGCTTGAATCAATCATTTAACATTTTAAGGACAAAATTAATCTGACTCGCATTCTAAAAACTACTTAATTTTTTTACCATACCCCCCCCCCCTCCGCCGGGATTAGGATTTGGAGGATTGCCAGATATGGTTTTTCCAATTTTTTCTTTTTTTGCCCGTCAAGATTTCGGATAAGTGCCCCCCCCCCCCCCGCATTCAGTTTGTTCTGACGCCTATGAAATAATTTCACAACATAATTTTATAAGAAGCAAATAGGTAAAACATTCGCAGGAATTGGAATTTCTTGGCAATTTGCAAATCTACACATTGTGTCCGATATACCAACAAAGTTTCATGACGTTTAACTGAGGTGACATACTGTTTATTGCTTATTTTTAATAAATGGTAAAAATTCTGGTTTGCTCAAAAGGGCTCAAAGCTGCTTGGTCCGATTTAAGATGCAAATTTTGTATACGCTTTGAAACGATGGTTATGCTAAGTATGTATATAATAACAGTTATTTCAGTAGTTTTTCCTGTCAATTAAACCCTATTTTAATGTAAAAATGACATACACAATTTTTTAACAAAACAAACGACATAAAAAGGGTATCGCGTTATTTCGCCTCATATTAAAAATCGCCAATGACGTCGAGGCGGGGATGATTGTATTACGACTTGACATCGCGTTTAATAGAGTCTATATATGGTTAGTGTTCTGGCAAATCAAAAATAAACCTGTGCTCATGTTGTTCACTATTATTTCTGAAGTACAATCGATGCCGGGTTGAATAAACCCAAACATTTTGGGGACGTAACCGAATGTAAACATTCCAATGATGCATTGGGGGGGGGGGGGGTTGTTTGCCCATAAAGAAATTATTTTTTTTTTACTTTGAATATTTCTAACATTGAAAGGAGATCGAATCTGCAGGTGTAAATAGGCGAAAGTCTAATACTTACCAATAGAATTGGTTTGTATGGAAAATTATTTGATTTGCCGATTTCGACAGAGAGCACACGGTGGGAGTGACCGGTCAGCATAGAATGCTCACTCCTCCTAGGCACCTGGTCTTACCTCTATCTTTTAATAGGCCCGTTTTGCTCTGCTTTGAAATTGTATTTCGTTTTATGGATTTTTGAGATGGCTGACAGTTTGTTATTGTTATTTTTCATTGATACTGTAATAGCCAAAACATATCGGACCATGCAGCTTTAAATTCTTAGTAAAATAATAGTCGGAAATTCCTTGTAGTATGGACAGCTGAACATTATGTCCTAAATACCTAAAGTTATATGAAAGTCTCTGCAGAAGTTTAAAAAGGAGTTGCAATCTGTTCCTTACTATATCCATTAAAGGACGTAGACACGATTTCAGATCAAAATTTTATTTGTTATGTTTAAAATTAAATTGTTTACTTGTTCATTTTGAATGATTGACAAAAAATTGAATGCAAGAAGTCAAGTAATCAAAGTACTGAAAGTACTGAGAAGCGCTAAAGCAAAAAATTAATTGCATTATACGTGTACAATGTATCATGATGAATGAATTTAAAAGTTTACATACCTCACACACACACACACACACATATATATATATATATATAGCCAAGATTTAGCATTTTTGTATAAATTGAACTTCAAACAATATCCAGGACTGCGTTCAATAACCGAGATACGTGCATAGCCGTTGGGTTTTAGATATCAAGGTCTACTGAATGATAAGCTAGCATAGCCTCTAGTTCATTGATTTGAAGTTTAAATTATCAACAGATGAATAAATTCACCGTCATGATTTGGTAATTTCATGTTGAAATGTGTTAAAATTAATAATAACTTATCAAACGAACAAAATTTCATTAAATAATATAAATTTTGTGTTGGTAACTAAGGCAGCCATCTTGATTTTGATGCTTAGTCATACCTAGCTAACGTATCGTTAATCAACCTGGTTGCTGCCAAGCCACTACAATCATTAACGCAGAATAAAGCGAGGTTCGAACTCTAGGATCTGTTACACAATCTTATAGCCACTCTACTAAAGCGTTAATTAAAGAAGGTGGTTGAAAAGATGATTTAACAGATTTAAATGGCGTTTCGAACTGAGTTCCGAGTGTAGCTTTCTCCTATATAAAATTTTGAATACATATATTAAAATTAGAAATAATTGAATAATATTTGGGAGCACATAAGCAATTTTATGTCTTTATTTCAGAAGGAAAAAAATAAAACTGTAAGTCTGAACAAGTTTTAATGCAATACATGTAGAAAAGTGCCAAAAACCCAATATATTCTGAAGTATAGAAAATTAATGTACTTTATAATATGTGGGGATTTTTCTATAAGTGAAATACATGTTTGAATAGAAATAAGCAGAAATTCCCTATAATAGTGGTAATGAGAACACCGTAATGAATTTTGAAAGAAGAAAATGGTGAAGTATATTAGACTAATAACAACAATGCATGATTTGATAATGTACATTTCAAAATTTTAATGAGAAAAAAAAGGTTAATATTTTAACGTTATTACATATATGAAGCCTTGATTTACAACAGAACTATGTAAAAAGAAACATTTACATGACTTAATTCAAAGTATGAAATAAATGCAAGCACAATCTGTTAGTACAAATTACACTCTAATGCCATTTTTGTACTACTTATTATAATTTGAAAACATTCAAAATTTTCCACTGTTTTGAAAAAAATTCTTACAAAACACAATAGCCATGTGTTGATATGCAACAACAGGATAGTGAATACATGCATTATATATATATATATATATATATATATATATATATATATATATATATATATATATATATATATATATAAAAGGGCAAACAAATTTAGTAAAATTATAACTGAAATGAAAATCAGTTCCCATTTATAACATATTTGTATGGATCATTATGACATTTTTCTTAAAGTGTCAAAATATAGAAGATCATTAAAGTTTTCATTTATCTTTAAATAGTCAATAGATGGGTAACTGTTGAATACCTATGTACCGGTAATATAGATATTTTTTAATTTTACTGGAGAGAAAACAAAATATGCCTTCCAAAATGAGAAATAAATGACTATAAGGGTTTTTTTTATTAGATAAAAGTACATTTACACAGTGACAATTGAAGGGAATGTGAAGAATATTTTTACAAAAAAGCATTGCATGTACTATTACTTCTAGATGCTTTAATCTATCAGTGCATGGCCACTTTCCCGATAAATTTTAAAGAGAGAATTTGTTAGTTTCAATTTGTACAATGTCGTGAAAGAACTCCATGACTCTTAGGGAGAGTAAACAGAAGACTATCAACAGATATTTAACACTAGGTTAGTAATTTGCTGATAATTCCAAGGAAATCGCCCAATCACAGCGTTTAAAGGTATATGATTATTCAAAACGGCGTACAAACAACAAAACTAATCAATCAATATTCACCTAATCTTGTCTAGATGACCGAATGGGTAGCGCGATGGCCGCTCACTGCTAGGAGAGTGGGTTCCGGAGATCGTGAGTTCTAGCCCCGGCCGGGGCGAAAGCGGAGTTCCAATATAGTGAATTTCCCTGTGCCTTATATATATATATATATATATATATATATATATATATATATATATATATATATATATATATATATATATACTTTGAAATAATTTATAAAGCTTGTTAAAATTTGTTAAATTGTTCCGTTCAATCATTTTAGATAATGAATAATTAAACGGATAATAATTGACGGACCAAGACTTTTAATTTAGTGTTTCAAATCGTTACGTAACTCCGATAACAATTTAAGCTCAAGTAGTTCAAGGACATGTTCTAATAAGATTGGGGTTTTATGTGTATTGAAATAAAAACCGGCGCTTTAAAACAAAAATAGAGTTTGCTATTCAGGATAAAAATATAAAACAAAAATTGCCCGCAATTTCACGATGTCACAATATGACTGACAAAATATAAATTCATCAAATTATGAAACCTTGCCATTAATTGTTATGGTTTTTCTCCGGCACATCCTTTCAGTTCGCAATACAAAGAAAGTGCAAATTCCTGTATGCCAACGGCTAAAGTTCATTTGGATATTTGATATTAACGACCAAATTAACAAAATATGTTTTACCACTCAGCTAGATTTTGACATTAATTTTGACCTACTAACATAAACGATCTAACTATTGTGCATATTAGTGGTAGATTGTAGAAAACACTTGGTCGATTTGGATTGGTTGGCAGATTCTTATTCTTTGAAAATACCAGAAGGCACAAAATCAAGAATGAATAATTTTACTAAATTGACTATTACGAGGCCAATGCTAAACTGCAAAGGGTTAGGGAGCCTTAATAAAGGTCTATAAGAGATCATAGAAATTATTCCGTCTAATATACATACCGTTTAGTCTCTGTTAAGTTCATCTTCACCTCTAAGCTCTACCCCAAGCATTTTTAAATCGCCGAATGATAAGAACTTCTATATTTCGTAAATTTGAATCCTGGAATGGTTGTTATGATCTAGTTCTATTAGTTTTTACAAGTTTTCCAGATGATATGTTAAAAGTAATTACATGTGCAATCCGAGCTTATTTTAAAAGAAATACAAGTACACGTATATATCTTGAAGTAAAAATTTTACAAATAAGACTCTTTTATGAATTGCAAACATTCGCCAAGGAACTTTACAAAATGCAATATTTTTGCTTTATGGTCATAATCCGGCTATTGTTTTAATAGGAACCATTTTTTAAAAATTAACAGATAACAATAAATAAAAATAAGGATGACTTGACTAAGTAACAAGTACTCATTTTGGGTTCCTTTTGAAATTTTACCGAACTATTCAAAACGTCTCAAGATCATAAGATCTTTATTCATGTACATGTAGATTTGTTTCTGATTGATCGTTAATTTAAAATCATATTATTTATTTGACTAGTTTAACGATCTTCACATTTCCCTTTAATGATTGTGAATACAGAAAAAAAACTATTATACAATCTAGTAAATTCTTTAATGAGTTAGTTATAGGCACATTCAACTTATTTTTAGGTCACTTGAATCACTCAGGTAACCTATTCCAATTGGTCTTCGTGCGTCTGTGCATCGTGCTTACACAATTTTACAACGTTTATCTTCTTAAAAACTACAAGGACAATTGTTACCATTTTTGGTTTGAAGCATCTCTATGGTAAGAGGAATCTAAATTGTGAAATACATGTCTCTAACATCCCCGGGCACCACAGGCGGGACCAAAAATGCAAAAAGGCCGAATTTTCTAAAATCCTACTCTTACACATGTGAGAAAAAGGAAAACACTGAATGCATGGTTATGATGTCCACGAAGCCCTCTACAAAATTGTGAAATCCATGGCCCCTGGGTCAGGGGTTCAGACTCTAGGGTGGGGCCAATATGGCCATATAGTAAAAATGTATTAAATCTTAGAAATCTTCTTTACTCCCAAATATATATATATTCGTTAAAAACTAAATGTAAGGTTATGAAGTCTTCTACCTAAATTGTGAAATTCATGACCCCTGGGACAGAGGTTAGGCACTAGGGCGGGGCCAATATAGCCATGTATGTATTAAATCTTTAAAAATCTTCTTTACTCCCACAATGGGAAAAAACAATGCATGATTATGATGTCCATAAACTCCTCTATCTAAATTGTGAAATTCATGGCCCCTGAGTCAGGAGTTCGGGCCGTATGGTTGGGAGGGGGGGGGGGGCAATATAGCTATACACTGTTAATGCATATAATGTTAAAAAATCCTCTCTACTCTCACACATCTGGAAGAAAAACTGACTTCAAAATTATGTTAACTAGAAAGTTCTCTACTAAAATTGTAAATTTCATGTCCTCTAGAGTATGGGTGTTGACTCTCTAGGCCGGGGCCAAAATGGATGTATAGTGTTAGTGCATATAATGTTTAACAAATATCTTCTTTACTCACCCACACCTGATTTCATAATTTTGTAGACCAGGAAGCCCTCTACCAAAGTGATAAATTTCATGTCCCCGAGGTAGGGATTTTGACTCTAAAGCGGGGTCTAAATATTCTTATTGTGTTAATGCAATCAATGTTTTAAAAATCGTCTTCTTTCTTTTCTGCTAAAACTGAATAAAAACTGACTGCATATAAAGAAAGAAAATAATACCATCTATCAAAATTTCAATGTTTCAATGTATTCCATAGTAGGGATTTTAATCTAGGGCGGGGACCTAACATTCATATAGTGTGTAGGTTTGGGGTTCTAAAATAAGGGTGTGGCCAAAATGGTCATTAAGTGTTAATATATAAAATGTTAAAAAAAAAACGTCTACAGACAGAATACAAACTGACTGCATATTAAGAAAAAAAATAATAAGCTGTCATTATGTCTCCCCTTTTAAAGGGGAGACATATTGTTTTTGTCGATTTTCTTATTCTTCTTCTTCATCCAAATTTTGTCCAGGCCGTAACTTTAATACCTTTTGACATTAGGACTTCAAACTTGGAACATAGATAGATGGTATTGAGAAGGAGTGCAGGCCACCAAAATGTTTGACCTTGACCTGTTTTTACATTCAAGGTCAAGCGTTTTATAAAAAACAGTGTCCAGACCATAACACAAAACTCCTTCAACATAGAGACTTTTAACTTGTATCATAAATAGATAGTATATAACGTAGCTAAACACCACCAAAATTTTTGACCTTGACCTAATTTTTTTTTCAAGGTCAATTTAGAAAAAACGTCATCGTTCATCTCTTGAATATACTTTGACAGAAGGACTTCAAACTTTAAACAAAGAACAATAATAATACACCGAGGTGTACTATTGTATTATATTTGACCTTGACCTTGTCTTTACTCAATGTCAAATTAAGAAAAAATAATAAAATTTTGTCTGGGTCGTAACTTAAATACCCTTTGACATTAAGACTTCAAACTTAAAACATAAATAGATGCTATTGAGAAGGAGTGCAAGTCACCATAATTTTTTACCTTGACCCTTTTTTGACTTTCAAGGTCAAGCGTTTTATGAAAAACAGTGTCCAGACCATAACACAAGACTCCTTTAACATAGAGACTTTTAACTTGTATCATAGATAGATGGTATATAACCTAGCTGAACCCCTACAGAATTTTTTACCTTGACATTATATTTTTTTCGAGGTCAATTTAGAAAAAACGTCATTGTTCATCTCTTGAATATACTTTGATAGAAGGACTTCAAACTTTAAACAAAGAACAATAATAATACACTGAGGTGTACTTTTGTTTTATATTTGACCTTAACCTTGTCTTTACTCAATGTCAAATTAAGAAAAAAATAATAAAATTTTGTCTGGGTCGTAACTTAAATACCCTTTGACATTAAGACTTCAAACTTAAACCATAGATAAATGGTATTGAGTAAGAGTGCACATCACCATAATTTGTGACCTTTACTAATCTTGTGTTTCAAGGTCATTCATTTTCTAAAAAATATTGTACAAATCATAACATGAGATTCCTTCAACATAAAAACTTTAAACTTTTATCACAGATAGATAGTAAGTAACCTAGCTAGAACCTACCAAAATTTTTGACCTTGGCCTTATATATTTTTTCCAGGTCAAATTAGAAAAAAAAATATTCTCGTCTTTATTTAAATATACTTTGATAGAAGGATTTCAAACTGTAAACAAAGAACTAAAATACCATGAGACATACTACTGTAAATTTTTTACCTTGACCCTTTTACTAACTCAAGGTCAAATTAAGAAAAAAAATCAATTTTTTTTCCAGACCATAACTTCTAAATTCTTTGACAGAGATTTTAAACTTAAAACAAAGTTTGATGATCTAGCGAAAAATTGAACCATACCAAACTTTTTGACCTTGACTTATTTGAATCTCAGGGTCAGTCATCAGGAAAAAAATCCTTACAATAATGACTTGTATCATATATGAATGATATATAACATGTACCCGACATCTATCTTTTTCACTTATTAAATTTGCCCCATATTATAAACCTGGGGAAGAAGGGGAGACATTTGTTTTTTTATGTAAAAAAAAAAAATACCCACTAGTTTTTAATAATTTTTCATGTCACCTACATGAAAGGCACGGGGTATGACTAGGAGGTTGGGGGGGGGGGTACAGTACCGATCAGACCCAATCTACCACCAGAGTGAACCCCGGGTTTACTTTCGGGGTTTACTAACGGTTTACTCTGGGTCTGCTTTTCCTATGGCCATGAATTTTACAATTAAGGAAGAGGAGTTCGTAAACATCATAACCATGCATTCGCTTTTTTTACTCGTGTGTGGGAAGATTTTCTAAGATTTAATGCATTTTCACTATATGGCTATATTGGTCCCGCCCTAGGGCTTAAACCCCTGTCCTATAGGTCATGAATTTCACAATTTAGGCAGAGGAGTTCGTAAACATCATAATCATGCATTTAATTTTTAACAGATATATATATGGGAGTAGAGAAGATTTTCTAGGTTTTGATACATTTTTACTATATGGCTATATTGGTCCCGCCCTAGGGCCTAAACCCCTGTCCTAGTTGCATGAATTTCACAATTTAGGTAGAAGACTTAATGGACATCATAACCATGCATTTAATTTTTAACAAATATATGTATGGGAGTAGAGAAGAAGATTTTTCAAGGTTTTAATTCATTTTTACTATTTGGCCATATTGGCCCTACCCTAGAGCCTGAACCCTTGACCCAGGGGCCATGAATTTTACAAATGGCTTCATGGACATCATAACCATGCATTCAGTCATTCCTCACATTTGTGGGAGTAGAGAAGAAAGTTTTTGACAATTTGGTTTTTTTTTTGCATATTTGGCCCCGCCCGTGGCGCCCCGGGAGTTATGGAGCCATGAATTTCACAATTAAGATTCCTCTTACTTTATAAATGCCTGACACCAAAAAATAGTAAAAGTTAGCTTTGTAGTTTTCAAGAAGAAGTTAAAAATGTAAAATTGTTAACGCACGACTCGAAGACAAAGACCAATTGCAATCGATCACCTGAGTGACTCTGGTGACCTAAAAATCAATAAAAATTCTATAAAAACTCATGAAAAATGTAAGAAAAATATTTTCTATTTGAGGCCAAACATTTTTTGAAGAGGCCAAATTTGGGACCAGGCCAAATTTTGAGTCCAGGCCAAAATTTGGGACCAGGCCAAAAGTGAGGCAAGGCTAGAGTATGCCGGTTTAGACCTAAAATAAATAAGACTAGGAACTGTTATGTTAAAAACGAATTAGCAGATATAAAAACCAGTAAATTGAACCAATGTAAACAAAACGTTGCACGAGCCTTCTTTACGTAACAAAGAACTGTGAGCTTCTGTAAGATGCTTATAACTCTAGGACTGACATTCACATTTTGGTTAATCATAGAAATGCATTATTAAAGCTGTGTAAATAATAAATGTAGAAAAACAAAATTTAACCATAATCGTAACCATACCCTTTAAAGCAAATCAATAACTTTTATAAATAAACAAAAACCTGTGTTTACCTTCACCTACAAGTGAAACAAATCAAAGCGTAAATAGCTTTAAACTCAACGACAATTTTACGAGAAAAAACAGAAACATAAATCCACAAAAATAATTTAAAATGAGCTGGCTTGTGTAACTTTAAGATTTATTAAAATTCGATATTCATAACATTGATATGTTTTCTGGGCTGAAAAAAATATGCCCGAACGGAAAAATAAGAAGAATGTTAATGCTGCATGTCGTGTAAATTGTATAATAACTCAAATTCAAACCAAAGTTATTGTGTTTTCTTGGAATGAAAAAGCTAAACAGAAGCATATATTATATCAATAAATGTCAAAGGAAGCAAGTCAAATAGCAATTTCGAATGACAAAATTCGTTTCCTTGTGATAAATATTTATGGTTGAAGAAAAACAAAATAACCTGTTTTTCTGATTTCACCCAACTTGCAATTCCCGAAGCATAACTTCTTTTCCCTCTCAGCTATTTTCTTAAACTCAAGATCAATATCACATTTAATATGACATTTTCGAATCACAAGTTGAATTAAGAAATTAAGATTAAAAAAAGTAACAAAATTTCTTTTAGATAATAACTTTTATCAAACATATCTTTAAACAGTAACTGACTTAAACAATTTGTGTTGACGATTTTAATTTAAATAACAGCTAGTAGACATATCAATTATGCACATCTATAAACGAGTCATATATATGTATATCCTTAGGATTTAAATCCACGGGAAAAGTAATCCAGATACACGGAAGGGTTGAAGAGGCATGCCATCAAGTTTGTTCACAAAATTAAATAGTGAAAATACCTTTTAGTTGTTGACAAAAACATATTCCTTATAAATCTCTTTACGAAAGAAAAAATGTTGACAATGTCAATAAACATTTATACCCGATTAGTCTAGAAAGTGAATAAAAAAGAACGTCAATGTCACCCCTTTCGAAGGTCCCTCGACTCAAAACATTTGTCATTTCTCTCTCTTTCTTTTTTCTTCAAAAGCGTTTGCCCACTACCAGCCAACCACGCTTTCGCAGAGACATCTTGTTTACATACTAAATATACCTCCGATATCACGTGATCTGGACCTGCCGTCACCAAATTTTTTAAATCGCTCAACTCATTCCTCAACTCAAATCCTTAAAGGAAAAGTGCATGAATTTGAGGTAAAAACTCAGACTTTAGACTGAGATTTGACTTGAGGAAAGTTGGTGACGGCGGAGCCAGGTGATATATAATAAATAGTTCAAACTTGCGTTATACCTGTTTTGTTATTCTTCACATAAACGGAACTCAAATTCAATTTGTCCCCCAATTTCGCTACAGCAGTGTTGGCACAAAAACTCGGAAAAATTTTACGCTTATATATATTTTTTTTTTTTAAAAAAGAAGCTTAGAACTCATTATTTACTAGTGTTGCATGTATATGTCCTCCCTTTATGTTAGCTTCTCACACAATACAAAATGCAGACCTCCATTAAAAGGTTTCCTCATTAGTAGCAAGTCCCCGCATGACGAGATGAGACAATCTTCTATACAAAAAAAAAACCAGTTGCGTTAGGAAAGACTTATTAAGTCTTTAGGCTAATTCATGCAGAATCTATTTTCGCTTGATTAGTTTGATATCGTGTCATTTTACACTTGAAAGTTACCGTTGAATTAAAGCATATTAGCAACCAGGGTGATACACAACAAAAATGTTAAGCTGTTCACGAAAGCGATGATCAAATTACCAGTCTGAGAATTTTAATAACGCAAAGAATGAACTATTTCATAAAACATTTGGTCTGAGACCGTTCTTTATTTAATCCCCAATACTCTAAAATGATTTGTAAATTATTGTTTATACTAGTGAGCGATGCAAATAAGTTTGGCAATCAAATCTAATTACGAGATTTACTCTCAATGATCTTTCTTGGATCAGAATCGTTGATTGCAAGCTGGAGATGGAAAAGTTTGTTGTCAAATCTTTCCCAACAATGTAAAATGTGAGTTTTTCAGGTATAACAATTGTATTTTACTATTATGTTTCAGTTTTTAAAGGTAAGGGGGTAAAGGTATGGGTTTATAGTTTTGCTCGCAAAGTAAATTGCCTCGCACGACTTCTACATATTACCCCCTGGCGAGACCTGTACAATCCATAGCATCCCCAACTCCCTGGGGGAGCATACAAGCAAAGCTGCCAAATTACGGCGCTAATGCTTTTCATTCACATAGCAAGCTCGTCTCAACTGCCAGGTACCCATATTAACCCCTGGGTGGAGAGAGTGTACAAGTAGAGTAAAGTAACTTGAACAAGATTACAATGTTACCGCGATAGCGACAGACCAGACTTGAACCCGGTGCCAGCGTGTCCAAATCAGTCGATGCCATCAAATCCGCCAACACCTTTACTGAAAATACCATCAACTTGAAGATGAATGGTTGAAATTAACTAGAATATGTTTCATATCTAATAAACTTTATAAAAACATTACAATGTGATTTATCGTTTTATCCCTTTCGCCTTAGTTTATGCTTCTTGAAATATTCAATACGGTTGATATCCCCATTTCATAAAATTGTTAATCTCAAATATAGTAAATGGTGATTAATCAAGTGCTTTCAAGGATTTTGCCATCACTCAGTTCATAATTTTAAACTACAAGATATTGTGAAAACAGTGAGGATGACCCTTAAAGGGACTTGGGCACGATTTAAGCTCAAATTTTTCAAAATTTAATTTTTCGTTTTTAATGTCTAGCTATAGAATGGTCAATATGATGTTTTCAATGCTTTGGTAAAATTTGGAAGTCAAATATCGAGTTACAAGCGAGTTACAGAATACTATGTTTTGTAAACAAGGCTCGAGTCCTGTTATTGTTTACATTTGTGTTGTATTGGTATTTAGTTCAATTTAATGTTGCGTTTTGTTGTCGATAAAATTATTTATGAATAAACAGAATCAGTTTATCTTGTTTGCCAAAAATTATTCAAAGAAATGGTAATTTCTTTAGTTTACATTACTTGTAAACAAATATAAGACTCGAACTTTGCTTACTTAACAACGACTTCTCTTCCCTGTATCTTACTTGTAACTTCGCTTCTAACATTCAAATTTTGGTGAATCATTCAAAATACACAAGTTATTCATTTTATACATAAACAAGAGGACAATAGGCCTTAACGGTCACCCGAGTAGCATATAACCCATACACAAACTTCTCGAAGAGTCTCATATATGCATTTAATTAAGTTTCATTCTGGAGTAAAAAAATTATAAATTAGTATACAGGGTTTATCTAAAACAACCTCCTATCCTCCATCCCAAGGGGCAAACAGAAACTCTCCCTTAGGGTGTTTAAACAAACAAACAAAAACAGCTTTAAAAGCCATCATGAGTTACTCACTTCTTCTGTTCAAGCTTTTGAATAAACAAATAATCACCATCTGGCTTTTATACCAAAATCATTTTAAATGTATCAGAGATTTTAGTTAGCCAATTTTTACTTTACTATTAACAAGTCTATTTGTTTATTTAGAAAGTTGAAAAACTGTTTTTGTTTCAAATGATAAAAATACTTGCAAAACTATTTTGCTCATACAACTTCTTTATAATTACATTACATTCAATGATTAATATGAACAACAAGCAAAGGAAGATAACTTCATTATGAAGAAGCAAGGGAAGATAACTTCATTAACTGTTACCCCCACCCCCTTTCCTCCCTTGGACTCTTTCCAAAAGCTTTCACAATCTCTTAACTTTGATAGACAGCTCCATTCTTACTCTTTTCTATATTTTTGAGTTTACTCATTTCTTTCATTGAAATTCCTGAGCAGAATAAAATAATAAAACAAATATATACCCCCCTCCCTGCTATAACCCTTGCCTTACATGTAGGTGACTTGAAACATTACTAAACATGACAGCTCAATGTTTTTTTCTAAATATACAGTCAGTATTTATTCTGTATCAGTAGACGTTTTTAAACATTATATATATTAACACAAAATTTTCATATTGGCCACACCCTGCATTAAGAACTCCTACCCTTTTGACTATGAGTGTTTTGGCCCCGCCCTAGAGTCAGAACCCCTACCTCGGACACATGAAATTTAAAATTTTTGTAGAGGGCTTCCTGGTCTACAAAATTATGAATTCAGTTTTCAGGTGTGTGGGAGTAGATAAGAAATTTTTAAACATTATTTGCATTTAACACTATACACCCATTTTGGCCTTCCTACAGTCAACACCCATACTCAGGGAAAAAAATTAGTTACCCCTGGAGGAAGAAGGTACAATTCCAAGATTAGTAATTCTTCTGAGTTCAAATAATTCCCTGATATTGTAATTTTTATAATAAATATCTGATATATGATTCAGAACAGACACAGTCCCCCACAAAGTCATTATTTAACAGGAAGTGCAATTTGTACAAAAATATATCTCACAATATGGCATGCCTCAACAAATAGTGTGTTAAAATTTCAAGCATATGCGATAAATAGTTGCTAAGATAAACGCGACAGAAATTTTTGTTACGGACGGACAGACAGACGGACAGACACAAAAAGGGTAAAACGGTATACCCCCTTCTCCTTCTGAGCGAGGGTATAAATATAGGGATAAGTAATGTTTAGGTGTTTTGAAAATCCGTTTTTACAAATCTTTCCAGGCAATGTAGCGTGTTCGGTGTGTATATATATATATATATATATATATATATATATATATATATATATATATATATATATATATATATATAAATTACATACCACACGCATGATCTATTATTTTCGCTGTTGACGTTGCTGAAACCTCAAAATTACTATCATCATAATTTGTAAGTTCAATTCGTTCCTCTGATTTTAGGAAGCCATTTTGGGTCACCTCTAGTCTGGAAATTCTGTGTCATATATTAATTCTACTTGTAAATTCCTATTTTAAAATGCCAAATAAACTATATTGAATAAAATAGTTAAGTGAAAATTACATCTTTACAAAGTTATTAAGTAAGGGACTATATTTTGTGGCGGAAGGTTTTAAGAAGAAAATGAACATTTTTCATAACTCAGTTGTTTTAGAGTACTGTAATTTTAGCTTCCTTATTTCCAGTGCAGACCAAATTTTCAGCTAGTTTATGCATTAGGTTATCTTCGTGTTGTTTAAAAAAACATATTTTAACAATATTTCAATATTTCTATGGACATAACTAATATTTCATAAAAGTCAAGAAAAAAATGAACTCCAATATTTGCCTAAAATTAGATTATTTCATGCTATATCTCAAAATTTACATCAAAGACCCATACTTTTGGTTTTATTTTCTGAATTTGTAAGATTTTTTCGACAATTCTATTAAAATTTGAGAAAAAGTTTGAGACATTTAGATAATTGTATTGCATGTTGAATCGTTAATGGATACAAAAAGCGTTTTATCAGTGCAAAAAGGTCAAAATATCAATAAGGTGAAGAAATTGCAAACTTTTTTTTATGATTATTTTAATTTTGTTAATTTTAAATAATATAAATTTGTATTTGATGCCATGGTTATATCCGATTAAAAATTATTGAGGACAAAGTGATTTATGTGCAATTTGCACTTTTAGTGCAGAATGGTCATATTTAAATACACTGTAGCACCGAAAGGAGCATATAGACACCAGAATTTTTTTTGGTTTAGCTATGTATGTAGTTTTTAAAAAAATACTTAAAAAAACTTAGAGACTTATGATCGCAGGATCCAACCTCCTTAATGGAAGATCAACTGTAACAGCAACGAACGTGAACATTGATTTTCGCTTGTGACGGTGCACTTTAAACTTTTGTGATGTCATAATTAAACTTATCATTTCACCTTTCAGTACACTGTGTGTTACGGTGTTTTAACTGCAGCAGCTTTCCATACACTTCATTAAAAGAAGTGAAACTAAATGTCGTGGAAGTTCTTTCTTATGGAAGGTTTAAGTTTGTTAAGGAAGAAACAAATGGTCAAAGAAGACGAAAAACATTGTCCCCTAATCTTCGATCTCATCTCGAGAGAATAAACAGTAATAAGTTAGTGTCTACAGAATGCTTGCATTATTAAGATCCATTGGTGCCCTCGGTAGGTGTTAGCAGGACAATGAACCCATCAACGCTCAAAGGAACCCCCAGTAGTGAACATATATTGCAATCTACAGCCCTTTTATCAACACTGCGAACTCATCTATATGATAGAAATAATTTAAACTGCATCAAATTAAATGAGGATAGAAGCATTCATCACAAGTTGTGATGTTTGAAATGCGTCAGCAACTAACCATGTTTCACGAAATATGTCTCCTAGCAACCAATTTTGACTTATATCTTCACTTATTTAAGAAAGCTTAGGTCAAGATTTAGTATTGTGTCTCCCAACAAATTTAATTGCCCTAAAAGTCCCCAAGCTTCAAAACAATGTCGCTTGTCAAGCAAATTTTTAACAACATGACGTTATCGTCAGATCTTGCTCTGACCAGAAACGTGAATCTTTTTTCTTATCAGCAAGAAATAATTTAAGAAGAATTTAAAACGGTTAGATTTTACTTTGTTCTTAGAAGACAACAATTTGTGAGAAAAAAAGCCCCCTCAAATGTTCATAAAGTGGACACATGCATCGATCAAAAGTTGTGAATTTCTGAAATGAAACCTGATAGGAAGTGTCATTTGAAAGTTTTAATATTTCTTTAAGGGATAAAGATCAGGACATTGCAGTGTTAAATTGTTTGTCAATGATTTTTTTTTGCTTTTACCACATTAACATTATGATGTTCTCTACAACATATTACTTTTGCAGCCACTTTCTTACTTTGCAAGGGAGATATTTTGATATGAATCACACCTCCCCTTTTCTGGCATTATGATTTTTTTTTGACAATTTCAATTTTCTGAAATAATTAATTTGTTGGAAGTGTTTGCACATTTTAATGATTATTTTTAAAAATAAAATTTAAAAATATTAACTATATCATTGGCCTTTTTACATAGCAATATCATAATTAAATTACGAAAATATTGATAAAATTAACACTTCCAATTTCTGAGTTTTTATTTAAATTTTAACAGAATGTGATATATCAGATAAGAAATACTCAATGGAATTTTATGAAAAATTTCAGATATCAACCTTACAATCTGCTTTATAACATATAAAAAAATTTCATTACCAATTTCTTGACATTCAACTGAAATACTACTAAAGAAATCACCCCTTTTCCTCTTTTTCTGGAACTATGACTTTTTGTGACATTTTCTGTTTTAAAGCATCAAGAACTAAAACACTTTGTGGATTTTATTTATGAACATTGATAGAATAAAAGAATATATCTATAATTATATTAATAACTTAGGATTTTGTAGATATAAATTTCTAAAATTATAAACGTTAGAATTCCCCCAAACTTCTGTACTTTTAATTAGGAAATTTGTATGATAAAACTGATTAGAATATATGTCAGCCTTTTTAAAAACAGAACTGAACACTTTTTTGTTTTTGTAGTTTTTTGGGGGGGAGGGGGGGCACAAATCAAAATGGATATGTCTTCTTTACATATCTACAGATTATACTGTATAAACGATTCCAACAACTTGGCTTGACATGGAAGTCTGTAAATTCAATTCCTTATCCACTCAAGACCTGTTCACTGGTAGACATGTATGAAGTTGATGTCGTGTGTAAATTACGGTAGCTTCAACACCTTCAAAACTAAACAGGGACCCTCATTTAGATGATTGATAAATTAACAAAGCTACAATAGGCCTGGCTGTTAGTGATACATGTTCATATAAATTACAATCAATTCGAAAATATGACTGTGTGAATAAGAAATATACAGAATTTAGGTTTTGTAATTTAGAAAAAAAATATTTTGTGTAGATTTAATCTCTATAGCCTGATTTATTATTGTTTACTTTGTAATGTGTAACTCAACGTGTAACTGATACTTTAGATTCGTTAATTTTACCGAGTCTATTTAATTCTGCGGTTCCGTCGAACTTTGTTATAATTTCATAAAATTCACAACTTTCAGAAAAATTATTGAGGTTTAAAAACCTGAAAGGTATGCATATCTTAATTTCACGTGAATATTAATTTCTCGCGTTTAATCAGGAAAGTACAGTACTGTATCCTAATGAGAGTTAGATAGTGATTCTTGGATGTGATAATTTGCACACGTACTGTACTAGTAGACAGGACAAGCTACTACTGGACAGTACCTACCCCGTCATCTTTTATTGACATATTTAAATTTAATTTACTTTTATTTCCATTTCATCTGCATGTTCCACATGGTACTTCTGGACAGAACCTTGCACCACCCCATCTCCACGTCTTTATGCCTCAATAAAAAAAAATTGAATTATTCATTCAACACTTGCAGCGCTTTGTCTATTTATTGCTGAGTAGACTTCTGTGAACTTTTATATTCTAGCAGGCTTTTAGACATAAGCGATATGTTTAGAAGACTTAAATAAGCTTCATCATTTATCATAAATACTTCGCTCGAAATAAGTTTTGCGAGCTTCTCTCATTTATTCGACCTTCATCGTTCATGGCTTTCAAATCAGTAATCTAATATGCTGTTCAAATGACATGTGCTTTTCTTGCCAAACTGTTTTGGACTTAATGGCAAATGTGATAGATTCATTTGCCGACCGATTTAAAATCAAAAATGTTTTCTATTGGTCGTAAAAGAATACCACACTATAGTAACACGTAATGGAATTATAGCCGATTATATATTTGGATTCCATAGAAAGAAAACGACATAATGCCGGCTTACTCCAGGAAAGTCACTTATGGAATCAGTTATAGAAGCATTAGGGACATCCAGCTGGCGAGGTATACTTCCTCTATAGTGATCCAGCATGTTCTTTACATATATCAAACATAAAAAAATAATATCCGAAACATTTTCTTATCTTATTCGTTTTTTAGGATTAGAAATTTTTTTTTACAAAATTGTGTCTTCAACCTGTTGGAATGAACTTTAAATACTCTGTCCTTAAATATTTTCGTCGCACATTTTGCTAAATATTTGATTAAAAGTTCAAATGATTTTCATTCAGTATTATGAAACAATCCCAATATTTTTTAAAACAATCCTTATAATATGTCAGTGTTTAATACACAGCTAACAATCAACTCTTCGGGAATACATATTTATAGGGATAGTTTAAAAAAAACGACTGAATTTGAGAATTAATTTGCCTAAGAAATCAGACACATTTTTCATTCATGTTCTTGATATACATGTAATTTCAATAATGAAAACCACTACTGTCTAATTAAGAACAGTTTTAATAAACCCAACATCATAGCTTTTTTCATATAAATTCTTTGATATTTTTCTTCTTATTCCAGTTCAAACGGTATTTTTCCAGTCTTAGATTTTTCCCTTATTCTGTTCGTACCTTAAAAGCAATTGAATTTGAAAGAACAATTTGTTCCACGTTAAACCACCCTTGTCTTCTGAACAGATGTGATATTTTTGGAGTCGAAGTCCGATATGAGTTTTTTTCTGCAGAAAAGCAAGCGCGCTGGAAAGCTCATTTGATTATAGATGATAATTATAATTATCTACAATGCATATTTTATTTTCTCGACCTATTTGATAAGACATATACATGTAAAAAACAAACCAACGCATTCTTGTGTAGCTTTTGTACGCATTTGGGGACCATATACCTTTTTAAAATAATTTCTGATCCAGACTGACTGTTTAAAAACGCTGTCAGAAGCAGACCCTATTAGAAAAGAATGGAAAAGATTAATGTGAATTTGATATATCTAAATAATCTAATGATTTATTCAGGACTGACTATAATTAAGGTCTCATTAGCGATGAATTTCATTATGCTTTAAAGGGGCATGATCACGATTTTAGTCAAAACTTTCCGATTTAAATGTCTACAATGCTTCAGTAAGGCATTTTTAATAGGCAAGCACTATTTGAGTGTCATTCATTGAGTTATAAACGAGTTACAGAGCTTACAATTCTGTGCTTGTACAATTTTTTTTGCTTTGTTCAAATCAGCTTGAAAAAGATTTTTTACTGGTATATTGAACCTGTGTAAACAAAAACGGCTCGAGACTTGTTTACATGACAAAGAATTGTGAGCGCTGTATCTTGCTTATAACTCAACGACTGACTCTCAATTTTCATTTAATCATTAGAAATGCATTCCTAAAGCATTGCAAATAATAAAAACAGAAAAAAAGAATTAGCCCAAAGTCGTGACCATGCCCCTTTAAAATGTTTGGCCCTAAAAGAAATAAGGAAAAAAATATCTAAACCCAAAATATTGGAAAATACCAAATTTTTTATTAAGTTCTCTGAACTCATGACCAATTGTAATTCTAAATCTCTAAGAAAATTGTGTGTATTTATTTCAAATATTTTCGATGCTGTCTGCTCCCCTTAGTTGTTTTCCTATTCTGATCCTTTATAGCACAGTCTTACTTTAAGTATTGATTCTATTATATGTCCTTTTTTATTCATATCTGTTTCCTGTATGACAATATACATGTATGTATACCTCTGACGATTTGTATGTTTGTGTATTCTGTATAGTATATGTTCCTCTTGTACCAAATTATTTGGTTTGAGCGAATAAAATGAACTGCACTAAGCTAATGGCGCGTAAGTTGACTACCATCCAAGTGAACAAAAAGCTTCCAATTGATATTTGGCCTGACCGACAGGTTAAAGCATTATAGGGCAAATAGCCTAAGTATCGAATACGACTAATTGAATTAATGAGGTTTTACCTGACCAACAGATAAAAACGGAATAGTAAGCTAAAGGTGGGACCCTTTGAAATGGTCATCATTTTAACATTATCTAGTATTACTATCAACCGCAACACGAAGAGATTGGTGAGTATGATTGAAAGTAAGCATAATTTGAAAAGGTGGCTGTCCTTAAGAAACATGACAAGTAGTCATTCGTCGATAATTAAAAAGAGCTTTTTTGTGTACATTCTATGTTCATATCAGGCGATAATATTAATCCTAAGGTGAAATTGGGATTATTTTGTCCCAGTGATGTTTTGATGTGAGCCTTTGAGGCAATACAATTATGACAATAAAAAGGATCCAATTAGCTCACCTGAGCTTTGTCATTTGTTAGCATTTACAATGTTATAGGAGTGAAAGGTGACTGTGTTATTATATCCCTAATCTTTGAAGTGAATATAAATGGATAACAGGGCAGTGTAGGCCTAGGGGACTTATCGGGCTATTATTTCCTGGTTTCAAATTTGGGCTGTAGAGGTACCCCTAGGAGTAGGTGGTCCCCAGGGGGGTTCGGGCTCATTTTAGGGGTTTATAGTCCCCTTGGTTTTGATCACAAGAACTCAAGAAGAGAAAATACGGGACAGTGTAGGAGACCTAAAGTGCTATTATTGTAGACCTGAAGCATGCTAACACTCAACATGGTCAGCACTCACAAAACCAATCCATATTTTCCAACATGCCATAATGTACTCTAAAATTAAAATAAAACACCAAATCAGATTCACAACTGATTTATTCAATTTTCATGTATTGTAATCCACCCCCCTCAGTGGCATTGTTTGGTCTTGGCTTCAAGACAATTAGTAAAATTTGTGTAAATAAACTATTTGTAAATTACATCATAATTTTACAATGGAAATGCCGTTAGTGCATTGACACCAAATGGGTATGGTCAAAAACACGTCATTGTCTAAAATATTCAACAATTTTCAAATAAACAACCAACTTTGCAAATTTATTCTTTCCGGTTAACGGCAAAGAAAATATTTGCAACATAAAAAGTAGCAAATGGCTCAAAAACAAATATTACAACTTCAACAATTGCAATCAATATAAATGCAAAACACCAACATGGAAAACTCAGATTCCGGTAAACGGCAACCCGAAACAAAAATTGTTCAACTTCAAATTGTCATTATCAAATAATTTCAACTGCACATCAATTGTGCACAAGTAGATCAGGAACAACACGCGCATTCATCTGGCATAAAGACAGGAACTGCAAGAAGCACATTCTTCAAAATGCAATTTTCGTGGAATTGTGGGTTTTCTAGTGAATGCTCTGTAGTTGAACTTTTTTCAATAAGCAAGCTTTGAAAGTTAACCATACAAATTCTGTGAGCCCTTTTCTAACCAGTCATTTCTTGAAGCTCATCCTGAAATACAACGTTCAATACGCAGTAAAATTCTTATATTTTAATAAATGAAAGCGGATACAAGAGTGGGAGGGGAAAATATTTTTCTCACAACTTTTTTTGTGTGTGACCCAATTGATGCCTTTTCCAAAAAGGAAGTTTGTTAAACGTAAACCCACACTGTACACATTTCCGGAATAAATATTCCGGAACAATTTATAAACTAAGCGTCCCTCTAAAAAAATTGATTTATTTTTTAATTAATAAATCTTATTATTAATGTAGACCTGAAGCATGCTAACACTCAACATGGTCAGCACTCACAAAATCAATCCATATTTTCCAACATGCCATAATGTACTCTAAATTAAAATAAAACACCAAATCAGATTCACAACTGATTTATTCAATTTTCATGTAATTGTAATCCACCCCCGTCAGTGGCATTGTTTGGTCTTGGCTTCAAGACAATTAGTAAAATTTGTGTAAATAAACTATTTGTAAATTACATCATAATTTTACAATGGAAATGCCGTTAGTGCATTGACACCAAATGGGTATGGTCAAAAACACGTCATTGTCTAAAATATTCAACAATTTTCAAATAAACAACTAACTGTGCAAATTTATTCTTTCCGGTTAACAGCAAAGAAAATATTTGCATCATAAAAAGTAGCAAATGTTATTTCAACTTCAACAATTATTATTTCAAGGCCTCAAATTTGGGCTGTACGGGTACCACCAGGTGGTTCCGAGGGGTTTATATCTCCCTAGATTTGGATAACAAGACGCATTTATATTTCTTATCCAGGCGATCTATACTGCCTCCAAAGTTGTCAATGCTCGTACAAATTATTGATGCATTAATCGGTTTTTGGAACGCAGTTCGCTATTCGCAATTAAAAATTTATTACTCATATTTGGGACCTGAAATGTACCGGGTCATCTACTAATATTCATTGAACGCAGTTCGCAATTCAAAATTTAAAATTCATAATTGGGACCTGAAAGTTTTAGGGTCATCTCCTAGTGGTATACCATTACCACTGTGAAAAAATGGTAATGTGGTCATCTCTAATTTTTGGGATTCGGGCTTAGTTGCAATTCAAAAGTGAACTGCGTTCTATAGAACGCAGTTCGCAATTCAAAATTAAAAATTCATATTTGGGGCCTAAAATTTCCAGGATCATCTTCTAGTGGTATACCAATATGACTGTTAAAATATGGTGAAGTGGTCATCTCTAGTTTTTGATATTTGGGCTTACTTACATGTACATTTCAAAAGTGAACTGCGTTCTAGAACGCAGTTCGCAATTCAAAATTTATAATTCATATTTCGGGCCTGAAACTTTAAGGAACATCTACTTGTGGTATACCACTACCACTGTAAAATATAGTGAAGTGGTCATCTTTAGTATTTGAGATTTGGGCCGCCACTTATAGAACACTATTAATAATAATGGAGTTTTAAAAATCGGGCTCGGAAACATCGAGTACCCCAACTCTGAGCGCTGAAATTTTCTGGGTCTATATGGTTATATCACTACCACCGTAAAAATATGGTAAAATGTTCATCTCTAGTATTTGAGATTCGGGCCCCTACTTATAGAACATTAAACAATGGGTTTAAACAATGGGCTCGGAAACATCGAGGGCCCCTACCCCGGGCGCTGACTTGTTTATGGTCATCTACTAGTTGTATACCACTACCACTGTGAAAATATTGTGATATGATCATCTTTAATCTATGAACTTATAAGTCTTATTAAAAATACACCTACGCTTATATTGAATATTTTAAACTCTATTAACTTTAAAAAAAAATAGTATAGAATTTAAGTAATTGTGCTACTGTTAAGGATGTTATCAACTCTGGGTACGATTTGTGAATGTGAGTTAACCTTCGATAGACTGATATCCCATCCAGGGGTAAGGAGCAATGATTGTACGTCATCCACTTGCACCATGGATACTGGGTACAAGTACCCATCTTTGGCGCCTTTATGGCTAGGAGAAAAAATTAATGGAGGGATGTGGTCAATCGGTTTCTTTATGCGGCGTCGACTAGAAACTTATTCAAAAGAGTGCACTCTTTATTGATCGAGACATCATCAATGAAAATAATTTAATTTACTTTTACGCAAATATTAAAAACTTACCGTATCTGAAAGTTTTCAATAAATTTAACAGACTAAACACGTTTGAAATTTTACATACATGGGTTTAACGTTTATAACTTACATTGATCACTTTAGCCTGTAAACGACAGTAATGTCATTGATATCAGAAATTCTACAAATTATACTAAGTTATAAAATAAATACGGTGTATGCGAATTAAACATTTCCAGAAAACATACCAGAAAAGGGAGTTATGAGTTTAAACAGACGCGGATCCAGAAATATTTTAAAAGAGGGGTGATGGGAAATTTGGATGTATGAAGTACATGTTCACTTGCAGGGTTTTTCAGAGGGAGGGGGATTTTGGGCTGCATAGGAACCCCAGCTATGTTCAGGAGGTCCAGGCAGCGAAGCATTCAGGAGCTCCTAACTTTTTTAGATTTGAATAAGTATAAACGAAACCGTGGCATTAGCATCTGCATTGGTGTTTTCGTACTTCATGAAAATCGAAATTACAACCAAAAGATGTACAAACATATTTACAGCAAACCCCTATTGATATAAAATGTGCATGTAGGTTATTAAGAAATTTCGCACATGCCTTGTTGATTTTCTTCTCACTTTCTCTCCCTCTCTTTTGTTTTTTTTTTCAGGGAGGGGTATTTTCCAAAGGACGGGGGTGGGGGGGATGGGGTGGGGAAAAGTTGCACCCCTTCAAAATCTGCCATTATAAAAATCATTAAAATATGGAAAAAAACCACAATACGATAATCCAGGATTGTTAACTCATACCAAGAACTAATCGCATCTGATAATAAAAACGAACCACCCACCCCCCAAAAAAGTACACAGTTCACTTTAAAATTGCGAATAGCGAACTGAACCACTTTACCATATTTTCACAGTGGTATTGGTATACCACTAGTAGATGAACCTTAAAATTTAAGCGCCCAGGGTAGGGACCCTCGATGTTTCCGAGCCCGATGTTTAAAATTCCTTTATAATGAATAGTTTTCTATAAGTGGGAGCCCGAATCTCAAAAACTAAAGATAACCACTAAACTATATTTCCACATCGGTAGTGGTATACCACTAGGAGATGACCCTAAAATTTCAGGCCCCAAATATGAATTATAAATTTTGAATTGCGAACTGCGCTCTAGAATGCAGTTCACTTTTCAATTGCGAATAAGCCCGAATATCAAAAACTAGAGATGATCACTTCACCGTATTCCTCACAGTAGATGTGGTATACCACAAGAAAATAACCCTGAAAACTTCAGGCCCTAAATATGAATTATAAATTTTGAATTGCGACTAAGCCCGAATCCCAAAAACTAGAGATGAAAACTTCACAATATTTTCACAGTGGTAGTGGTATACCACCAGGTGATGACCCTGAAAATTTCAGGCCCTAAATTTGAATTATAAATTTTGAATTCTATAGAACGCAGTTCACTTTTGAATTACGACTAAGCCCGAATCTCAGAAATTAGAGATGACCACATTACCATTTTTCACAGTGGTAATGGTATACCACTAGGAGATGACCCTAAAACTTTCAGGCCCCAAATATGAATTTTAAATTTTGAATTGCGAACTGCGTTCAATGAATGCAGTTCTCTTTTGAATTGTAAATAAGCCCAAATATCAAAAACTAGAGATGACCACTTCACCATATTTTCACAGTCGTAGTGGTATACCACTAGAAGATGACCCTAACAATTTCAGGCCCCAAATATGAAGTATAAATTTTGAATTGCGTACTGCGTTCTATAGAACGCAGTTCACTTTTGAATTGCGAATAGCGAACGGCGAACTGCGTTTCAAAAACCGATTGCATGAACAGCTTCAAAATGTCAAACTACAGATTAAGTTTACTCTTTTGTAGTGTCTGGTTGACATATTTTTGAGAAAATTAATTTTTTATATTCCAATTTTTTAATGTTTGGGTTCGTTATCGGGTTCGGTGTGTATTGCATAAACGAGGCCAGTATGTAGTCAGAAATAATATCGTGCGTTATTTATACCATTTCTTTTATCATTTCTAACAAACAAATAAGTTCTGTAAAATAGTGTCAAGCATTGTGTTGTAAATTTAATCGGCTGGTTTTTTGTATTATTACAATCGGGTTCGTTGTCGGGTTGGTTTGTGAATTCGGGGTACAGAAGACGGTAAGAAATGATATTGTGCATAACAGTGCATTGTTTTCACAAAAGTCTACCAGCGAATACTTAATGGACTTGGCGAAATTACAGGAAATAAAATAAAGAGTATGTTTTACCCATTTTTTATTTAATTTCTATATCAACAATATAGTTTGAATTTCATATGTTCTTTTATCTCTGAAGCATAACATCTCGTTTATACCCGGAAATAGTTTGAAATAGATGAATGCTTTCAAGCTTTCATAGAATAATACAAACCGGTAGGGGACGCGTATTGCTTATGCAATACTCTCAGAATGCTTGTTTTCTAAGATATACCCCTACTTTCACTTTAAGTTTATTTGAATATGAATTGTAATTTCTGTTTCTTTTTTTAAACTGCAGTAAAAATTACAATACTATAAAGAATATTTCACAAATAATAAAAATTTTTACTGAAAAACTTTGTAAGGGGGTCATTATTCTACAGGGGTCATTTTTCTTCATCTAGAGTGTGCTCATTTTTATGAAAATGACACTTATTCTTCAGGCAAAAGGGTCATTTTTCTACGTAGAATAATGACCGGGGAATTCAATAATTATTCTACGTCGAAAAATGACCCCCGGTCATTATTCGACAGGGGTCATTATTCTTCTTTACACCGGATAAATATGCCAGCTCAGAAGTGACATTCTTGAAGCCGGTTAAGATGAAGTTTTGTAAAAATACATATAATTATATCAAATGCTAGACCATTGCAAACAGAGAATATAACCAAACATTAAATGAGATATTAATCTTTAAGAATTGATACCATGTAAACCAAATAGAAATAATAATTCATAAGTCTGATTACAGAATACATTTTCTAAAAAGATGGTATATAGAAAATATTGTAGTTTTTTTTAATTAAACATTTCTAATTAGAAAAGTAGTTTTACTTATGGAATTTAGTCATGCTATGAGATTTTTGGTCTATCGCAATTTTATTTCCTAAAAAAATTACTCTAATGCCGGTAGAAAAATCTATAAATCCAATTAAAAAAGTATATTTGTATGTGAGAAAATATTTTCCTGTAGTCACTAGGGACTTATTAGGGCCCCGCTCTGCGGGCGCCCTATAGTGATCCGTCTGTCCGTTCGTCCGTCTGTCTGTTTGAGATCATTTGTCCGGGGCATATCGGTTCAATCGGACTCATACTTCACCTACAGAATGCCTTTGAGTAAAGGGTGTGCAGTGACCTTGAACTAGGTTTCTAGGTCTAAGGTTAAGGTCATAGCAGAATTATCTGTAAAATCCTTTGTTTGGATCATATATTCTCTCCCCTAGGTTCAATCTGGCTCATACTTTACCCGCAGATGCCTTTGGTCAAAGGGTGTGCAGTGACATTGAATGACATTTCAGGATCAAGATCATAACAGACCATACAAAAAATATCTTTTAGAGCATATTCACTCTACCCTTAGCCTATCACATACTTCACATTAATTTACAGAGCTTTTGGGTAAATGGCGTGCAGCGACTTTAAACCAAGTTTTATGGACAAATGTAGAGGTCGTAGCAGATCTTTTCAAAATCCAGATTAAGACAATAAATTATTTCCCTTTGGCTAATTCTTGCTCATATTAAACCCCCCAAAAAACATCTCAATGATGACTAGTTTCTTAAAAGTAAATTTCTCACCTGTCGGGTGATTTTCGCGAATACAACTCTTTTTTTTAAGCAGTGGTCTATCGTATACATGCCATTTTTATTTTTTGGAAACTGCACCATAGACAGGTGCGAAAGTCAATTTAGCACTAGTATGATTACCCGACACATTGTACTGTATGGTGTTCCGATGGCGCCACTTCGACCCTCGCACTTTCGCCTTTAGGGCAAAGATGCGAGAGTGCGAAGGCAAAGGAGCGAAAGTTCGAAGATGCGAAGGAGAACTGCTATCGCTCCTTCAACTTCGCACTTTCGCCTTTGCCTTTTTTGATTGCATTCAGCAAGTCTAGGTCGTTTACATAGAATTTGGTGCAGGCACGTTACTCGCCCAAGGTTTGCCGATTAATATCAGATATTATTAGTACGCATGCGCTAGGCCATCGTGCTTACTATGAATGTTTATTAATATTATACTGTGTTGTGTGACTGGTATGCATGCACTGACTATTGTGCTTAAAATGAATGTTTATTAATACTTAACAGTGTAATGTGACAAATTTGTTTACCAGACTGAGTGCTGGCTTAGCCTGATCATTATATACACAGAAACAACAGTTTTGCATTTAAGATAGAGGACTACCCTAAGAAGGCTATAAACATCGATGAAAAAATTCTTTATACTTGTCAACTGAAAATAAAATCTTGTTCTTTTAATCAGCAAGAACATGAAATAATGATCAGATAAAATCTGAAAGAGAGAAAAATGTCACATTATTGCATTCGATTGAAATCTATTTGCATAATTTTTCTGACTGTTTTGTCAATTCATGGGACCATAAAAGTATTCAGCAAAATAACATAACAGAAAAGACTGCAAATGCTCACCACTTGGCGCAACTAAAGAGGCTGTCAAAGTACTGATTTGAATCCCAGTGCTGTAAGGAGTATTGGATTTTATAAAAATGGAAATAATATATTTGGTTTGTAATTTTAAAAGGTATTAAAACCAAACATATAGCATATCCTATACTATGTTTATTAAAAATAAGTGATAAAAAACACAAAGTAAAAGGTATTTAATTTGTTTACACAAAATGCAAAATGTAATCAGTGTGCATCAGTAATTATAACGGGAAGTTTGAGTAAAAATATACATCATGCTTCTTATAATTAGACGTTTCACAAACTCTAGGCCCGTAAAACATGTTCTTTCTTCAGTTATTTGTCAAAGATAAAAAAAAATGAAAAACTAAAAGCTTGTTGTTCAAAGGTAATTTGTAAGTGAAATATTAAATATTTCAATATCCAAATGCAGTTTGTGTAAGGGCTACTGTGGAAAAAAATTAATACATTCTTTCATAGCTGAAGATTTGTAGCTCCTGATCATGGGGAAAATTCGAGTTGAAATACTGTAGAGTTACAGTTCCTGGCATACCAAAAATCTTGTAATTTACAGTGATCCTCTGCAGTTTATTGTTAATTAAAAAGTTAAGTGAATTCATGCATAAACTGCAGAAATTGGTAACCGACCTAAAACAAGTTAATAACATTTGGAATCTAAAACATGCTCTTTATGTAAGGACTTTTAAATAATAGATTTGTATTGCAATGAAAATCCATGCTAATTTGTGTATTTGTTCTTAGATTGTTCCAGTAATTTATAAAGTACAGAGAGAGACTGTTTCCGTTTTTATATTTTTTAAATATCCTTGTTCACTTGCAAAGGAATTATTGCTAACACGAGGTTGTTAATGATGTGTTTAATGAAAAGAAGGATAACTTCGATAAGAGAAAATACCATACTCAAAATAATTTTTGGTCGCTTAATTCCAGATTATTTGAATAACATATACTTCATTATTCATTAACAATGTACCTATAGTCTGTTTGACCAGTGCTTTATTTTGCGTCATTGCTATTATTAATCAGTAGTAAATTAAATGATGTTTGGAAAGCACTCATAACATAGACCTTAATTCTGATTTTCTCTGTCTTTGCGATAAAAACAATACAAGTGTTGGTATAATCCATAATAAACACTTATAATCAAATTTGGTTCGAAGGCGTTGTCTGTTTAAATACACTCAGTCGAGATTAAAAAGTGAAAGATAAGAATACAGACAATGGCGAAAACTTCATTTAATCAGCGATGTCTAGTTAAGGATTGTTGTGGTATATCATTCATTGGATTAATTCAAAATGAAAAATCTGTGCTTGTGGATGTTTTTGATATCGAGTTCATACATCCAGGTATATAATTTTTTTAATACATGTATGTAGCCTTCATGAATACGCATTGTGTATTGTTATACTTTTTTTACAGAATGATATCTTAATCATATTTGCTGTATCAACAAGCTTTCCAGCAAGTAATTCCAATTATAGTCAGTTAACGATTAATCAAGGTCAGTTTGAACACTGTTTTAAATTGATTTCCAAATGATGATTTTACTGTAAAAAAAAATATTACTGCAGATTTCAGACTCTCTCGGAGTTCTGTCTTTAAGATTGGTTGCGTATTCCAACCCAGACGGCAAGACTTCGGATGGAAATTGCTGTGAACATATATTTCCAATATTTGGCTGTGCTTCAGAGGACTGCGATCCTTCGCTACAAATATGTATTCATGACAACACACAAACCGGGTAATTGTAATTGTTTCCATATGTGTTTGAACAGTATTATTTTTGATGATTTTAAAAGCGTTAAAATAAGTGCATTCACAATTTTTCTGAAAAGTTGTGCTATGTGGCGGAGCTTATAATGAAATTACTGTATACATATATTTCGGCAGATCTTGTTCAAATATCCAGTATAAAGCGGGCCCTTACGATAATACAGCGTCCATAACATTTGGTTCTAAAGTCGGGGCATTAGAAAATCCTATTCAACTTCCGTTTCAAGTATGGAAGGTAGGTAATCCATGTATGTTTGACGTTTGTTTGAAACAGTATAGAAAACGGTTAAGAAAATGGGACATATTATATGGTTGACAGTTTGTTATTGTCGTTTTTCATCTTCTGCAGTATTATTTAATTAAACTAATTCTTAGATTTGTTTATTTCATTGAAATATTACAGTTAAGGAAACTCTTAACAATATGCACTATTTTAGGATACTTCGGGTAGTTAAGGTGATTTTAAAAAAAACTTTTACTTTGTATTTAATACTTTTTTTTAAAATTCCGTTTCAAAATCCATTCAAGTGTTCTGAACTAAGATAAGACAAAGATAAGTTAATAGAAAATTTATACGTAAGTAAATTTCATATAGCGATACTTTTTGCCTCTGACAAAATATTTTCCTACATTAAACTGGCACGTATCCTAAATTGAAACAGAACAAGATATACTCCAAATGAATACATACCTACGCATGTTTAAAGCAATGTATAATTTATCATATGTTCTTATATAAAACCGTTTTTATTAGTTTGTAGAGGGTCCTTAAATTCTATTCTTCACACTTGTTAAACTAAGTGATTATCATAAGCACGTGTCTTTGTTATAACGCCTGTAGTACACAGCTACTAATATAAGAATTATATCGATATTTCTGCATTATGAAAACAGAAACAGTTCATGATTAGTATTGCTGTGTACGACGACGATACGGATGGAGGCCATGATCATATTGGTACGATCACCTTTAACCCAAACAACGCACCTGGATATAATGGCAGCAATAAGGCGTACACACAGAATTTTGTTGGCGGCTATGCTAGGTAGGCCAATTAAAAAAAAAACCTACATTTATTTTATAAGAAACTGTATAGTTTTCAAACTCATCGCAATGTAATGAAATGCAATTTGTTTTTATGATCATATTAATTTAAAGAATAAATTTTACATTAGTTGTCAAAATCCTCGTTAACGTTTTGTCTCTGTCAGGCTTAATATCTTGTACGATGTCCACTGTCTTGAAAACTATTATGGAGAAGATTGCACACGGTTCTGTCAACCAGATAAAATACATTATGTGTGTGATGCTCAAGGTAGCAAACTGTGTCAACAAGGTTAGTCCTTGCCATATAGAACTTATAAATTACAGGTATGACAATTCCAATCAGAAAGTAATATGATATGGGATTTTTTATGTTTTATCAATCTAAATAAATGTGCATTAATGTACTTTCCCTTCATATATATGCAGGATGGACAGGAAATGATTGTTTGACTAGCATCAATGATTGTCATGTATCGGCTTGCTTTAATTCTGGGACCTGTGAGGACCTTCACAAAGCATATCGCTGTCATTGTTTAAAGGACTTTACAGGTGAAATATTGAAGCTATATGTATACTGTGCATGTGAAACACTCATCTAGATTATAACATGTACGTGCATATATATGTACTTACCAAAGCAGTCAATGTGCATGTAAAATACCAATCAAACTATTTGTGAAAATCTATTTCAAAATTGCATGTTTCTTATTGCAATATTTTTATAAAATGCACATCTGTAATATGTATGTCTTTATCACTTATGATAATTGAGAATGCCGATGTTTTATAAACATCTAATGGAGTAAAAATGCTGCTTTTTGGTATCTATTTCAATTTATTTGATATTTAATACAAAACAATAGTTGAAGTGATGCAAAAAAGAGATAAAGATAATATATGATCATTTCTTCAAAGGGGATCGATGTGAAATAAAGATATTGAAAGAATCAACTGTTCAACAGACTAGATCACCATTCCATTTAGAGAAATTTACACAAGTCACAGGTAAGATAAAAGAAATGATTATTGCAATAAGTAGTGCATAAAGACTGCATTTTAACAAACTGTGAATAATTTGACGATTCTGATGTTAACAGACATTATGGATACATCGCAACAGGAAACAATCGTAACGGAAATAACAATTATAACCGATTATTCTTCTCAACCGCAAACATTGGACCCTTTAAACCTCTCGTTATCGCAAGTAACAACTTCATTACCAACGGAAGAATTCAAAAGCGTGAAAACAGATACTGAAATAAGCTCGACAAATCCTGAAGAAATTACGTTCATGGAAACAAATGAAGCCACTGCTTCTTCTGATATGACAACAGGGATTGAAGTGGGAACATCAACCGATCTTGAGATTGAATCTATATCCAAGTCGAAAAAGGAACCGCAGGAAGGTGCCGTCTATAATACTGTGACAAATAATGCATTCTTTCAAGAAAGCACACCCGAACAACAGTTTGAAATGTCTACATTTGGAGATAATGATGCTTTTTCAACATTAAAACAAATAAATGCGACAGAAGAAATTCCATACAAAATTACTGATCAAAATCAAAATGTACTGTTTAAAACAACAACAACATCGAATGTAGTTAGTTTTGATAGAGGTTTAGTTTCAAATGAAATTATTTCAACAAAGGAAACAAGTTCAATTGAGTCAGAGTTCGCAGGGTTAGAATTTCTTTCTACTCGCGATCCATCAACTGAATTAGAAAAAGGACATACATATAAAGTCAACACCAACGATCTGTCATATAATAAAACAGAAACTTATAGAAGCGAGGAACAAACAGATATACCATATTCTACAAGTTTGGGTAAAAATGTTGATGATATATCATTTTAAATTTCAGTGCACATTTATTTTCATCAAGTTTAGGAAAGTTCATTAACATTTACTTGATAAAAACGTTTAAGTACTCCATATGTCATTGTGGTGTTCATTGGATTGTACCCTACATGCTTACTTTTAATTAGTATACTTCACTTTTTGTTTACAGGCCTAGAAACTTTTCAAATTGGCACAGAAAACAGTCAAGTATCAGACGATAATCGCGATCCAGATACGTCTACATTTACACTTGAAACTTCGTCGACGTCAACATTATATGATAAATCAACAGATATTACCGTCGCAAACCCTTGGCCTATGGAAACGGAGGAAACAAATAATAAACCTACACCAAACGTTCCTGGTATGTCAACTGGATCTGACGTTAGTAGTACAACTGATGTCAAAAAACCACAAGACACTACTTTTGACACCGAAGGAACCAGAAGTACGCGCGTACTTTCTACCGAGAACACAGAAACAAGTATTGCTTTTCATCTTTCAACTGCATCACCTGAAGACAATAATACACAGGGAAAAGTATTTACATCATATTCACAAGAAAATATTAAAGATACAGACAATAGCTCTAATGTGGTGGATTCCACAACAAGAAGAAATACCGGTATGTATGTAACATCGGAAATGCCATACTCCTTTGATAATACACCCGGTACGAAAAGTACTTTTGAGATCGAACCTCATTCAATTCGTTCTTCTACAGAAGATTTTGACAAAGTTTCAACTTTAAATTTAGATAACTTACAATCATCAACGACATATAAAACACAAACTCACGTCATTGGCAATGAAAATTTGGCTAGTGATGTCTCGACTTTGGAAACAACGCTATCTTTATCAAACAACTCAGAACAGTGGTTAGTTGGCTCGACTCCAAATCCAAATACTGAAGCAACGTCAACGTTACAAAGAGATTCGAATATGACATCGCCTTTCATGGCTGTTCAACCATCATCGGTTACTGATATAATGAAATTGTCAACATCAGCATCAAAGCGAGAAGAGTCCACTCAGTACGACACAGATGTACATCTTACAACAGGCGATCTGACAACTGAAATGAACAATAAAAGGTCTACTTCCGACAGACCAGAACACATGTTTAATATTTCGTTATCGACTCTCGAGAACTTGACTGATAATGAATCAAAGCCGAATTTAGTAACAACTAAAAAAGCAACAAATATGTCCCATTCTTCCCCCTCATCAACTTCTTCTATAGATACATGCCAGTCACGATTTTTCATTGATGCAATAGGTATGACTGTTTTTTCAAGTTTTCAATGTCGATTAACGTTAGAGAGAAAGAAAATAAAGAATTTATGCTTGTCTATTTATTCACAGGAGAGCTTGTCATAGAAGTAAAAAGTTTCTATGAATTTCAAGCTGTAAAAAAAGAGATGTTGGATATTCTTGATGAATATGAAGTTTCCCAGACGGAAGCTAAGTTCAATTACACGGTCTATTCTAGGTATAGAAATGATTTTAGATATCCGTCATATGTAATGAGTTGAACACTTTCACTTTAATTTCAGTGTCTTACAAACTCTGATAAAATCATTAAAAAATTATTAACTGTCGAATATCATTTACTTCAGAGTATATTCAGTCTGGATGAAATTTGATTCCCGAAGTGTTCCCTTGAAGATGAGCGATATAAGCGACATTTCAACCAAAGTCTGCAAATCTCTACAGTATTATCGGAGCGGCGATGCAAGCGTAATTTTCTTCTAAACACGAACTGCATAGACGCTTGATTTGGCGTTAGTGTTTACCCTATAGTATAATTATTATTGTAATACAAGGTAAATAAGTCAACAATACGTAGAGTATACCTCTTCCGTGAATTGCAAACATTGTGGTTTTCTGTGGTAAAAAAGTGGAGAAGTGTTTAGTACTTTTTAGCTCACCTGAACGGAAGGTTCAAGTGAGCTTTCCTATCGCCTGTTGTCCTTTGCCCGTCCGTCTGTCTGCCGTCTGGTCATTCTGTTTGTAAACCTTTCACAATTTTTTCTTCTTAGGAAGGGGATTCTAAATTATAGAAAAAGGGCTAAACCTTTTTTAAAAGGGAGATAATTATGAAACAGTGAAAATAGGGTGTGTGTCTTAAAAAATCTTCTTCTCAAGAACCACTGCACCAGAATGGCCAATATTTACCAAGGGTTGTATACAAAGTGAAGATTTTTTAAAATCGTGACCCCTGGATTAATACTTGGGCCTCAAGATCGGTTCAAAGTTAAACATAGAAATAGATAGGGGAAATGTTTAAAATTTTCTTCTCAAAACTACAATGCTACAATTTGAGATATTGCTATGCAACAATCCTAAGATAGTGTAGATTCTAAATTGTTAAATCATGACCCCAGGGTTAATACTGGGGCCCCAAGAAGGGTTCAAGTTTAACATAGAAATATACATGTATAAGGAAAATGTTCAAATGTATCTTCTTGTTCATAAAACTTCAATTTGTGACATTACCATGCAAGCATCATAAGATAGTGTAGATTATAAATTGTTAAACAGTGACCCTCGGACTAATACTGGGTCCCCAGGAGGGGTTTAAAGTCTAACATACAAATAAATAGGGAAAGTGTTAAATATTCTTTTTCATAAGAACTATAAAGTCGCAATTTGTGATATTACTATGCAAGCATCCTAAGATAGTGTAGATTATAAATTGTTAAAACCATGACTCCCTGGCCAATACTAAGGACCCAAAAGTGGTTCAAAGTTTAACATAGAAATATATATGGAAATTGTTTAAAAATCTTTTTGAGAACTACAATGTTACATTTTGTGATATAACTATGCAAGCATCCTAAGATAGTGTAGATTAAAATTGTTAAAACCGTGACCCTCGAAATAATACTGGGGCCCCAGGGTAGGTTCAAAGTTAAACAAAGAAATACATAGGAAAAATGTTTAAAAATCTTCTTCTTAAGAACTATTAAACTGCTATTTATGGTATTACTATGCAAGCAACCTAAGATAGTGTAGAATTTAAATTGTTAAAACCATGACCCCCTGACTAATACTGGGGACCCAAAAGTGGTTCAAAGTTTAACATAGAAATATATATGGAAATTGTTTAAAAATCATCTTGAGAACTACAATGTTACATTTTGTGATATTTCTATGCAAGCATCCTAGGATAGCGTTGATTATAAATTGTGAAAACCGTGACCCTCGAAATAATACTGGGGCCCCTGGGTAGGTTCAAAGTTTAACATAGAAATACATAGGGAAAATGTTTTAAAATCTTCTTCTTAAGAACTACTAGTATAAAACTGCAATTTATGGTATTACTATACAAGCATCCTAAGATATTGTAGATTATAAATTGTTAAAACTGTCACCCTTTGAATAATACTTGCTCCCCAGAAGGGGTTCAAAGTCTAACATAGGGGTTTAAAGTTTGACTTAGAAATTTATAGGGAAAATGTTTAAAACTCTTCTCAATAAACTACAATGCTACAATTTGTGAGATTACTATGTAAGTATCCTCAGATAGTGTTGATTCTGAATTTTTAAAACCATGACTCCAGCCTAATATTGAGAAAAAGTTTAAATCAAATTTGTGAGATAATTATGCAAGCATCCTTAAAATAGTGGACTTGTGGATTCTGAGTCGTTTAAACTCTGACCCCCAGACCAATGCTGGGTCCCCAAGATGGATTCAAAGTTCAACATAGAAGCATATTTGAAAAATATTTAAAAATCTTCCCCTCAAGAAATACAATGCTACTTTTAGTTATTTTACTTTGTAAGCAACTTCATATCTTCATATCAAGGTCACAGTAACTTTTCACTTTTTAGGTCACCTGAGTAAACTCAGGTGACCTATTGCTATCTGTTTTCGTCCGTCGTCGTGCGTCGTGCGTTAACAATTTACATTTTTAACTTCTTCTTAAAAACTACAAGGCCAATTGTTCCCATTTTTGGTGTGAAGCATCTCTATGGTAAGAGGAATGTAAATTGTAAAATTGGTGGCTCTACCACCCCCAGGGTGCCACAGGTGGGGCCAAATATGCAAAAAACAGCCAAATTTTCAAAAATCTTCTTCTCTACTCCCACACATGTGAAGAAAAAACTGATTGCATGGTTATGATGTCCATGAAGCCCTCTACCAAAATTGTGAAATTCATGGCCCCTGGGTCAGGGGTTCAGGCTCTAGGGTGGGGCCAATATTGTCATATAGTAAAAATGTATTAAATCTTAGAAAATCTTCTTCTCTACTCCCATAGATATTTGTTAAATCTAAATGCATGGTTATGATGTCCATGAAGCCCTTTACCAAAATTGTGAAATTTATGGTCTCTGGGTCAGGGGTTCAGGCTCTAGGGTGGGGCCAATATGGCCATATAGTACAAATGTATTAAATCTTAGAAAATCTTCTTCTCTACTCCCATAGATATTTGTTAAAAACTAAATGAATGGATATGATGTCCATGAAGCCCTTTACCAAAATTGTGAAATTTATGGTCCCTGGGTCAGGGGTTCAGGCTCAAGGGTGGGGCCAAAATGGTCATATAGTAAAAATGTATTAAATTTTAGAAAATCTTCTTCTCTACTCCCATATATATTTGTGAAAAACTAATGGCCTGGATATGATGTACATGAAGTCTTCTACCTAAATTGTGAAATTTATGACCCCTGGGACAAATGTTTAGGCACAGGGGTGGGGCCAATATTACGGAAGCCCATTTAGGACCTATCAAAAAATATTTTTGAATTTGATATAACGAATTCTTGAATTTGTTAAAACGAATTTAAATCGTTTTAACAAATTGTGGAATCCGTAATAACGAATTAAATTTGTTATAACAAATTTTAGGAATTCGTTATAACGAATTTAATCTGTTATAACAAATTTTATGAATTCGTTTTTACAAATTTTGAAATCTGTTTTAACAAATTAAATTTGAAAAAACGAATTCTTAAATTTGTTATTTCAAAGTTATGATTCGTATTTTCGGTTTTTAAAATCTGTTAAAACGTATTTTCATCCAATTTGTGATAACAAATTTCATATATTGCGGGAACAAATTAAACGGGGCGGACTTCATTTGTCCCATATAGGCGTACGTCGAAGTGCGCTGATCAATTGACCAACGTTAAAGGGAAAAATGGCAAATGAAGTAAACCGGTGTAAAAACAAAAATGGAGGAACATATTGTCACAGCTGTTGGTGTAACCATGGTGACATATGTAACAATTTCAAAAGACACCTTTCTTTATGGGCTTTGCTTGAATTCCTACTTAGATAGGAACTGTTAAATATGCAACAACGCAATTTCACCAAAAGTACCAGGAAATACAGATTTTTTACAGGTTTTTGCGCAAAATTTCAACAATTTGTTACATCAATGCTATCAATCAATGAGGATGCTGATTTATTAACAAATATTTACATTCCACATATATTTTGCATTTAAAGCTACCAGATATAGCACCATAACACAGACAGGGTACTAAAGGTTAAATCACGAATTTTAATTGTGACGTCACAAACGTTGAACGCTGATAAATACAACGTCACAAGCGAAAATCAAAGGTCACGCTTGTGGCTGTTACTGTGGCTCTTCCATTAATTTGAACTTACCCATAGGATAATACAGTAATTTTGAGGTATAATTCACATTTGCATACAAGGCAAGAAGGTAAAAAAATGTAAATATAAGCATTAAATCCTTATTTTTTGACAGATATAGTCTCATAACTGCAACGGTGTGTGCAAACAAATTTTCACAACGCGCTAACGCGCGTTATTCAATTTGTATGCACACACCATTGCAGTTATGAGACTATATCTTTCAAAAAATAAGGATTCAATGCTTAAATACCTGCATTTTTCATCTCAAAACATCATCAAACTGTGTGATTATGTCATACTTAAATACGGTGAATTCCATGCCGGTCGGGCATAGAATTGATAATATTTTATATAACGTAACCAGGCATTATAACTAGGATCTGCGCATGTGTAAACCAACTTCCAATCGGGATCAGTAAACGTTTGGGAGGAAATTCGAAAGCTTTTTGGAGTAACTTTGAACTGATATATGTGCAATAAAAAAAAAGGAAAACGCGATTTTTATATAATATAGTCATTAAAAGTGATAAGAATGTTATGTAGATTTGCTTTATGCTAAAAGAAATTGATTAAATATATGAGAGGACAATAAAGGCAATGTTACAGAAAAACAACAGGTACGTAGCTTCAAAGAAGTGTGTGTGTGGGGGGGGGGGTGGGGTGGCAGGAAGACAGGGGGTCTCCCCCCCCCCCCCAAACCACTTTTGCTCGAAGCAAACATTTTTTTTAATTTACAAATAAAGAAGCGAATTAACACGGAGTTGCCCCCATGATTTTTAAAGCATGTAAAACATGAAGTGAACGGGAGGAAAAAAAACAGTGAAATTGAAGTTTAAGGTACACTTAGCCTTTTATAGCTACCCCCACGGTTTACGATTTTCGAATTTTTGAGAAGTATTTCTCTTTTTTTTTGCAAGTTGAGAATTTTTGGGTGAGTCTCCTCCCTTTCTACTTTTCTACTGACTACTATGCTACCTGTTTGAACAAAATATCATGGTTTCGTTACATATACTAGTAAGAAATAATTGGGTTTAGATATAAACCAATATTATCTCCTGTATTGTGCCATTCACCAGGTTCTATAAACACCTAACCTTAGTTTCAATTAAAAAAATGTCCAAGGTTAGGAGGGGGAGGGGGAGAGAAGGATAATTTATTTTGTTTTTCTTTTTTTGTCAGGGGTTATGGGGGTAGGGGTGGTCAGGACACCGACTACTTGTACATCTATCCATGACTCCTCACCAAGGTCTGTGTGCCCATCACCAGGGTCTGTATACACATAACTGGAGTCAGTATACCCATCACCAGGGTCTCACCAGGGTTAGTGTACGTATCACCATGATCTGTGTGCTCATCACCAGGGTCAGTTTACCCATCACCAGGGTCAGAGTACATATTACTAGGGTCTGTGTGCCCATCACTAAGGTATGTATACCCACAACCAGAACTCCACCTAACCATCGTCAGGGTCTTAATACCTATCACCATGGTCAGTGTACGTATCATCAGGGTCTATATGCCTATCACCAAGGTCAGAGTATGTATCACCAGGGTTTGTCTGCCCAGTGTACGTATCACCAGGGTCTATGTGCCAATCACCAGGGTCAGTAGACCCATCACCAGGTTCTCAATACATATGACCAGCGTCTGTGTGCCCATCGCTAGGGTCTCAATGCATATCACCAAGGTCAATATACATAACACTAGGATCTGGGTGCCCATCACCAGGGCCTCAATACCTATCTTGTGATAGATATTGAGACCCTGGTGAAGTGTATACTGACTTTGGTTTTGCGTATTTAGACCCAGGTGATACTTACACTGACCTTGGTTATAGGTAAACTGATACTGGTGATGGATATACTGACCCTGGTGATATGCATTCTGACCCTGGTGATTAGTACTAGTATACAGACCTTGGTGATAGGTATTGAGACCCTGGTGATGGCCAAACAGACCAAGGTAATACGTACACCGATCCTGTTGATAGGTATTGAAACCCTGGTGATGGGTATACTGACTCTAGTTATGATTATATAGACCCTGTTGTGGGCTCACAGACCCTGGTAATACGTACACTGGCCCTGGCGATAGGTATTCAGACCTTGGATATGGGCACTGAACCTGGTTATTGGTATACTGACCCTGGTTAATGACACACTAACCCTTGCATGTGATACGTACACTACACCCTGGTGGTACAGTGTAGGTATTGAGACCCTGGTGATAGGTAAACCGACTCTGGTAATGGGCACACAGACCCTAGTGATACGTACACTGACCCTGGTGATGGGTAGTGAGACCCTGTTCATGGGTATACTGAACCTGGTGATGGGCACACAGACCCTGGTGATACGTATTTTGACCCAGGTGATAGGTATACTGACCCTGGTGATAGGTTTAAAAACCAAGGTGATACGTTTAATGACCCTTTTTATGTGTATAAAGACCTGTTGGCAAACATACCCTACTGATGGATCATGGAGAGATCTGCAAGGAGACGGAGTCCTGGCCATCCCACCCATCCCCTCTTATTACCCCTGAGAAAAAGAAAAAAAAAATGTATTATCCAACTCACCTTCCTAACCTTGAATTTGTAATTGAATCCGAGCTAAGGTGTTTATAGAACCTAGTTAACGGCACAAAATGCAAGAGATAAAATGCAAGAGATAATATTGGTTTATATATAAACATAAGTCTTTTTTACTGGTATACGGTTTGTAATGAAACCATGATATTTTGTTCAGGCACGTAGCATTGTGGCAAAAATGGGGTTGGGGCCAGATCCATCCAAAAAATCTTAACATGCAAAAAAAAAAACCCTTTTAATTTGAAAATCCTAATCAGTGGGGGTAGGGGGACTAAGTGTACCTTTAACTTCAACTTCACAGTTTATTTCCACCCTTACACTTCAATTTTTGATATGCTCCAAAAACCTTTAGGGACAACTTCATGTTAATTTACTTTTTCATATGTAAATTAAAGAAAAAATGTTTGCTGCAAGAACAAGTTTGGGGAGGGGATAAGCTTCCACCTCCCTCTGATGCTATGTGTCTGTTGTTTTCCTGTAGCATTGCTTTTATTGTCCGCTCAAATATTTAGGTGTAAAACCAAATATACATAACATTTTTATCACTTTTAATGACTATATGATATAAAAATTGCATTTTCTTTTCCTTTCTATTGCACATATATAAGTTAGAAGTCCCTCCAAAAAGCTTTCGAATTTCCTTCTAAACGTTTACCGATCCCGATGAAAAGTTGGTTCACGCATGCGCACATAATTATATAATGCCTGGTTACGTTATATAAAATATTATCAATTCTATGCCAGACCGGCGTGGAATTCACCGCTTTTTTAAGTATGACGTAATCTCACAGTTTGGTGATGTACTGTGATGAAAAATGCAGATATTTGTTAATAAATCAGCATGCTCATTGATTGATAGCATTGATTTAAAATTTTGCGCAGAAACCCGTAAAAAATCTGTATTTCCTAGTACTTTTGGTGAAATTGCGTTGTTACATATTTAACAGTTCCTATCTATGAAGGAATTCTAGCAAAGCCCATAAAGAAAGGTGTCTTTTGGAATAGTTACATCTGTTACCATGGTTACACAAACAGCTGTGACAATATGTTCCTCCATTTTTGTTTTTACAACGGTTTACTTCATTCGCCATTTTGCCCTTTAACGTTGGTCAATTGATCAGCGCACTTCGACGTACGCCTATATGGGACAAACGAAGTCCGACCCGTTTAATTTGTTCCCGCAATATATGAAATTTGTTATCACAAATTGGATGAAAATACGTTTTAACAGATTTTAAAAACCGAAAATACGAATCATAACTTTGAAATAACGAATTCAAGAATTCGCTATTTCAAATTTATTTTGTTAAAACAGATTTCAAAATTTGTAAAAACGAATTCATAAAATTTGTTATAACAGATTAAATTCGTTATAACGAATTCCTAAAATTTGTTATAACAAATTTAATTCGTTATTACGGATTCCACAATTTGTTAAAACGATTTAAATTCGTTTTAACAAATTCAAGAATTCGTTATATCAAATTCAAAAATATTTTTTGATAGGTCCTAAATGGGCTTCCGTACAATATGGCCATATAGTAATGCATTAAATCTTCATCTCTACTCCTGTATGTATTTGTGAAAAACTAAAGGCATGGATATGATGGCCTTGTGTTAAGTGGCATCAAATAGTATGTAGGTCATGAGCCCCGGGGATGGTCCTGTCCCTCCTCAAACAGGAAGTGCCAAAATATCTTGAAAACGGTTAATAACCCCACCCCTAAACCATATATATTCTTGTTCCATGTGTTAAGAGCCATCAAATGGTATGAAGGTCATGGGCCCTGTGGCTGGTCCTGACCCCCTCTCAAACAGGAAGTGCACAAATATCTTGAAAACGGTTGAGATCCCCACCCCTAAACCATATATATTCTTGTTCCTTGTGTTAAGAGCCATCAAATGGTATGTAGGTCATGGGCCCTGGGGGTGGTTCTGACCCCCCTCAAACAGGAAGGGCCCAAATATCTTGAAAACGGTTGAGATCCCCACCCCTAAACCATATATATTCTTGTTCCTTGTGTTAAGGGCCATCAAATGGTATGTAGGTAATGGGCCTTGGGGGTGGTCCTGACCCCCCTCAAGCAGGAAGGGCCCAAATATCTTGAAAACGGTTGAGATCCCCACCCCTGAACCATATATATTCTTGTTCCTTGTGTTAAGGGCCATCAAATGGTATGTAGGTCATGGGCCTTGGGGGTGGTCCTGACCCCCCTCAAGCAGGAAGGGCCCAAATATCTTGAAAATGATTAAGAACCCCACCTCTAAACCATATATATTCTTGTTCCTTGTGTCAAAGGGCATCAAATGGTATGTAGGTCATGGGCCCCGGGGATGGTCCTGACCCCCCTCAAACAGGAAGTACACAAATAACTTGAAAACGGTTGAGATCCCCACCCCTAAACCATTATATATTCATGTTCTTGTGTCAAGGGACATCATATGGTATGTAGGTCATGGGCCCTGGGGGTGGTCCTGACCCCCCTCAAACAGGTAGTGCCCAGATATCTTGAAAACGGTTAATATCCCCACCCCTAAACCATATATATTCTTGTTCCTTGGGTCATGTTAGTTCACCTGATATACAGTAAAGGACCCCTGGGAACATCATGAAATTTTGTGGGTCATCCCTACTCTATATGATAGCCTCGTTCGTTTGGGAGACTTTATAATCGCCCGATTATAATTACATCTTGTTTTCCCTTGCCTCTTCCGAATGGAGTTATCTACCTTTGCTTGTTCATATTTAGTAATTAATCATTGAATATAATGTAATTATAAAGAAGTTGTATGATCAAAAGAGTTATGCAAGGCTTTTTATCATTTGAAACAAAAATAGTTTTTGAACTTTCAAAATAAACAAATAGACTTGTTAATAGTAAAGTAATAATTGGCTAACTAAAATCACTGATATAAAGGTAAAATGATTTTGGTATATATGCCAGATGGTGATTCTCAACGAATGTTGAATATTCAAAAACTGGAACAGGAGAAGTGAGTAACTCATGATGAATTTTATCGATAAAGCTGGGATTTTTTTTCGTTTGTTTAAATGCCCACAGGGATAGTTTCTGTCTGCCCCGGGGGGATGGGGGATGGGAGGTTGTTTTAGATAAAACATGAATAATAGCCACCTTGTTATTATTATTAAATTATTTTCTATCAGAGTCTTGCACCTTTTCAATATCAGGTCATGCACTCTTTTATGATCTTTTAAGTTTTTCGCTAAAATTATAGGTTTAATAGTCTTTTTTGAAAGATTTCAGGCAGGGAGGTGGTCGTCATTACAAATTAAAAATTTTTCTATTCCAGAATAAAACTTAATTAAATGCATATATGAGACTCCTTGACAAGTTTGTGTATGGGTTATGCTACTCAGGTGACCGTCAAGGCCTATTGGCCTCTTGTATAATTATGTATAGTTCGTTTTACAATTTCGTTATCTTTAATACATTGAGGCCTAGGATAATAAATATCCTCTTTGTGTAACAGCGTCATAACATTATTAGGATCTAACTTCACACGGCAAAAGGCTATAATTTTATTCTCGAGCAGAATAAGTGCGCATCATTTGATGGATTACAACGTATGGAATTTTTGGGAGTCATAAGATATAACAACTTACGATATTTGAGACCCAACTTTTATTTTTTATTTTATCTCGTGCATTTTTGGTCAATGCTTTATTTTTGCAATTTTTGAAACGTGAGATAATATTTCAGTCACTTGGATTAACTGTTTGCATTCAATACCTTGTTTAATTATTATACTATGGGGTAAACTTAGTCGTAGAAATAGCTTAAGCCTTAGTCACAACTGGTCGTACGTGCTTCTACGGGTGGTCTACGGGCATATTTTAAGGAAAATCTTGCGAGACACGCAAGTGCATCTTACGATTTTGGAAGGACGCACGCTTTCCGTAAGCACGCACGGTGGCTGTTGGACATGCACAACAATCACCACGATTTCCTTGCGAGATATGAAAACGTACGCTGCACTTGCGCTTCACTCAAGAAACCCGTAGGATAATCGTACGATTTGACTTGCACGAATGACGTAAGGGGATCTCACTTGTCCCTTTCATTACACGTACGTTGACTGCAAGTCGCTTGTGTTCACCATTAACAACTAAATTGAACGCACAGTAAACGTACGTCATACTTACGTCAAGCGTACACCCATTGCTCGTGGTGCGTGCGAATCGCCCATAAACAAGATTTTTTATATAAAATGATTGTGAAAAAATCCCCATAAGAGAAACGACAGTTTTATTATTCATCAAGTTTAAAGATTCTAGTAACCCCCTTCTGAAAACAAAAATCAAACAAATACGTCCATTTTGACAAAAGGATGAAAGGCAAAGAAGAAAAACAGGACAACTAGATTTTGAAGTACATTGTAGAGAAAAGGCAAAAGATTTCCCTATCACTTTGATTTGCAAGCGTGCTGGGATAGAATCATATACATTTTTGGAATAAGGAGAAGAAACTGATATTTACGCGCAGAACGATATTTTTATCTAAAACCAACTACACAAAACACTTCAAAAAATCCTGCTACTAAAGAATGTTGGTTTTTTTTCGTTCGTATGATAAATTTTCTTTGTAAACCGAGTACTTTCTGTGAAACACTTGATCAGGGGTTTCATCCCCCACCATTTTAGACTCAAGGGAGTCTAAATATAGTAAATTTGTAACCTATAGTAATTATTATTATTTATAGTATATATATACTGATCGGCTGAACTGTCCAAAGTTGTACCTTCCGAATAATCATCATTATGAAAATATTGATTATCATCTCATATGATGATTACAACTTTATAAATTGTTTTCATAATTATATCTAAATTAGAATACCAGGAACGAATTTGTAGACTTTGATTTTTAAAATGAATGAATTGTAAATGGTGTCACTATTTTAATAATAATATTTGTAAATGCAAACTAATTCAATGAGGCTTTTTACTTTCAGTTGAAAGCTTTTTCGAAAAATATTGTAAAGTTCAAACAAATAGTTAATAAAATTGGAAAATCATTTAAAAATTTTACATTGACCAGGAAAATTATCAGTTGAGAATTAATTCGCTGAAATTTGATTTTTGCGCAAACTATCGTATAGCTTTTAGAAAAGTTTTCAATATTTATTAGTATAAGATTTAAAAGATAAATTATTTTTTCAAAACATTCTTAATTTGTGTTGTCCAGGTTAGGTTGTTTAATCACCAAAGCAGCAATAACACAATATAACAGAATAACAGTCTTCCTTTTCTGTACGAGTTCTTTTGACGTTTTAATATTTACTTGCTTGCAGTAGATATATTTCAGTACATCTTCAAAGACAAAATGTTCTCTATTTCATGTGAAAACTAATATTTGTCCGTACAGTTGTTGTGAGACACAGAAAGACGTCGGTACGATTGACTTGCAGGTGACCTACGACACGGATGTCATTACAGCTGTTCGCAAGGCAAACGTGCGTCAATTGAACGATAATCGTAATACGCAAGTACGGTTCCTACGGGCATCGCACGTTGCGAGTGGCAACCCGTCTCCAAACAAAATTGTAAGTGACACCTACGATTGGCACGTCAAACGTCCGTTTGTCTTACGTTGCACTCTCAATCACTTCAACACAATTTTTAACGCTACGATCAGCCACGGGAGCCAAAACTGGCAAGACCCGTAGCACACGCACGATCACCAAACACGTACGGCCAGTTGTGACTGAGGCTTTAGGTGTATGTGGGTTACTGCCATCTAGTCAAATATATAACTATATAAAAAAGAAAACTATGATGAACATGATGAATAAGACTTGATTATTTTTGGGTTTTTTTTTAACAGACGGAGGTGGATACGGGCTTGGGTTCTGGATCACTTGCAGCTATAATCGTTTCTATGCTTTACGTAGCAATTCTACTTATCATTGCGATTTTTCTTATACACAGGTAAGGTTTATAACATTGCATATATGTGCAAATACAATATATTATCAACTATAATGTTACGTAAAATGTTTGTTTTAGGAAATACAAAGAAAGAAATAAAGTTGGATCCACCCCTGAAATATCCGAAAATCCTTGTATATCTAATGCTCCATTGAAGACAAATCTTGAAACAGAAAGTATTTGCTAGTATAAAGCGGATGTACGTTTTGCAGTGACAACGAAACATCGTATTGGTCTATAAATAGACTGTTCAATGTTTAGTAATGGTGATATTTTTTTAATTGTGTTTAATTATATAATGCTTTTATGACTGTGAAAAAGGTCGACTTGTATTCATATATATTGAGATGCAAATCATTCTACTGTCTATCTATCTATCTATCTATCTATCTATCTATCTATCTATCTATCTATCTATCTATCTATCTATCTATCTATCTATCTATCTATCTATCTATCTATCTATCCTCGAGTAGAACTAAGGTCTTTTTGACTTGATGTAAAAAAGATATCTGTACTTAATGGTTTTGAGATATTTTTCGGGCGTGTATGAAAGTCAAACTGTGTGTTATGTATTAATGCAGACTAATATTTAAATTGCGTCATAAATTGTCTCTTTTCTGAGAGTGAGCAGACCATTATACATATAACTACACAAGTAAATGGTCGAAGAGCTCTTTGATGTTGATATTAAACAACATTAGTATCAGGAGCGGTAAGATAATGTTTGTTGATACCCTATGCGAGAGAAGTCTTGTGTAAATATTAAAAATCAATGTGTATCCCAGTTTGATGTTATATATTTCAATTGTAATAGTACTTTCTATCCATTGTTTTCTTTGACTATAATGGAAATAACAAATTTTAATATGGAATTATCGATATTGATTAGTTACTAAAACATCATAACAAACTATTAATAATTCATTTTCTGAATTGACAAACATACAAAATTTAAATTGATTTTTATCTCACATTTAAACACTTGTATACAATTTCAGAATACTGAAGCGTTGTATAAAAAACATGAAATTCTAATTTGTTATAAATGTTTACCATTTTCAAAAGCTATCTAAAACAAAATATAATGATGCAAACTTAATTAAGAATCGCGTATTCTTTCATGTATGTAACAAAATCAATTATATTCACTTAACGATAATAAATTTCAGACCTTAATGTCAAATCGAACACACCATACGTATTGATTTAAATGTGAAACAAAATATGTTCAATCTTCTGAATCTCAAATCTTGATTTTTGACCGTGCATGCTATCAAAGGCTTCCAAGTAGACGGGTTTTTTGTGTGGGGTTTTTTTTTGGTATTTTTTTTTGGGGGGGGGGGTATTTTTTTTGTATTTCGTTGCTTCAAAAACTTAGCGCTAGTTTTAATCGTTTGCAACGATTGAGCATCGGGCACGACAACTGAAGTATCTGTTTGTTTCCTATTATGAAACAAAATATCAATACTCCACTGGACAAATGACTCCGTGTTGTCATCCACCCTCGGGGACAAGCTAACATTTCAACGGCTGAGGCAAGGCAACTAAACCAACAGAACCTTCAATTACACAAACTGGAATTGACAGGGAAGTGCGCGTTTTTGCCGTCCAAGACACGTGTTAGCATTGGTGCCTGCTAGTCGACCCTTCCCGACGTCGCTTTTACGTGATTGTTTTTTGATTGGCGGTAAATGATTCGGTAATACATGTTATTTCTTTGCTTTCTTGGACTTGTATGGAACGACAGCATTTGGTGAACATGTCATTGCACTTTCATGGTTATCCACAGAATTATTGCTAATATTGGGAACAAATAAACTGGCTGTCTTTCAATTTACTGTTCCATTATGAAACGGCGTATTTAAAATATTTCAATTAAATAATTATATTAATTGCAATCGCACATCTGAAGGATAAATAAAACAGAGGATACATTGGAATTCTATAATGTGCAAGGTAAGCAAATGTTTATTCATGGTTCAAATTCTTAGCTCGAGAATATTGGTGGACAAAAATACCAGATAATCAGTACTTCATTCTTCATTTAAGAGAAGTTAGTACGTAATGTCGTACTAATTGAATTGATTAGCACAAAAAGGCTTTTTGTCATACTAACCTTGCCTTCCTTAATGCATATTTATTAAGAAAATAGTGCAAAAGTTAAAAAAAAGAATAAACGTTGAAGGATATTTTGCAATTTAAAAAAAATACCTATCGAGTAGAAGATCGAATCAATATTCCAGAACCACCGTAATATGATCAAATATTAAAATACACTTTCACTCTTTCAAACCATGCATAGCTCTGCTTTCAAAACCATTATGAACATATTGTGTACGTTGTTTGGTAAGAGATATCCTCTAATCTAATAGCCTATATTGCATTATGCCGTATATCTGTACTCATTATTCATAGTCCAGCCATAAAAACGTCGTAGATATTGATTTCACGGTTATCATCAATAAATAGGACCGTGTAATCCTGAATCAATTAACGTCATTCTTAGCTCATAAAATTAATTGATTTTATGTTCATTCTCAATGCGGAGGTACAAAGAAGAACATGCTGCCTAATTCAATTGTACTTTTAGTCTGCTATAGTACCTTCGTATATTTTCCTTTAGAAGAGAAAGACAATTGTCTATTAACAACACCCCCCAACCCTCCCCTGTGGAAATTATCAAGATATAATATCCAATGCAAATGTCAACTTGTTAATTTTTTTAACGATTTCCATTGATTATCAAGTATTGACTGTAAGTCAACTTAAACAGCAGGGACAAAATATTGAAACAAAAGTTTAGATCAAAGTCAACTGATTTTTTTTATAATGGAAAAACCCGTTCGTTTTGGGTCACTGATTGATCAATTTTTTAAGGAATTTTGAAAGTATTTTCTAAATCACGGAGACTTGAGATTAAAGGTTTACTCTCAAAATGAAGATTCTTTAAAATGTATTTATTACATTTCTGGGACAGTGGTACATCTGTGGATGTTATAAATTCTACTAGAAGGAGCACCAGTGAGCTCACTTTGTGTCTCAGTCTCAATTCTTTGATACTAGTATTATAAAGGGATATATTTAGCGGAAAAGTGAGACTGAATTTAAAATGGTCTTAGTTTAATATTTGTAATCCTCCTACAATGTTATGAACCAAACGTCGGCATGAGCCATGAGGAAATTTCTTTTTTTGAAAGACTTGCTAAAAAAAAACTTCGTTTGTTAATATCGGTAGGTTTTTGATAATTTGAGCAGAATAAAGTTGGTCGGGAGTGGGCATCAGTAAGTCATTAAGACAGGTCCCCAGTCGGTGTTGTATAATTTATAAGTTTGGAACATACAATTGTATTAATTCTCTTTTCACTCATTAATTATTGCTAGAATACAATATAACATAGCAAATGCATCAAATAACGAGCCGATAGATCACACACACACACACACACACACACACACACACACACACGCACACACACACAAAGAAACAAAACATGATTTTTTGATGTGATTCTTGGTATCTGACCAGGTGCATCATACAAATGTGCATAGAATAAATTTTAACATAAATAAGTTGCATGTCGACATAAATAGGTATACTCTGTCCCGAGTTTTTGCTTCCACCACTTTTTGCTTGATATTTCGATAATAATAAATACCTTTGTGCTCAAACTACGTTAATCCACTAATATGAAAAATTATCTGTTTTGAAACGCCCCCTCTACCGCTTCAGATTTCAATAGACATCCCAAATTAGAAAGTCTACGGGGATTTTGTATTGCATCAGCCATTATAAAGCCCGGATGATAACGTTGAAAAATTGCGCGAGGTGTCCCGAGTACATCCGTTTTTCTACTTTGTAATTAATGCAATACTTTTCAAATTTCCGAATTAATGCATATATTTTATGGTTTATCCCAGCGAAAGTTTGTATCGAATTCATTTGTCTCTAAGCTAATGAATTTAAGGGTCATGATTTTGAACACATCGTTTACTGTAAAATAAAAAAGGCCAATCATCATAATTTTGGACTTCTTTAGTTGATTAAAAAGATATTCTAGCGTTTATTGAGCTATCAAAGAGAAACTAAAAGAAGTGAATGCCGTTTGTCATTCGAACAAAATCATATCAAGGAGGAAGCCCAATTGAAAAATTACACTTAATTTCTTCCGCTGTCTTATTCATAAATTAAAAGTTATACAGTAAACTCATTGTTGATGCAGCTATATAGGACACCTTTGGTTAAGCTGATAATGATCTTCTAAAAATAACACACAGCACAAAATTCACGACAGTCTCAGTCATTAATTATTCATAAAATGGCTGTGATGCGTTTTTCGTACTAGCCAAAGCTGAAGAAAAATATGCATGAACATAAAAGATTTCAAACCCTCAATATATGCATTGACTTTATTTTGAATCGGGATCGGACCTGTGAGAGTTCCATGGCTGCATTTGTTTCTAACGTTGAAACACTGACGTCTCTCTTTATTAATTAACACTAGCACTCCGTGTACTGCCATACAGAAGAGTTGTTTCCAGTAGGAATTATTTCTAAGGAGTCGTGTTTGATCTGTCGCCATGTCTAAGGTAGGCAAACAAAAGATGGGTTTCGTTTATTCAAGAGTAAAAGAAAATCTTTATCAGTTCGATAGTCGTAGGAAAATACTTTTCCTTTGCTAAAATCGTCCTTTTATTTCATTATTGCTTTGTCTTTTTAGATATTGATTCAATGTTTTTTAAACCAATGATAAAGCGGTAATACATGTACCCAGTTTGATCAGTTTTCCATCGTGATTTTTTTGGAATAATTTTCTGTTTTACAATACTAGATTAATAAACGTAAGAATTGCTGGATAACAAATATATGCATTGTATAGAAATTAGATATAATTTTTAATGTCTCTTGAGTCGACAAAAAAAAAAGTACTAGATTCCATAAAAATATTCTTAAATCCCTTTTTCCGTTTCAATTTGTTTTAAAGAATTCTACTGGCATTACTTGTATCCCTGTGTATCATTGAAAATACAAATACAAATCTTAAAACAAAATTCTAAAGTTTCGTGTATATCAATGGAAGTGGTTGTTTAAAAATCTTCATTCAGACTTGAAAGATTTGATGACTACATAAGATTTTCACCATAATATACTAAGTATTCTTTTCGCTGATCGTTATTGGGTATAACTGTACCGTGAGGCACGCTATATCAAGGCAAATCGGCAAGCTTAGAAGGCCTCACGAGACCATACACAACATTCTTCTGTCTGGGATTCCTCACGCAACAGATCGGCCTACAACTGCAATGGAGTGCAGACTAATGTCTTACTTAAATACATGTATCTTACATATCAGCTTCTAAGTAGTTTATGCCGGTCCTTAGAAAAATGCATCTGATGTCGTAACATTGTTATGTGACCTACTTTGATTAATCGATAATCGAAGGGTTGTTGTATAGGCAAAAAACTTGTGTATACCAAAAAGTATTCAGATCAAAACACCCAAATACTACACGGAGCCATTAGTTCATTAGTTTCTATGGTAAATAATGAATTATACATCATGCATGTGTTTTGGAAGTGTTTCTGAAATGAATATTTTATCTGCGAATATATTTTCTTTTACAAACGTAATGCAGAGCAAAAACGTAACGTGATTTGAGAGTGGTGTGTGTGACTTTGTATCCAAAGTGATATAATATAGAAAAAAAAATTCGTGAAAAACATGGCATGCCGGAATACATAGGTATAATTTGGGGGAAAATACTAACAAAGAAAAAGTTACAAATCATGTACCGTAACCCTGTTTCGACCCCCCCCCCAAAAAAAAAATATATATTCATATTCTTTCGCTTGTATCCGTTAGCAAGACTTCTATTTATAAAGGGAAATGAATAATTATGGAAAAAAAAGTTAGTTTTAACAAATTCTCAATATGTATTTGTTATTTATTTATATTATCAGTAAGTGAACATTGCGATGAGCAAAAATCGGTTTCTTACATAGGGACAATGTTTCATGGGTAGGTAGAATACCACCCGTTGTTGGTTACATTATATCGTGTATTATGGTTCTCATAATAAATAATAACACTTATTTACTATGTATATACTGTGAATGTTAATATAAAAATTTGGAATGTACTAACAATCTATGAGAACGTTAACCACGAAATCCACTTACATTGGACAACCATAAACAATGATGATTTATTAACAATATTGTGCATTTCAAAAAGATATACACACAAAATAATTCATGTGCATGAAATGACGTCACGTTATCAACTGTAAAAGGAATGAAAAAAAATTCTTAACTACATCAGTGTGAATATATCATAATCTGAACTGGCAGACTAATACTGGAAACAATTGAAACTCAATTTCCACTTTTGAAATGTCTTTGCCCAAAGCTAATTAAAAACTCTATTAGGAACTACATGGCGACTGTTATTCTATACCAATGCATGTCGGTTCAATGCCACAGTGTGTTCTATGCTTCTTGTATCATCAATATTCTATAGCAATTAACAAGACTTTTAATCTTACTGTAAATCTCACTGTCAACATTAATTGAGTTATTTAATCAATAAGTCTGGAGAAATGAATTGTGAACGAAGGAGACAAGAACTGCAGAGGGTGTTCGAATTGGGTTTTCACTTTTCACAAATTCGGTTGGGGAATTTCAGTCTGATATGAAAAGCGTTTTATCGGTTATAATTAAATCATAAAATCGGGCATATGTTTCTGGAATTGACAATGAACGTATTGTTGAAATGATTCACGAGTCATGATATTATGTGCTATTTATTGTAGTTTTTTGGAATGTATGGTAGCCTACATGTATATGATTAAACAACTCTACGTTTAATTAATTAAAAAGTTATACATGTACGTTGCGCTTTAAAAAGCTATACGCTGTGGTAGCGTGTTTTTCTTCAAATAAATGCACCATCTACGTAAAACTTCAATTAAAAACATGCGACTGCGTTGGAAGGATCTATATATACACCAATTAAATGATTTTAAAAGACGGATTTATTTATGATCATAAAATGGGCATAAAAAACAATATATTGCCATTTATGAAATAACTCTTTTCCAATAACAACATGTTGTTTAATTTGTACAATTTGCGAACCATAAAAATAACTAGAAGGGAAATAGGAAAGTGAAATACTTTCAGAACCCAATTTTCCAAAAACAAAAATGCCAATAACAGAGACGGCAGTGAGACGAGTTGCGCATGTGCAATATAAACACCTACTGAGTATTGTCATGATAAATACGATTGTGTCCATACTGTATAATTACTGACAAAAAAGAATCGCCGGTTTCAATCAAATTGGTCGCATTCTTCCATCGCATTATAATTTTTCAAGTTGATTTTGCATGGATTAATTCGCGATTGACCGAAACATTAGTTTTGTTGCGTTTCAGGATTGTATGGACCGACGTCAGACATCCAAATAGTTGTAGTATTACTTTCCTAACTTTTTTAAATGGAAGTTCTGGCTGTTTCATCTATTTAACGAACTGATGAACATTACCATACTGTTTATTTTACGTCGATCATAGTACATGTATCTACTTCCCTCTTTACCACGATAGTTATTCTAAGAGAGAGAGAGAGAGAGAGAGAGAGAGAGAGAGAGAGAGAGTGCAATTATAAATAATAAATGCGTTCTTTGATGGTTTATTTAAATGAAGCAATTGCTACATTTTTAACTGCATGAACCACCAGAGAAAGTAAATGAAAAATGTCTCGTTTTGGCCGATCATTACGTCAGTAAAAAGAAGTACAAAAAATAATACTATTAAGTTTTTATCATTTGAAAATCAAATTTTGTTTATATTAGGTCGTTTTTACAAAAGTTGTCTATCTCAGTAAGATACTAATTTTCATGTTTGAAAACCGTTGTACATAACTAGATCATTTGTTACATTGCTTTGGCAAATATAAAACTACTGTTGATCCAATTCAGTGACTGTAAATTTATTATTCATTGTACAAAACCTCTTTATGAGGCCGATCATTGCCAAAACGTTTAGAAATTCAAAACCGTGGCTCTCAAGTCGGCGTCACAAACACTCGCTGCATATTTGATGTATTTGAACGTCACGCAAAGAGACGTGTTGTATATTGTTTCCAATCGACCCTCGCTATGAACGGGTTTGGTGAGCATGGATCGATAGGTTTACACAGTGTACCAGCCATTTCAGAACATCCTCCTGTGAGGAATTAATGATTCCGTCGCGCACCGTCCTTTGTTATAATGCATTTTGTCAGTGTAAAAGAGCGTGTCCCCCTATATTACATTGCATCCTTCCGATACACAAATTTGTTCACAAGGAAATCAGATATATCTACATTTATCTTCTGTATTCTGTACATAAAAATCAATTATCTGCAAAGAGATGTAATAGACATATGCAGCAATGACGGAGATAAGGTACCATATAAATTCTTTTACATCCCCAGAAAGAAACTGATGTGGTTTCATAATTTGATAATCAAACATTTATTGGTCTTTATTCTATGTTTTGGTCGGAGACCAAATAGTGGAGATCGATCTGCTGAGGATGCGATGACGTCACTCATTAAGAAATGTACATGACCAGTCCAATGTTGAAATCTGTCTTAGTGTAACTTCAATGCATACTAATTGTGAGGGTCTTGAACATAACTGATGGTTACTCTGGCAGACATTTAAGACAGAGTCTATTCCATTCCATCTCGCATATTATCGGATATCTTTTCCCCCCAAGAGGATTATGCTCTGTACTTGAGACTTGTTAGCTGGTTGTAATGGCCTCGGACACGAGCAAGCCCAAGTTGAGAGTGATAGCCAATGCTTCGTCACATCAAAATGACGAAAATATTAACGATAATGTGAATGTGTCCGCGGAGTACGATGAAGCGACGATTCATAAGGTAAGCGACCTTAGATGTACATGTAGGTACAGTCATTTATAAAAACAACTCTAACCACGGGCGCGTGAGTCATGATACCCCACCCCATTTCCAAATTTTATTTTTTGGAAAAACGTCGTTTATGGTTTTAAATGTTCGTGGTATTTCATCAGTACTGTTACTTATTCGTCTCTTTATAAGGTCTTGGTTTTTAATCGTCTGACGAGTAAAAAAGTACATGTGCCTGTAAATGTCTGACTTCTTAATACGATAAATAACCAGTAATAAAGTAATATAAGGTAAATATATTTGATCTTAATAGATGATCAATGATGAAACCGCTGTATTAAACCGGTCGATCACAGCACGATTTATATTTAAAGGAGAACTGAAAGAAAATCAATCAAGCTTGTGGCATCGAAGTGCATGTAAGCAACGTCTGCGAAATACGAGTATATAAAATGGTGAAAAAGGCATTTAAACTACTACATGTAGCTTTTTTTTTTAGATTTAGTTTATTTCAAGGAACTAATGGGAAGATTTCAATCGTGATATTTTTAAAAAAGAAACAGTTTCTTTGAAAGCCGATAGATCCCCAATAAAATTAAAGATCGCATTATCTAAATGAATATAATGGTAACGCAGTAAAAAGTGCTCATTACGAAGGTTTGCGAACAAAGTTTGCGAAAAAATACATCTTGCAACTCCAACCAGTCTTTGAATTGCTTTCTAGATGTCTTTCTACCAGTCTTTCTAATATTTTAAAGATTTTTTGTTTATAATGCGGTAAGGGGTAAACCTCATCAAACGGTAATTTTATTCGTAGTATTTGTGATACATTCATATGTGACAAAGTCAAGAAAACCGGCAATCATTTCTTACGCCCACCTGATTTGTCAGAAACAAAAGAGTTGTGGGGGTATACAGTATAGTTTAATGACAAATCAGTCTATCAGCAATTCCCCACATATTCCCACCACCCCAAAAAAAGTCTTCTGAGACCTTACAGATTTCATTATGAGATTGCGCACAAAATTGGACCTCGGCTTAATTGGAAGAGAAGGTCGCATGCGGTTTCCAGTTTTCCGTCTCGTGTTCTTCTCCTTATCAAATCGCAGAAAAGGCCATTTTTCGGCTGATGATAACGGAGATTTGAGCATTTGGAAAGAGCATCTAGAAAGCAATTCAAAGACAAATAGAATATTAAACTACATACGCAAATAAAATATCAGACTATATATGCCAACTATACATCATCAAGGCATCAATGCTTATAATGTTGAGATTCTCAATATTTGATTTTTTTTACGATGCCGAAAATCTAGATAAATGCACATTGGTACATTAATGTTGAGATTCTCAATATTTGAAATATTTTCACGATGCCGAAAATCTACATTGGTACATATGCATAAAAACCTATTGCTGATAAGAAAAGGTTTAACAAGTGCTCTTAGTACGTTTTTTTTCGCAATTGAGAACTTACATTGTCATCTACTAGAGTGAGCTGTGTGTTTCATAAATAGTGTATATATATTTGTCAATGTGATTAATTTTATAATGTAATTTGCAATCTTAATGAACTCTTTTTTCAAAGGATTAGATTCTTAAGTTTATATATACATGTAGTATATCTATAGTTGTTGAAACACGCATACTTGAAGCATGTAAATCGTTTTGCACAACAGTGATGATATCTAAACGTAACAACGAATATTTGCGCTTGTGTATGTATCAAAACTTGAGGCAATTTATTGAACAGTCCACGAATCTTTAACTTTTGACAGTCCACAAAATACCTCATTTTAACTTGAATGTATATGTACGAGGGTTGTCCAAAAAGTTCGTGGACAATCGCGTTTTTGTCATTTTAAATGGGGTTATATATACATATTGTATGTCTAAATCTTTGTCATAAGATTTCAAATCAAACTAAATTGGTTTTAAATATTTTCCATAGAATTAAACTAAAAATTTAATGTATCAAATGATCGCGGAAAGTACGCACGGCCCAGCGTAAAAATTGTCCAAACTTTGTAATTGAGTTTTTTATATATGAATGTTTACAGTTTTTATAAAACATTTCAAAACTTCATAATCTTCTATTGTAATGTAGTCTCAATAGTGTACGTCATTTTCATACGCATTTGAAGCTATTTTCAAACTAGCAGAGGACTTTTAAAAGATTTTACGACAAGAAAATGTCTTTAAAAACGCTCGAAAAGCGACGTCAGCTGACCGTACGGAACAGCGCGCCATCATAAAATTCTGTCGACTGAGGTAAAACACCGATAGAAACAAAACAAACGATAGAAGAAACAGGAAAAAACACCGAAATAGTTCGAGTTTACTTATCCACGAGTGGCACAAGCGATATTTTGATGGAATATGCGATTGTACCCTCTGACCAAATGGTGAATGTGGCATATTAGTCTCAGGTTAACCCAGGACCACGACGTTATAGACACGTCGTTATAACTCAACGTCTGACTGGGCCGTGCGGCCTGTATAGGCAATGTATATATAATTATAACTCCTATACAAAAATGTACATTGTTCTGATTTTTATACATATACATTATTATACTCTATATTAAAATATTATAATGCCTTCTTGATAATGGCGACGTTATTTTGAATTAAATAACATGTGTCCACGAACTTTTTGGACAACCCTCGTATATGATTATAGTTTTGTATTCTTTCTTTGACAGACTATCTTGGTGGGGGACAGCGGGGTCGGCAAGACGTCGCTCCTCGTGCAGTTCGATCAGGGGAGGTTCCAAGCTGGCTCCTTCTCTGCCACGGTCGGGATAGGATTCACCGTGAGTCTAACTACATCACTTAATCACACAATAATTTTATTATAATTCTATTGTCGATCTTCTGAAAATAAAATTTCTCTCTCTCTCTCTCTCTCTCTCTTTCTCTCTCTCTGAAATATTTTTCGTGACAAAGAGGGAAGTAATACATAACAAATGTAAATACTTAGCAATTGTGACATCGACAAGTTGGTTAAACATTTTCTATAAATTTTATATCAAGTACATGTGCTTCCAAACTGTTTGTTGTATTCTAAAACTGTACGTGCAACATGCATGAACACTCTCAATAATGCATTTTGAATAACAAGATTTTTTAATATATATTTAACAATTCAATGCAATTAGTTCAAAGATAAGTCTAAACTTAATTTATACATTAAAATACCGCATCCCTTAGGCATGCAAGCATGCTCACAAATTAATCTACAAATCATCAAAGCATTTGGAAAAAAATAACTCTATCTTTTTCACCGATAAATTGATCCAGAAAAAAAGAGATTCTTTCCTTCAGTATAATTGAGTTTTGGGCTTTGTTATTCTTGGGTTTCTATGTACATTAGATACCTCGAAGGAATCTTATACAAAGCAAAGAGTTTCCCACGTTGTTGATCAAGCCTAATGACAAACTAAACAAAGTCTCCGAGCACGACAGGGTGACAGATCACTGTTAATTTTTCATGCCAGTTTTGATGGAAATGCTTTAAGTCAGTTTGTGTTGTAAGAGTCTCCTGATCGAAGTATGGATTTTCTGTATGCTGAGACTAGTTAATAGACAAAAGAAAAATCTATTGCTCTCTCTCTCTCTCTCTCTCTCTCTCTCTCTCTCTCTCTCTCTCTCTCTCTTGGGTAGTCTTTCCTAATTTTTTTATTATATAAAAGTATATTTAGAAATAAAAGAAGACAAGAGGCCCAGGGGCCACATCACTCACTTGAGCAACAAAAGCTGATCAAATCAGCATTACAGTATCAAATTCAAAATACATGTATGTTGACAAATAAGTACAGAAGATCTTGCACAAAAAGTTTTAAAATATGTAAATGTTTAATCTCATTTATTTATGGTAAATACCAAGCCCCTTTTGTTGTTTTAGTATTTGTGGGAAGATTTTTCTCTATTCCTTTGCATTAGTACATGTAGTAATATAAAAATCCCCCCTTTTTGGCCCCTCTTTTCTCCAGGGAATCATGGTTTGATCAAACTTTAATCTGCACAACCTATGCTTTCAAACAAGTTTCAGCTCTTTTGCCTGAATTCTTTCCCAGGAGATTTTTAAAGATTTTTTTCTATATCTTTCTGTATAAATTTGACATCCCCCATTGTCACAATAAACCTCTGGGATTATGATTTGAACAAATTTGATCTACACGTCTAAATGAGGATGCTTCCACAAAAGTTTCAGATTTCCTGGCCATGTGGTTTTTGAGAAGACTTTTAAAGTTTTTTTTTTATATATTCCTATGTAAAACTTCATCCCCCCACTTGTGGCCCCACCCAACCCTCCGTGGACCATGATTGGAAGAATTTTGAATCTAAACTACCGGAGAATGCTTCCAAACAAATTAAAGCTTTTCTGTCCAAATGGTTTTAGAGAAGAAGATTTCTAATTTATCTTCCCTTTAAAGAGGGTGTTGCCCTTCATATTTGAGCAAACTTGAATTCCTTTCACCCAGTGATGCTTTGTGCCAAGTTTAGTTGAAATCGACCCAGTGGTTCTAGAGAAAAAGATGAATATGTGTAAAGTTTACGACAACAACGACAGACAACGGAGAAATCTTGATCAGAAAAGCTCACTTGAGCCTTCGGCTCAGGTGAGCTAAAAGTATATGATATTCTAGTATGTACATAAGAAATATATTAAGCAGCACAATATACTTTCTATAGTAGTAATATGTTTGAACATTGATACCCTCAGATTACACATTATAGATTGTACCTATTATTATTGATATAGTTTACAATCAAGAAGAAAACATTTTCTTTTCTTTTGAATACAGATCTATTGATTTATAATTCTAGAAACTATTGCTGAAAAAATATATTCAGAATGTATGTTATACATAGTATAAAATTCAGATTTTTTCTGACAATAATTTCCTCAAGTTTCTTTATTTGTTTAAATCTCCTTAATTTAAAGTGAATAATTGTATTCTGTCATCAATTGATTTTTATCAAAGAGAAATAAATTAACTTTGGAGGGGGATAATTTAAAATTTTTATCCCGGAAAATTCCAATGACCATTATTGTTTTTATTCGACAAAGTCTTGTTTAAAGTCAATTAATAACAGAACCTTAATTTTAATACTTTTGTTTAATAGTTAATCATACATGTATGTGTAATACGAAACCTAATAGACTTAACCATTTTTGCTCTTTATATTTTTTTCATTTTTATTGGTTAACGTTCTTTTTTTCAAAACCAATATAAAGGAGAGAAGTTACAAACTTAAGATCCGCAATTAAGTTACTGTTTCTCAAACACATAGGAGTGGATTCGGGACATCTTATCTGAATAAGATTACGTGATAAAAGTTCAGTGTATGTACCCATCATCCCATCATCGGTTTTGCAAGCGTGGATCATGGATTTAAGGATCCTCCACACACCCGGGAAAAGTTTTGCATACAAGCCCATGCTTCTTAAATACTTGAAGATATGGATTTTTAGTATGTGTTCGGCTTGAAAATGAACACAAAAACTTTCAATATAGGGGGAAAATCAACTTTTTAAATTTTACCGTTCTTCATAAAAAATAAAAATCCCTGCAGTATTCGAACTCGGGACCTGCGGGTTGGTAGACCACCCGTTGCGCCACACAGATAGTCACCAAGTTTCAGCGATATAAACTGTTTCTGAATGAGTTGAAATTGCCATGTTGTGACGTACTGTCATAAAAAGAAGAAGTCACGGGGTGTCGAGGATCCTTAAAAAAAAATTTTTTTTGGGGGGGGGGGGTCCAAAGGATATTTGAGTTTGCAAGTTTGCCACGGGAGTCAGAATCATATTTTCGGTAATTTTACAATGTAAATTTACGAAATTTGAATTTTCCAGGCGGACCGCCCACCCCCCCCCCCCCCCCCGGGCAAATGGGGGGGGGGGCTTCGTTAAAAATCACTTTTGTTATTACTTTTGAAAATTTGTAAATTTAAGAAAAATGAATGTTGAGATAAAAAGTGGCAGGCCCATGCCCCCACCTCCCCCCCCCCCCCCCAGCCCCGGTGCTTCGTGTTTGCAGTATTGTGAATTTACATTGATATTTTGAATACTCGTATATGATTGTTGTGTAGAAAATGATCTGGCTTTTAACATACGTACAGGTTTCTAGTAGTCACAGAAACCAAATGGTTGTTAATAATTGATTTGCGTTTGTTCCTGAATCAGCATAAAACATTTAAATAAGGATATATCTTCCAAGTAGCATAGTGGACAATGCACTCGCTTATCACCGCTGCGACCCGAGTTCGATCCCCGTAATCGACAGTGGTTGTATGTGAAAGAGTATGGTGGTCCCCCGCTTGGACACGTGGGTTTTCTCCGGGCACTCCTGCTTCCTCCCACATCAATGACCCCCCTCGCGCTTACCGTGCCAACGAAAGATATTAATATAAGTTGTAGAACTTGTTTATCAATCGTTGTAAAAGAAATAAAGTTCAGTTTAAATATATTATAGCTTGATGCATATATAATTGATGCATATATAAAAGTCGCTTTGAAAGTTTAGGAGTTGGAGTTTATTACATGTTCATAATAAAAGACATTAGGACTAAGCTTATGAATTCGAGAGTGATACTCATACATGTATACATAAGCAAATATGAATATATGCTAGTCGGATATGCATGGTAGCTTTAATCCTGACGATTAAAGGTTCAGTTCTTGGTGACTGTAATATACACTGCAAGAAGCAATTTACATATCCGTGATGTTTCAAGTGGTTTCCGAATTTTATGCTAAAAAGAATAACATGATTTTCTACGTAAAGCATGACAAGATTGGAAAGAACGATATTTCTAGACCATGTTGGGAATACTATACCGTAGTTTGTCATTTGTGGTTTTGAATAATTCAGTACTTTTTCTATTATTAATTCAAGTCGTCGTCAATTGAGCATCTGCACACTTTTCTGCCTCTCCTCTAGGAAGCAGGTTGTACTGTTGAGGACAATAATGTAGGAGTTAATTTGTTCCGGTGTTTGCTCAGTTCCAGTTCCTTATTCCTATGTTTTGAATATTCTTTATACTTGGCTAAGAAGAGGCTTTCGACGATTTATCCCCGCGTTTGATGTTAATGCAACGGTTATTTTACGCGAAATTCAGACAATAATCCGCAAACTAGCGCTATCGGTTTCGATGAGTTAACGTACGAAGTATCTACAGAGGACAATGTGTCTATAGAAACAGAAGACATCAAACGAATATCCATTGATATCTTCACTTCATCAACTGGATCAGCTATATGTCGTGGAATATGAATAACTTTTTCAACAATGAAGAAAACGACCCCGGAAACTTCAGTGGTCCGTGTTATGAGGTAAGATTTAAATTGAGAGAGAGAGAGAGAGAGAGAGAGAGAGAGAGAGAGAGAGGTTTCCATAATTCCTAAAGTTTACAAGTATGACAGTCTTAAATAACCATAATAACCAATTACATTAATATTTATACATGTAAAATGTAAATTTATAAATTGTATGTACATCAAAATTTTGAATGTATTGGAACTTTTAATATTTTAAAGGTTGATCGACATTTACTTTCATCGCAGTTTAATTATAAGTTGTTCCTTTTCACTTGGATAAATCACATGTATGTTATCACCAACTGTATCAATTAGAATTTAGTGATAGTGCTAGTGAGTTTGAATTTTACAAACTAATGTAGATTAATTGGGGTCATACAAATGAAATAATTTAAGATGTTTGATAAAGAATTACTGGTGTATTTTTTTATTTGGCAAAAACTGCGCATTGATGTAGAACTAGGCCTATAACGTTAACCATTTTTTAAGAAATAAAAATAAAATCAATTGGCGTTAGATTGACAAATTGATCCGAATAAGAATTTTCGTAAAAAGGACAGGTAATCACTTTGCGGAAAAGAGCATATTATCATATATTATTCTGACTGCTCTAATTATTTAGTATTTCGTCAGTTTAATTTCTTTCATGATTGCAATATATATATATATATATATATATATATATATATATATATATATATATATATATATATATATATATATATATATATATCGGCCTTCTTGAGAATATCTTTAAACACAATAGGCCTACTGTATTCTTCTTTTTTATAGTATTTTGTATTTATAATAATTACTATAAAATATAAAATACTGGATAACCGCATGTTAGATTTATAACATGATTTTGAAACATGTGGAGAAGTGAGATAAAATTTCTAACTTCTTTGGTCAGGCTACAAGTACTAAAATTGTTTTGACACTTACCCCTCTTCTCAGTCATGGAAAGGGGAATAACTCTAATATAATACACAGAATCGGAACCTGTTGCAAATGTTTGACGTCATCAGCATTCGCCATGAACTGAACAAATCTGAGTGAAGAACAAACTTTAAAACGTCATGTCGCGTCTTAGTTTTGTAAATGTGACATAAATGCTGTAATTCATTATGGGAAAGGACAGATCGAATGGTACCGACGCTGCCGTGCATAATGGCGTCAAGCAACAGCCAAATCGTCAAATGTCAACCGAGTTGTACGATGTATCATCAAAGGTACAGTCTTTATTTATAAATAGTCACATCTGTCGCGTGTCACACGCGTGTACAAATCGTCAACAAACAGCATATTCTGTTCGAAAATGAATTAACTAGGCTTACGATAAATGTAAGCCCGGCAAAGCAAGTAGGGAATTCCACTACAGTCAACAGTAATTATTTACACTGCATGAATGAGAATGTGTGTTCAAATACATACACTTTTCTTTTTCTAAAATCTATCTCAAGCACGGGACCGCTGGACTTTTATTTTTCCCGATAAATTCTTGCAATGATAATGAGATTTTAATATAACTTATTAGGCTTACCTTTATGAACAATTTTACAATAATTAATACATGTGCTGTTATAATTATACAGTAATGTTTATGCCTTAATTAAATACATTCTTTTTTTTATTAAATAGGAAATAAAAAGTCCAAAGGTGGATTGTCTTTGGTTAAAATATCTTTGCATGAGCTTGTTGTACATAAATATATAATGCTAATCAATTTTTTTGATAATATGTCCTATATTAATTACTATTTCACCTTGTTATGTTATATTCCTGCTAAACAGCAATAAGTACAGGTAGCTATAATTGTTAACATACTATATACCTAACATTGTCAATATGTTATTCTAATCTTCATCATGCCTTTGATGAAATTAACACTTGATCATATATATGAAAGAGATCAATAATTTAAAGATCAGTTTCCATGGATATATCATTACACACATCAGGTGTAAACGTTAGCATTAAAAGAACTAATCCACAGTGTTTTCTTCATTAGACATATAAGCATGTAACTTCAAAGTACATTTAGTTTCATTGGCTAGATATGATTTTTTTTAAAACTATAAAGTGGTTGCTTCCTTGGTTTATGTCTCATTTGAATCAGTAAACTGTGAAGTTGACATGGATAAGTTATAAATGGAGTAATGGCCTAATGGGTTACAGTTTTGGATTTTCATTATACAGCAATGTTAGAGATGACAGTATGTATGAAATATGCAATATTAATGGTCAACATTTGGTAGTAAGAAAGCTTTGAGCCAGAGATGAGCTATTTATCAATGTACATGTAACTATAGTCCACAGTGGAAGTAGAATAAATTTGACAGCTGACCAATGTGATTTCCTTTGTGTACAGGTGATGTTGATAGGAGACAGTGGAGTAGGCAAGACTTGTCTGTTGGTTCGATTTAAAGATGGTGCTTTTCTCTCCGGCAGTTTTATCTCCACTGTTGGCATAGACTTCAGGGTGAGTCAATGACCAGACATTGAAAATGAATTCCTGATTTAGTATTTAATCATTTGAACATATTTACGATTTCCCGTTTTCTACCTTGTGTCATCTCATCTTGACCTACATGTACCCTGTGACCTTGACTTCATTATTCCTTAATTTGCATTGTGCAAAGCTTCTAAAAAAGTGCTTTATATAGATAATTACATGGCAATTTTATAACACATTCTATATTAGCTCTCAACAAATGTATATCAGCCCTCGAGCCTAACGGCTTGAGGGCTGATAAACAGCGAGCAAGGGCTATTATGAAATGCGATATAAAAAATGACATGTCATGATTTTTATATCATATACGATGGTCAATCAAAAAATACGAAGACAATGTCTCTGTTTGTCATATATTTTTCATAATAGTCAAAACTTACAAATTAATTTATGCACACACATTTATTGTATTGATATAAAGAATTTCATTCCATTTGATGAAAAGGTAGTTTTGTTACCCGATTTTTAAAACAACAAGTTTCGTCACCACGGCGCACGGTAACGTTGAAAAAATGACGTCAGGATGACGCGCGTACAGTTAATAGAAATATCCAATCTTTATATCACCCTGATTCTGTTATCCTTTTCACCATACAATTGAAATCGGCACTATATCACTTGACATCTAATTTGTTCACATTTGTTTGAGAATCATAAGTTAGTTCCTCGAAGTTTGCATTTTTTTTTTACCGCATGTCTCTTCGTTTACTGTAAGAAAAGCCCTGAAGTCAGATGACGTTGTTTATTCTTTTGACCAAATATTACAGATATTCTACTCTCTCTTTCATACTTTTGATGTTCAAAATACAAATACCACCACCCCCAAAAAATGTTATACAATTAAACACAAACTTGAAAACAATTTTTGACTTATTATTTCCACCATTGAGCATTTTCACAGTTTGTATAGGCTTTTCCCCGAGTTAAATCCACACTGTTTATACTTTTCTTTGCGTCGTGACGTCAGTGTTTTTAGTCAACTTTAAAGGGACTTAGACATGATTTGAGCTCAAAATTTTTAATTTTATTTCTTCATTTTTAATGTTTAGAATGATTAATATGGGTATTTGTAATGCTTTGTCAAAATTTGAAAGTCAAAAATTGAGTTATAAGCAAGATACAGAGTTTGGAATTCTTTGTTTTGTAAACAAAGCTTGAGCCTTGTAATTGTTTGCATATGAGTTTTATTGGTATAAGTTTCAATCTAATGTTGCTTTCTTCTGTTGATAATATTATTTATAAACACATTGAATAAGTTTACCTTAATTACCACCAGTCATTTTGTCAAAGAAATGGTAATTCCATAATTTACATTATTTGTAAACAAATATAAGACTCGAGCTTTGTTTACATAACAATGAATTCTTACCTCTGTATCTCTGTTATAACTTGAATTCTAACATTCAAATTTTGGTCAATCATTCAAAATGTGCAAGTAAACCATTTTATATATAAAAAATAAAAAAGAATTTTTTTTTTAAATCGTGTCCAAGTCCCTTTAAAGAGGACTATCTGTCTTTAGTTACTGATATCTGTTCAACAAAACAATATATCCCGTCTTTATTTAGTACATAAAATATCATGACAGTTCCTAATTTGATGTTTCAATATTATTTGGTTTTAAGCCCAATTTATAGAGATATTACTTTCAACATAATATGGTTTATTGATGACAAAATACAACTTTTGACCTTGTGCCGTGACCTCAATTTTGCAGGATTAGATTCTAGATAATTCTTGGAAATAAAGGAATATATTAACTTTTTGGATTTTAAATTGTTTGAAAATATTGCTAAATTATATGTCTACTAAATTTAATATTAATATGACATTAAGTAACCAAGCTATGGCAAAAGTCTTCGTATTTTTTGAATGACCGTCGTACTTATAAAAATATCAAAGAAACAATAAAAAAAAATCATGTGATGAATGGTTATTGTCAACAAATCCCTCCGTGTCTATATACTTGTCTCTTATAAACTTTCCTATCAAAGCTGTGCCAGCTGTTTGTATACCAAGTTGACGTCAATGTAATTATTTGACATCATACTTGGACAACAGAATTGAACGACGCATACCGATATCTATGTCATAATAGCCAATGATTACCCTAATAGAAAGGAGTGTGTAATAACAACCAAAGATTTTATTACACACCTCTAGCATCTCTAGGGTTGATTACACACGGGTAGATGATTTTTCGATTTATATTGCACCGGGCAGAAAAGGGTATATTTTCTATAAGTATACAATATTATGAAATTTTGAATTATAGTAAGATATGTATTTTTTAGAGCAATTAAACTTTGTCATTATTTTAACATTGAAGTTATCTTTGACATCAAGATTTGTTCAAGCTGTGTTCACCAAACTTACATGTTACATCAATAAATAAAAACTACTAGTTTGAAATTGCTTGTTGAAATAGTATCGCCTTCCCTTGTAGGTGTAGAATTTACTAGGGACAGACTAATAATAACAAGTTTTAAAAATATTCTTTCTGTCACCATATATTATTTTAATGTTAACCCACACTAGTGAAAAGATACATGTTTTATGTTGTAATACAAATGTACCAATAGGTAGGATATTCATGTTCTTGTAGATATTTTATCTTATCTGCTTTTAAAATTTTGTACATGTATTTTTGTCAACAAATAACATATCCAAACTGCAATTATTTATTTGAAATTGTACATTGAAATTGCATTAATTTATCCCTGTTATTCCATGCCATAAATGAATACCGGTACATACTTTAAACTTTTCTTTCTGTATCCTATAAGAATTAATGAAGCTTGACAAGAAATGAAGCTTACATAATTAATTGAAAATGGGCTTTTATCATATTGGTGATGAAACTTAATGAACTGTCTGTAACCACAACAACATGAACAAGGATCATACACTTGTTGAAAGTATTGATGATATTTCTCTAGATTATCTTTTTCTCGGAAGATAAAGTTACTGATTGTGTGTACAAATTGAATCTCATATCATGCCAAGTAATTATTTAGCTAGAAATATCTTTATTTAATATTGATAATATTTTTTGTACCATGATATTTAATCCAATTTGTGTTGTTTTGTTTTTAGGAAAAAAGCTATATATGTACAGATGAACAGTAAAGTTAAACTAAACTGTTATGTCTGATGATATATGTTAAAAGAAGTATAGATCTGAAAGCAAGCAGTTTTATTTGTATAAAAAAAACCCATCATGATGACAATGAAATTGCTGAAGTTGTATAGATTCTAAGTCTGACATATAACCAAGCATAAGATGAACTCATCATGCTAAATCAACTTTGAACTCTCACTCGGAGCACAGCTGTGAAACCTTGATCTACCAACTGTAGCTGATCAATCCTCTTTTGAAACACACTATTCCATGAATAAAAAGATCATTTTTACAACTTTAAAGGCTTTGTTACATATACTAGACAGTCAAATCTAGTTATCTCAAATTGAATTGGGCAGAAAAAAAACTTCCAAATATTTTGGGGTTCATTGAATAAAGAGATATAGTTGCTGGAATTTCAAATGAATTAAACGTACATGTATTTAATTATTGGAGATACCAATGTTTTAGATATACTTAACTTCAATCTATATAGAGTTATTCTTCGTGGATGGGAATATGTATACTCGGATCACTGTTTTCATCTGTGTGTCCATGATTTATATAAAAAAGATATATGAATAATATATATATATATATATATATATATATATATATATATATATATATATATATATAACTATCAGTCTGGAACATTAGAACACTTTTTATCTAGATCAGTACATTTACTGGTAGATGTTTGATATATGTACATGATAAAGAGTTCTATATTGAATAAGGAGATAATGGTATAGAACAATTAAGATCTCTGGTTACAATTAATTTCATGATGACGTGGAAGACTGGAAGTTTGGCCATTTGCACAGGCTTTTTTGTTTAGGAAACACACATTGTTTTTGGTTTAGTTGTGGAAGTACATGTGACTATTTGAAGGAGACTCCTTTGTTGATTAATCTCACCTGCAGATGTCATTCCATTGCTAAGAAATGATATGAATATATTCTTCATTTTTTTCATGAATGAATATATTGTATCAAAACTTACATATACAAAAATTATTAGATTTAAACATAATACATGCTATTTTTTCATATTGATGTGGATACATGTAATGTTGACTTTGAATGTCAAAGTTTATGATGAATCAATTGATTCAAACAAATGCAAACAAACACATATGTGTATATACCGTAACACAAAGTGTTCATTTTGTTTTGAACAATGTTTAAATGTAAAATTATTAACATTATAATTTTGGTTCAGAAAACAATTGTAATCCAGATGTATTAATTCTATTTTCAGAATAAGGTTGTTGATGTTGAAGGAACAAAGGTTAAATTACAAGTTAGTATATTAAACATATTTTTTGAATTCCTTTAACTTATTACATATGGTAAAATGTTTTCTCTTAAATAGCCATTTTCCAAAAAAATATGACATACATTTATACATGTATAAACTTCGGCTCTATGAAGGAGTGATGCTTTTTAAATCCAGATATGATATAATCCAGGTACATAGGAAGAAAATATGTTTAAGGGGAGACAGGACACGTATCACGTGACTTTCATTGCAATGATACTTTGATGTGCTAACTCTATTATGACGTCATAATTGATTTCATTGTATGATGTTAGGATGTCATTTATCCATTATGACGTCATACAGGATTTGATAGATCTTTTTCCCGTACTCAACGGCTCTGAAGTAGTCATTTTCACAACATGAGATGGGGGAAATTTAAAATTTTAATTTTAGAAATGTAAATGTATAAAATCATAAGCCGTTAATATAATCAGGTATATATTCTGATAATGATCCGTTCATGTTAATTGATAAATCTAAATAATGCATTACTTTTTTGATAGTTTAAAACAGAAATTGTCACAAAAGGTCATAATTCCAGAATAAGGGGTATGGGTGATTCCTATTGTAGTATCTTTCTTGAATGGCAAGAAAGTGGCCATGAAAATTTTATAAGTAATAAAGCGCATGCTAAGGTTGATATATGAAATTTTGTTCAAAAATTCATTGACAATTTTTTTTGTGCCATCACATTTTGTTCAAATTTAGAATAAAAAAATTAAAAATTTGAAGCACTGATTTGAGCAATATTTTGATAAAATTATGATATTGCTATGTAAAAAGGCAATGTTGTAATTGATTTTGAAATTTGTTTCCATTCTTAAAATTAATGAATGTAATTTGCAAATAAATTCCATCAAATAAAATAACTATTGCAGAAAATTGAAATTGTTAAAAAAATTCATAATGACAGACAAGGGGGATAGTTCCTATCAAAATATCTCCCTTGCAAGGTAAGAAAGTAGTCATGAAAATAATGCATGTTTAGTGGACATCTAAATCTAAACGTGCTAAGAAAAGCAAAAAATTTTATTGACAAATAATTTTACACTGCAACGTCCTGTCTCCCCTTAAAGATTATGTCAATACTAGTTTTCTAACTGTATTCTATGCACTTGGAGAATATTGAAATTTGCTCTGCAATCATTAGTTGGTTTGTCTGTTGTGTCTGATCAATATCTTGATAGACATATTATACATATACAAACTTCAACAATACACATATTGCTTTGACATGTGGAAGATCCATCTGCATTTATTTAAATACTGCCATACCAATATGATAAAGAAAAATAAATTGTACTAATATGCATTTGCTGTTTGGTCTCAAGAAAGTAATCTTAATAAATATTCCAAACAAAGGCCTATAATCAGAGTAATAGCCAATTTTGAAAATATACTAAAGGTATGGCTGAATCTTTTTGGGGGGAGGGGATGGAATCTTTAAAGAGAGTTATTGTAATTCTGTTATTAACATTTTGTGAATTGGACCCAAAATTTCAAGGAACCTTCTTAGGTTCCAAATTTGAAATACACATGTAAGTTCATTGCAGATTTGGGACACAGCTGGCCAAGAAAGATTCCGAAGTATAACACGTGCATATTATAGAGATGCTAATGGTAGGTTGTATCATTGGACTAAAATGTCATGGTTCAAGTTCATTCAAGGCAGTTTGATGCAGGGACTTTTGGAAAAAGTAGTTCAAATGGATCAGAACACTTTATACATCTCTGTTATCAACAGAGAGAAGTAAAGAAGCTGTTGAGTGTTCCAAGATAATCCTTTTTCTATTGCAGGTATAGCAATACCTGGACCCAATGAATTATACGTGGACTGCCCTGTGTATCGAAATACTCCTTGAATGAACTTGTTCACGGTTAATATACTACATGGCAATTGCTCTTCCAGATCTGGGATACAGCTGGTCAAGAGAGGTTCCGCAGTGTTACGCATGCGTATTACAGGGACGCTCATGGTACTTGTGGTGTTGTAACACTTACTTCTTATGGACGTTGTCTCTGTATAATCACCCATAATTCACCAGTAAACAGAGCTTTTAGAAATTATACTTAAGTTAGTTTAACATTGTTTTGCGCAGTGTTTTTTTTTACCAGTATTTTAAGAGTTCAGCTTATTAATCCTAGATACCCAGTTTTCTGCTATACCCTTATAGAACTTAAGAGGGCTGGATGATTGTTGCCATTTTTAGACTATATTGATCTTCTTGAGAAGAAGAGCTATGTACATAGTCTTAGATTTAGAAAAATATTAAACATTTGAAGCTAAAATGAATGAAATATTTTTTAATCAATAACTGTTTATAGTTAAAAAAAAAAAATTAAAATAACATCTGATAGTTTAAGGTAGATCTTACGGGTTTGTTGATCCACCAGCCTCCTTGATAGATTATATTATAAATATCTATTACTTTTTTTAATGCATGCTGTCAAAAAAAAATGTTTTTGATATTGTTTTACCATTCCAATGAAACTTACATATTTTTTTTGCTTTCTGTGTATAAGTTGATGCCCGTAAAGTTTAAATCATTTCTTAGTGCACAGATTAATGTTTATTATTTTATGTACCCTTATGTTTCAATATCGTTATCTATTACCAAAAAAAAAAACACTGTCTTGGAATTATATTCTAATTTATTAAGATATAAAAATTATATTTAATGTAATTTTTTCAGGAGATGCAAGTAGTGGTGTTTATGGTGGCATACTTTGGCACCCTACATTCAAGATAAATTATGTCAACATGCAAGATAATATAATTATCTTGCACGTTGACATAATTATCTTGCACGTTGACAAATTATATCTTGGATGTTGACATAATTTATCTTGCATGTAGGGGGGGGGGGGCAGAAATATGCCACCATAGGTGTTTTATTGGTTCATGACATGGTTTAATTCTTTTTTTTGTATGTAAATTCATATTGAAACGGTTTCCATTTTAGCACTACTCCTATTGTACGATGTATCAAATAAAGCTAGTTTTGATAATATTCGAGTAAGTAAACATCATTTGTAAAATCTGCATTTGATTTGAATAATTCTTAAACAATATGAAAAACACATAATAGTTTTATTTCAGTTCGTGTTTTATCTGTGACATTTTCATTCTGTTCTAGGCCTGGCTTGGTGAAATAAATGAATACGCTCAGGAGGACGTAGTTATCATGTTACTAGGAAATAAAGCAGATATGACGTCAGAGCGCGTGATACGAACAGAGGATGGGGAACGATTAGCCAATGTAGGCCTCTACTTCATAAATGTCATCCGTATTGATTTATGTGACAGAAAATGATAAAAAATTGTTACTTAAATTACATATATGAAATTATTGGATTTTATTGTGCATCATCTAACATTTGGATGCTAAACAGTAAATGTTTTAGCGATATTGCAATGCAGGACCCAAGCTTTCAGCCTTCTATCATCGCCTTCTTTAATAAAAGAGTTCTTTAAAAATTGAATTATTTTTTTTTAAGATTTGCAATTGAATAATTTTTTAACAATTACCTAAAATAATTTTGATTTGAAATAGCTGCTTTTAATTAAATGTCTAGTAATAAAGTACAAAATTGAATTTGATTATACCCGACTGTAATAAGATTACTAAGTAGAAATGTTTAAGGCAAGTAGTTGAGAACGAATTGCATTTAATTTTGCTTGAATAAATATTTAAATAGTGTTTAGAAAAACGTGGGACTTTGAATGTAATCAGTATACAGGTAGTAAGTGTACTTGAATTTGATGAAAGGTAACGCAAAAAATAGGTTCTCAATATAATTAAAAGGACTGTAAATTTAGAATTTTGACTCTAGTTAGTGCCATGTGACAAAAATTTATTTACAACATATAAACAATTTAACATTAAACTTGTAATAGTATTAAATTGTTGTATGTGAACTATCAATATTGATTTCTAGTCATAAAACCCATACAGAAGTCATGTGACACCCAATTGTATTACCATATGTTTTGCATACATGTAAAGTTTGTTCTGCTTATTGATTGAAATTTTCAATATCAAGTGCAGTATAAATTGAGTTATTTGCTCCTAAATATTTTAACTTTCATTTTCTCTTTAGGAATATAATGTTGCCTTTATGGAAACAAGTGCCAAGACTGGAATGAATGTTGACTTGGCTTTTATGGCTGTTGCAAAGTACGTATAATGATTTGCAATAATACCACCGTGAATAGTATTCTATATAATTTATAAAACTGTATTTAAAACAAAAGGCCCATGGGCCACATCGCTCACATAAGCAACACTAGACGTGATAAAATCGGCTTTATGGAGTCATATACAAAATATCTTAACAATATTATATAATAGATCCTGTATATAAAAAATTCCCCTGCATATTCTTATGTTTATCATTGACCCCCTTCGTAAAAGGATGATTTTACAGTCATACTAAATGTTGGGCATTGCAGTTCTCGAGAAAATGATCAGACTGAAACAACTGTATATGGATTATAAATCTACATCAAACTTTGAACCCATTTTGAGGCCAAAGTATTGTCATGGGACCAGAGTCAAAACAATTTTAAAGAATCAACAATAATTCAAAATGCTTACATATAAGTAAAACCATATATAATAACATTTGAGTTTTTGTGGATAATATAAGTGTTTTCCTTTATAAAACTAGAACACCCTCCCTTCCATGTGGCCCAACCCTAGTCTTGAAGATTATGATTTTGACAAATTTTAATCTACACTATCTGAACTGACTTTTCTAGGCAAATGATTTTTACAGATATTTCCCTTTATATTCATATGTAAAAGTTTGAACCCCCCTCCCCCCATTGTGACCCCACCCTACTCTTAGTATCATTATTTGAACGAACTTGAATCTTCCAAACCTGAGGACGCTCCCACACAAGTTACAGTTTTTCTGGCCGATCGATTTCTGAGAAGAAGATTTTAAAAGATTTTTCTCTATTTATTCCTATGTAAAAATTCGATCCCCCGTTGTGGCCTAACCCTACCCCCAGGGATTATGATTTACTTGAATCTACACTACCTGAGGATGCTTCCACATAAGTTACAGCTTTTCTGGCGAAACAATTTCAGAGAAGATTTTGAAAATATTTACTCTTTATATTCCTATGTAAACATTCGACCCCCATTGTGGCCCCACCCTACCCCTGGGGATCATGATTTGGACAAACTTGAATGTACACTACCTGAGGATGCTTCCACACAAGTAACAGCTTCTCTGGCTGATCAGTTTTATATTTACCCTATATATTCTTATGTAAAAATTCACCCCCCCCCTCTTGTGGCCTAACCCCAGGTATAATGATTTGAACAACGATGATGCTTTCACTTAAGATACAGCTTTTCTGGCTGATCGATTTCGGAGAAGAAGATTTTTAAAGATTTATTTAATATGTTCCTATGTAAAAAGTTGACCCCCATTGTGGCCTCACCCTACCCCTAGGGATCATGATTTAAACAAACTTTAATCTTCACTACCTGAGGATGCTTCCACACAAGTTTCAGTTTTTCTGGCCAAATGGTTTTTGAGAAGAATATTTTTGAAAATACCAACGAATTTTCAATGATTTGTTTATTATCTCCCCTTGAAAGAGGGCGTGGCCCTTCATTTTAACAAACTTGAATACCCTTCACCTAAGGATGCCTTGTGCTAACTTTGGTTGAAATCGGCCCTCGGGTTCTGGAGAAGAAGTCGAAAATGTAAAAAGTTTACAGACAGACAGAAAGACAGACGGACGGACAGACGGACGCTGGACAAAAAGTGATCAGAAAAGCGAATTTTCAAGGATTTTTTTATTATATCCCCTTGAAAGAGGGCGTGGCCCTTCATTTTAACAAACTTGAATACCCTATACCTAAGGATGCCTTGTGCTAACTTTGGTTGAAATCGGCCCTCGGGTTCTGGAGAAGAAGTCGAAAATGTAAAAAGTTTACAGACAGACAGAAAGATATACGGACGGACAGACGAACGCTGGACAAAAAGTGATCAGAAAAGCTCACTTGAGCTTTCAGCTCAGGTGAGCTAAAAAGGAATTAAAAGTCGCATTCGAATAATGTAATAATACATGTACATTTATTAGTTTTGAGTCGCTTATTTTTATTGTCTAACAACAAATGTGTTTAGACAAAGGTTTAAAATGCCTTCTTAAACCACCAGTTGAAATTGAACGATAATGATCAGCCGTAAAAAGGTTAAACTTATGAAATATGATCCTACCGTTTGTTCCATTACTTCCCTTGTAGAGATCTAAAGATGAAGAAGACGAGGAAGCCCACAGATCCCAAGTTTAGTGTCACGGACTATGTTAACCAGGAGAAGCAAAGTGTGGGGTGCTGCAGTAGCTAACCAGTTAGTGCAATACAACAGTGCAAAAGTTCAATTAGAAAGAATTTAAGTGCTGCAGCTGATTCAATCAGTGTCTGTTCCTTTTATTGTGTTTTACCTGGGCTCTAATGTTCAAATTTCCATTGTGTTTTGTATATCCATTGAATCCATGCTCAAAACGTTAAGATATTGATTTGATTTAGAAAGAAAAAATAGTTTACTGATTCAATTACAAAAGGGTTGTCTGTAGTTAATACTTAGTTTCATCATGTTTTGAAAAGCAAAACCTCTTGAGTAGATTATGTTTTATACGTTTTGCAAAAAATAATTAAATCATGATGGTTTTTTTTTCAAAGATAACATTATATACTTGATCCCTTTTCTGAAGGGGCTAGCATACTTTATTGGACCTATATGTTACCTTGTTTCATTACATTTCTTTATATCTGGTTGTGTACGTGATCAAAACCAAATATTTTTTGTTAATTTTAATGACACGCACGGAGGATTTAATCGATATTTCATGTTTTTTATGACCATCAGTGGCATCTTTTTGATGTTATTAGAGTAAAAGTAATTCATGTTTATGATATAATGCACTTTCAATAATTTTTAACATTCCATCTGATAAACAAGCAAAATAATTCTCACGCATGCAAAACCTTTTAGGGTTGATTAATATACACATACTTGCAATCTTCCAAAGTTGTGTTCCGTAATTAGCATCTGATTAAGAACATAAAATGTCATGTAGCATGTAAAAGGATAACTTCACTTTTCTGCAATATCGTCTTGTGTCTTGTCATATCAATTTTATTATTGCTATTATAACATTACTTCTTGGGCTTATAACTGCAAGACACGTGAACATTGATTATATATAAACACTGATTTTTCGGAAAATGAATGTTAAATGAGAGAAAATCATTTTATTTGTTTAAATTGATGCAGGAAACCTGTCAATGAATTCCTTCAAAGTCATACATTACACAATGATTCATCCAAACCTATTTTTGAGATCTGTTTCAAATCTAGAGAGTTGACTAACTAATTAATTGGCTTTTGAGAATTTCAGTATCTGGGTTAATATTAAATATAAAAACTATTTGAAATGTGATTGGTCTTCATAATATATGTACTGTGTACCAGTATTTTGTTTATATTTTCTATTGCGGAATACATGCTCTTTGAATCTTTTTTCGATAATTATTTATTTACATACTGTTTTTTTAAGAATTATCGTCTTTAGATTCTTTTTGAACATTAAAGAAACCATTACCTCAATAGTGAAATCCTTTCTTTAATGTACTTGTCCATTGATTTTGTGTTGTTTATAGATTTTTGCTTTATTATTTATATTGACTGATATACTTTCCATAGAGTATTTATTAGGGTGAAGGGAACATTGATGAGATATAGAACTGTGTATCGCTATCTACAATAGATGTTTTAATCATACTTGATAGGTGTTTTCATAAGATATTTGAAAATTCAAAAAGTTGATTTTGGTAACGTAAAAGAAGTTGCTGTTAACTTTACATGGCATAGAGAAACCTTTACAAAACAATACACGCATAATAATGGTGCTTTGACAAGAATTTAAAAGAAAATGTTGTTATAGTTGCTAAAAAATTTTATAATGGGTTGTGTTTCATAAACATGATACCTCGCGCATTTACAATAGATATAATTGTACGCTGGGACAATGTTCCATGCCAACATTGGTCGCAGCCTTTGTTAAGTTGTTTGTGAAAGTGTTGTTTCTATGTATGAAATGCTAAGATCTGATATTATTGTTTTTAATAAAAATATTCTAATATAAAATGCAGATTTGTTTGATTTTCTTGTTGCTATATTTATTGAAAGTTTGTTTTTATCCATCACATAAGAAACTTTAGCAAAATTGTTTTCAAGTGAATATGTTTTAAAGTCAATACTAGATAGAACTCAACATATCGATGGATCATACAAGTTTTTTCTCTATTAAAAATGTAAATGAATTATTAAGCCGTAGGGAATACGAGTTTTACCTATAAAGAGGTAATAGTAAAATCTTATTATAATTAATATTAGTTGGTAATTAATTACATGTTATAATGTGCTTGGAGCCTGCCTTCTGTATTCACAAATTTTGTGACACTCCGAGAAAACACTGGATATACGGTACAAGATTATGCGTGTATATAATGGTACTAGAGAAAAATATTTTTAAAAACTTTATATCACAGATAACTTTTATTAAAACTTTGTACAGTTTAATTTGAAGATAAATAACAACAACAACAATTCTCCGTGTGATGAAATACGAATTAGTAGAATGGCCATTCAAGAAAACATTATTCAAACATACTTTGCAATGTATCTATTCTTTTTGACACATTTTTTTTACAAACTACGCCAGATAATGACTGAGTCATCTAATTAAAGGAAATCTTGATAAATCAATAGATTATCTAATAAGGTGAAGAAGGCGGAGTTAATTAGTATTCCCTAAGGATATTACATATGCAATAACTAACATATCATCGGTGTTTGCGATTAATCAGACAAGAAACATAAAAAACCCACCTCACCAGTGTACCACCTCACCAGTGTACAATGTGATGATACATCTTAGACAGGGTCAAACGTAACTGTTAAAGATTCATTAATTTTAAAAGAAAAGCAGAAAACAATCGTCTTCTATCTTAAAGATACAGGTGGATTTTCGTATCTTGTAGTTTTCCCTTTACGTCTCCAAGCAGGCGGGTAACTTTGGCTTTACGCGGGTGGTTTGAATGTAAATGAAGCTGTGAAAATTCCTCTTGTTTTACCCCTTTCTTCTGTTATAAAAGGAAATCAAGTTATAAATAATATATTATATTCTAGAAGGTTTATATGACCAATAAGCACAATAAACATGAAATGACTAATTATATTTACCTGTAAATCACCAAACTCGTTGAATGTATGTCTTATCAAAGCCAATACGTTGGAAACCTCAATGCTCCCATTTCGCATGGACTGTATTTTCTGCATATTTTCTAAACAAAAAGAAACAATTTTTTGCATTGCTTTTTATGTGCATGCTTTATTCGGTAACATTATTCCGACTTTAAAAAAAAAACCTGAAGACAGTTATCCTTTTTGGGTTTTTTCGAAATATACTAGTCAAAATTTCTAACGCCCCAGGCAAGTTTTTGTATTACACTGTTCCTAATTCAAATTATTTTGACCAGGACAATGATTAAAATTTAAATATAAACAATAACAGAGCATTTAAAAAAAGAACTTATTCAAAATTTTTTTGAGGGCTTCATGTAAAATTCAAGAAGGTATACAGGAACCCTACAAAATGAAAACCACAACATCGCGCGCGTTCCTCATTCGCACTAATAACAACATCTCACGGAGATCCCACAATTGAATAAAAAACCTTTGTGGAAAGTTATTCGATTTGTTTATGTGGCTAGTTCTGCGAAATTCGGATGCTAAGGAACTGTCTCAATCTTGGAATTATCTCGTCCAATTCATATAGAAATGTGTTATAAAATGTGCAGTGCATTTACGCGTGCTGTGTGGTGTTTATTAGAAAGGTGAGTTACCCTAATGTAGCGGTTATGTTGATGTGTCATTACATGACGTTTTGGCCTTCATGGTAGGTCTGTTAAAAACACTTCCGGTTGCATTGGATTTCCGGTCAAACCTTAGAATGATTTTGTTGTGTTTGTTAAAAAATCTAGAGATCTGTGATTAATATTACGAATTTAGTATAGCTGTCATATTGCTCCAGACATCGTTTTTAAAGGTAAAAAGTTAAAAAAAGCAATAATTGTGAAAGGAAACATATCGTGAATCACGCTCTGCTTGAGCCACGCCAACTGATCTCAAAGGTTGTTGAGCAGAAATGCGCTGCGTTTTACCCAATTGGGTTTTTGTTTTTTATAAGCAGTAAAGGACAGGGAATAGATCGAATCGAGTCGTTTTGAAAAACACATCCGAAACACTAATCGAACACGCACTCCATGCTTTTTAACAAATACGGTCATGGTCGAGTAAGTACCTACTCGATTATATTTTTTTACATTTACAGTTGAGCATTTTAAACAGCAGTCAATAGTGGCAACGACTTAAAACTGATACCGGGGGTATTAAAGTTTTCTTAATAATAAAAAATGAAAGTGGGGCGTTAGGAATTTTGACCAGTATATTAAGTGTGCGTGCTATAAGTATAGGGATAATAGTGAATCTTTTATTCTTTATACAGATATCTTGATGTTTGTATAAAATATTTGAAAAATTCACCATTTTCGTTCCTATTCTGTAAATCTTCTCTTCTTGTTTTGAAGCTGAAAAACATTCCAAAGAAACTTTTGGTAGATTTCCAACAGATATCAACAATGCCAATGGTGTCCGTGTATTCTGCCAACTCGGCTTTTACTTCCGCAATACTTTTGTTCAGTATAGCAGCAAACATCGTCAGTAACATCATTATCACGAACACCATGTACGTGAAGTAGTAAAACTGGGCAGTCTTTGGAGCAGCAGCCATCAACGTGTCAAGTTTATTCTTGCCAATAAAGGTATTAGCAAGTGTACTGCAGGTGGCAAAAACGCTTTTGTATCCTTCAAGGTGCACGCCAAACAAAAAGAAGCCAAAAACTACAAATGCAGAAAACATTACAAAAAATACCACACTGAATCCTGCTATTTCCTCTCCCGCATTGGTAACTACGGCTATTATTTCTGTGAACTTGCGATTATAACCAAGAATTCGAAGCATTTTTAGGGTAGAAATAAAGACCATTATTGCAAAAAGTGCATTGAATAAGTTGTCCCATACAACAATGTGTCCAAAATTTATAAACTGATTCGTTCCTGTCAAAATGTTATCCGAGTACATTTGCATCGCCTTCTTTGCGTCTATGTAGCGTAAAATGTATATCCCAATGCATGAAAATCCTAGAATGGTTAAGATAAAATCAATCATGTTCCATGGGACTTTTAAGAAATTCAAGCAACCTTTCGTGGCTGTTTTATATACGATTCGGAAAAGGTGTCCTAGTAGGTATGTAATGATTACAATGTAACAGAGAATGGCATATGCTCCAACTTCATCCGATGATAACACTGGTCGAAATGATTGTATATCGGTCCATATCAGAGTTCCCCCCGTTTCAGGGAATTCGCAGAGAAATATTACGTATGCAAATAAGTTTGTATTTGGATTATAAACAGTAAACTCTAGAAATATTGCCCTCGTAGCCCTGTCGATCCAATGATATTTCATCAGTTCATTTAGCATCGCAACTGCCTGCTCTCTGTTTTTTGTAAATTCCAAAATATATCCACCACCACTGTACGAATTATAATCGCCGAGTATGGAAAAGCCCCAGATGTCTTTCGCATTCGTATACTTCCAAGCATTTGCGGTTATGAATTTGCTTTCATAAGTGATGCCGCTACATGCTGTTTTGTTGTAAGAATTCCAACCAAGACAATGCGGGGAAGTCTCCTCATCTAACTCCGAATACTTTTCAACACAATTTTTCGGCCACGTAATGCTCCAGACTGTACAAATTTCTACAACCAAAGATATAAAATTTAATAAAAAGCAAAACTAATTTCATGTTTAAAGTTAGATATGACAAACTTAGAAGATATCAAATGGAATTTACTAGGTGTCTTTTAAAAATGATTACTTAATGCTTTGCAAATAATTTAAATAATACATGTTTATTTGTTTTGTTTAATAATAATAATAATCATAATAATAATAAACTATTTGTTTTATAAATACCATTTATGACACTTGACGAATGTTGATTATTAGTAATGTTTCATAACTCGTACACACCAGTACATTTCTTAATTATTTGTATAATAGATTATACTATGTTGTACAAAAATAAATCGTAATCTTGGTTTTTTTTTTATTATGCTAAAATAATCATAATCACATACATAATATGACAAAATGATAAGTTTATGTTGTAAGTAAGAGTACCTGAATCTAAATTTTAAAAAATCCTTACACCTACATTTGATGTATTGTCATTACAATTAAGGATGGCAAACACGGTTTAACTTTGCAATAAGCCTTGGTCTCATAGCTAAATTTTATTTTGATTTCAATTTATATTTTAAATAATACGAATAACAGACAAGGTATGTTAAATAAAAACACTTTTATATCTATCGGAATGAGGATTGTAGAGCCAAACGAAGTTAATTTGTATAACTGCATATGATAAATATTATGTCATAACTTGTCAAGAATAGTCATGCAGACATTTTTGTAAAAATTAAAAACATTTATTTGTAAATAATTTTAAAAGTCATTTATAAACAGTCAGGAAGTCATTTTTAAAATATATTAAAAAATTTCAAATATCACACTTTCTAAATATTGATATTCATTGGTAAAATCTGTAAAAACATATCATGTCCAAATAAAAAAAAAAAAGATTCAGTTTATTTATTAACAAATATCGGAAATTCATTAACAGTTTTTTATCGGTGTGTTCTAATGAAATATTAATATTGCACCAATCAACTATATATTTTAATATCTAAAATGTTTAATTTGTAGAATAACAGATCTTTGTCTTTTTACATGTACCTTAAAGGTATTAAAATCATATGAAATAATTGTGTATAATTATCCGTCATCCAACGACAAAATCATAATTAAAAAACATTCAAAGATCTACTAAAACAAGAGGCCAATAGGCCTTAACGGTCACCTGAGTACCATAGCCCATACACAAAATAGTCGAGGAGTCTCATAAATGCATTTAATTGAGTTTCATAATGGATTAGAAGATTATAATAATGTAATGAAATCCACCTCCCTGCCTGAAATCTTTTGGAAAGGACTCTTCACCCTATATTTTATCACAAGACTTGAAGCTCTTAACAGAGTGTATGGCATACTAAAGAAGAGGTGCCCAGATTCCATTCAATTTATTTAACCCAGGTATGTTAACTTCCAAATAGGTTATATGTTTATATGTTTTCATAGATAAACTAAAACAAGGTGGCTTGTATACTACTTATTACTTTACTATTAACAAGTCTATTTGTTTATCCTAAAAAAAAATTAAAAACTGTTTTTGTTTCAAATGATAAAAATATTTGCATACATGTAACTATTTTGATCATATAACTTTATAATTACATTCTATTTAATGATTTATTACTAAATATGAACAAGCCAAGGAAGATAACTCCATTAGGCCACACCAATTTGATTTCTTGGTCTTCGGATTCTAGGCAAAACAAATTTGGGCGAGCGGGCGCTTTATTAATTTTAAAATTAAAAAACTGAAATTGAAAGTTTTGGGGCGACATGAAAAAAATAGAGGCGAGCGATTACATTTTATTTTAAAATGTCATTTTTTCCTTCGAAATACTTGTAAAAAGCATTAAAAGTTGGTGACTGTATTCGCAATTGTATCAGACCCCTCCTGATCGCTAATTCTATCCACACATAGTCATTATTTACATGAAACCTTGCGGACAATCTACCGGAACATTTTTGGTATTATCAATGACTAATTAGATATACCGGTAAAAGAACCAAAACTTGAGCGGAAAACGGAACGAAAATTTCCGGGTGCGGGATGTATTTTTTAATATTATTTTTTGGAAAGCCTTTAGGCACGTGCTCGCGGATCCGGCGACCAAGAAATGAAATTGGTGTGGCCTTATGAAGAAGCAAGGGAAGATAACTCCATTAACTGTTATAATCCTCTTCCCTGAACTCTTTTAAAATGCTTTCACAATATCTTATCAATAACTTTGATGGACAGCTTCATTATTTTCCTATATTCAATGATTAATTAGTAAATATGAACAAGCCTAAACACCTGTCCCAGGGGTCATAAATTTCACAATTTAGGTAGAAGACTTCATGGACATCATATCCATGCATTTAGTTTTTCACAAATATATATGGGAGTAGAGAAGAAGAGTTTCTAAAATTTAATACATTTTTGCTATATGGCCACATTGGCCCCACCCTTGAGCCTGAACCCCTGACACAGGGACCATAAATTTCACAATTTTGGTAGAGGGCTTCATGGACATCATATCCATGCATTTAGTTTTTAACAAATATCTATGGGAGTAGAGAAGATTTTCTTAGATATAATAAATACATTTTTACTATATAGCCATATTGGCCCCACTCTACAACCTGAACCCCTGACCCAGAGACCATAAATTTCACAATTTTGGTAAAGGGCTTCATTGACATCTTAACCATGTATTTAGTTTTTAACAAATTTCTATGGGAGTAGTAAAGAAGATTTTCTAAGATTAAATACATTTTTACTATATGGCCATATTGGCCCCACCCTAGAGCCTGAACCCCTGACCCAGGGGCCATGAATTTCACAATTTTGGTAGAGGGCTTCATGGACATCATAACCATGCAATCAGGTTTTTCCTCACATATGTGGGAGTAGAGAAGAACATTTTTGAATATTTTGCTGTTTTTTGCATATTTAGCCCTACCTGTGGCACCCTGGGGGTGGTAGAGCCACCAATTTCACAATTTACATTCCTCTTACCATAGAGATGCTTCACACCAAAAATGGAAAAAATTGGCCTTGTAGTTTTTAAGAAGAAGTTAAAAATGTAAATTGTTAACGCACGACGAACGACGACGGACGAAAACAGATATAAATAGGTCACCTGAGTTTACTCAGTTGACCTAAAAATTGGCGTGGAAATATCCTCAAGTTATTTTCGGTTATTTCTGAGCTTACCTCGCTTTGATCTCATTTGTCGTAACCGAGCAGGCCCAACTCGAATGCTTGAACTGTCACCAAACCATTTCTTATCAATTTCTGACAGAGATATTCCTCGGTAGTCATTTACAGGATAGAAAGTTGGAATTAGCGTTCTGTTGATCCAATTTATGAAGTCCTTTGTTTCATTGATCTACAAACAATGAAGGGGAAGTACTGTTTAATGAAAAAAACTCTACAATCAATCATCAACTGCCTAAAATTTTTAACATATTAAAAACAATTACATTAAATTATTTTTTTTTCATTTATCTATCAATTGAAAAAGTTTATTTAGAATCTATGTATCAATTATAAGTACATACTCCTGAAAATCCAAGCTGAGAAACGCCATTTGCTAGCAAGTAGTTTTCTATATTCCATTTGTAATTAAAGGATCTCATATCTCTTTGTAGGTAACTTGCACTAAACAGGACAAATATAAACACGGCGAAAAATAAAATGTCGTAAGTGGCTTTTCGAGCTTTCTTCTCCTCCAATCTTCTTTTTCTAAGAAGTTGCAAATCCTCTTCATTCGGTGGTTCATTTTTCTTAAGAACATTGTTCACCAGTGCTGGAATGTACATATAAAATCAGACAAAACAATTTAAAAAATTTCACGTTATAAATTTACTGATCCCACTGATTTGATCTTCTAATACTGATTTACTTCCAGTGTAAGCAACTAATTCTTTTAAAAAATGCCATTCTACTCAAATGATAGAGCTTAGGTCAGCTAATGCATCGCCAGATGCAAAGTATTGTCACGGTGAACTATGGCTTGAGAATGCTGGCAGTGCATTATTATATATCTTCTGTAAACAAAATCTTACAAGTGAACATTTACATGTCTAATCTTAATAAGATTGTCTTTAATCAAACATGTACCTAAGATTAGATAATAAATCTAAAACAGACATTTACATTAACGCAACTTTATTTGAAATAAGTACATTCTCAATTTTTTAAAGAATTCTCTTTAAGGTGTAATATCCCTCTGCTATTAACTTAACCATATATTATTTAAAACATTTCATATTAATTTCCATCAAAGTCAATATCAATAGATTCAAATGAAACATAGTTGAAATGATTAAGCGCTGGTATATTTTTCAGAAATTGATAATGTGTCTAATCATGATATGTATAAAACTAGACATAGTGATACGAAAAAGCAAAATTTTACAATCGCAGCATAAAATTAAAAATATTAACTATATGAAAATAATATATAGTTTTATACATTGCCAATTCATATTACAAAACATAATGAAGCGCTGCTTTTTAGTTCAGAATAGCACTTTGTTGTATAGGTTTGTAACAAAATTTGCTTCAATCAGCAAAAGTTATCTTTCTTTATCATATACTATTGAAGTATATACATGTTTTACATACAGTAGATGACAAATTGCCACAATTTCTAATTTTTCAGAAAAGGTTTTCTGTTTTAAATTTGGATAAGATAATAGTGAATGGATCCATATGTTTTAGAAATGCTAAAAATGTAAACGAGATCTAGAGCATTTTGTTATAACACAAACAGGGGATCAAATTAATGATCTTCCAGAAATCGGTGTACGATCTCAATATAGGGATATATTGTCTTGAATAAAATGTGACACTGTTTTTTTTTTTTTTAATTTTGTTGTCCCATATCTGTTCTCTCAGAATAGGAAACCCTTATTCAATTTAAAACATTTAATGTTTTAAGTTTCAAACAACGATGATAACAACGTCTAGCGTTTGCAATTGTCTTGATCATGTTTTTCCCAAATATATTTCATTCACCTTTGTGAAAGAGCTGTAAATAGATAGAAAAAAAATTCATACAAACATTCTCTGGCCTAAAACATCAAACACATACTGTTCATGTACTGAACTAGTACATAAAATTTAGTTACATTTAAAAAAAATCCATTTGGGGGAGGGGTATACATGCAGATATTCCGTTCAAATTTTCTTTTTCTATATTGGAATATAAATAAATGTCGCCTTCCACCATAAAATTGGGTACAGCACCGCCTCCTTTGATGCTTCATGCCTTAAATCCAAATTCAAAGGTCCTGTGCAAATCCACGAGTTTTAAAGATATTGATATTAAACTAATGCCTATTTAATCATAACTATTTAAGTTCTTTCGATTTTCGCATGACATCATCAGGAGCATTCTGGACTAATAAACCGTAATTGTCTTTAATAATAGTGTTATGAAATTCATTGTTCTGGCAATATTTCTTAATTTTTAGTTTTGTTTCAAGACATTTTAAGTTATTTAAAGTGAAATGACAATTATATTTAGCAATTTAGATAGTTGTTTTAGATGGAATTGTGAAATTCAATGAACAAGACGCCACTAGGCCTTTACGGTCACATGAGTAACATAGCCCGTTCACAAACTTCTCGAGTTTCATTCGGGAGTAGAAAAAAATATAAAATAGAAATGACGACCACCTCCCTGCCTGAAATCTTTCAAAAAGGACTATTAAACCTATAGTTTTAGCAAAAATCTTAATAACCATAATAGAGAGCCTGACCTGATATTGAAAATGTGCAAGACTCATAGAAAATAATTTTTCCATATTTGTTAACTTTCAGGTAAGGTTTCATGTATGTTTTCATAGAAAAACTAAAACAAGGTGGCTAGTATACATGTTTTATTTAAAACCACCTCCCCCATCCCTAGGGGCAGACAGAAACTCTCCCTGTGGGCATTCAACAAGAAAGAAGTTTAAAAGCTATAAAGTGTTTCTCACTTTCCAGTTCCAGCTTTTGATTAGTTAACATTCAATGGCATTTAATCACCATCTGGCATTTATACCAGAATCATTTAAATGTGCTGCTTATCAGTGATTTTGGTTAACCAATTATTACTTTACTATTAAAAGTCTATTTGATTATTTAGAAGTTCAAAAGATACACATTGGTAATCACAGATTACAAAGCTTACCAAAACGAGGCATCACCTTTGAGGCATCACCTTTATGATACCACTATTATATATTATTATATTATCATATTATTATATATCATTATACTACCACTATTATATAAAAATCATAGTTGATGATTTTGGATATTCATGGATACTGTTTTGATACAATAACTTATAACATATGTAAAGTAATTGTTTGATAATCATGTTCATCTTATACAGTATTGTACGATACAATGTTTATCAATACGCTAATTTAATTTTATTCTGGTTGTTACGTGCTTTCTGATTCGCTATATAATTATTTTATATCGTATAAAGAATGTTGCCTACATCATGGTAAGTTTTACGTCAAAAAGGTATCAATCCGCCTGACGTAACGTTTACATTTTGCACGATTTAATGTCGATTAAGAGTCAAATGACTGTTTTTATCTTCAATTAATAGTTTCGCAGTTTATAAAGGGTACACTGCCACAAACCATTTAAATCATTTAAACCTAATAAATATTGAATTCCTTAAATAAAATACGATATTGCATCCTATGATCCTATGATCCTATGATACTATACAATATTGTGTCAATTGATATATATATATATATATATATATATATATATATATATATATATATATATATATATATATATATAAAATACCAAACCAAAATATAAAGTATCGTATATAGGGACACAATATTATACAATATCATATCATATGATACAATATTATATATAACAATGTGATACGATATAATATAATGTGATACAATAATCTTTGATACAATATCAAATTATATAATATTCTATCATAATATACAATACTATATATAACAATATCATATGATACAATATCATATCCTGATATACTAAAAATTGATATTTTATCATACAATATCATATTTTTTCCAATATTATATATATATATATATATATATATATATATATATATATATTAATATATATATATATATATATATATATATATATATATATATATATATATATATATATATATTATGTACGTTCACCTGGAGACGGATGTTAAAATCCAGAAAGCGCTTGTTAATAGAAACTTAGATACGAACTGTGTATTTTGGTTTTTCTTTTTTATATACATATATATATATCGTATCATACAATACTATATCATAAAAATCATGTTATATCATTTAACAACAAACACATCTATCAAGCAAGTTTGAGCGAGGTGGGATTGTTTAAGCATACTTGATAATGGAGTCAAGGCTCTGTATCTGATGCTACCTTTGTGATTTTGAAATAGTACTATTATCTATTGAATATGTGACTTATTTCAAAAAACTAAACATCATACAGAATCCGAAACCTATGGCCCAGATTCAGCATTCAAACCCGTCAAGTGCAGAGTATCATAAGACGCACCATCCATGCAAGTTTGGTGGTTAGGACCAGTAATAACTCAGATATAATCATCAAAGGGCACCTGCTTCAAAAACTTTAACCAGCTCTAAAAATCTTAACATCCTCCAGCATCCGAAACCTATGGATATATTCAGCATTCAAGCCTGTCTGTCAGGTGCATCAGTATCATAAGACGCACCATCTATGCAAGTTTGGTGAAGTTAGGACCACTAATAACTCAGATGGATTTTGCATTAATCATTTATTGTTGATAATAAATTCTTTTTAAATAACGGGAATCTTAGGAGACAATATGCATGGCTTTTTTTTTATTTTAAAGTAATCATTTGATTTAAGGATTTTATTCATCAAAACTAAATCGGTTTTTTTCAAAGCTTAATACTCCTATTCATTATGATTGAATCATGGGGGATTTTTATGCATTTAAGCTAGCTCTTATGTACGTTTCGTGGTACTAGTATTTGCTTGAATAAAGACTTTACGGCATAGCCCTGCAGATCATTTTAGCCGTTTTTCACATATCATTTGAATATAAAACTGGAACAATTTGTTCGCGAAATCCTTAAATAAAGTTTAATATTTCTGCTTACCAGTAGTGCTCACCGGAACATTTACTTTATTTACGTATATGATCAATTCTAAATATGAATGGTCTAAATTTTACCGGGTCAACACCTTGTGCTAGGATTCATCTTGGTATCTGTTCTTACTGTAATTACAAGCTTTTTAAGCAACCGTGACCATTATCACTTATAAAACTAAAAATTATAAGTTTCCATTTATTTTTCATATTACATTGAAACAATTGTATCATATATTTTGCATTTAATAAATTAAACTAACGGTCCGTTGTTGCTTTCTTTGATAATTTGTGCATGATTTGAATCTTTGGTAACCATCAAACACAGTGCAACTGCCAGCAATAGCATATTTGTATTTGGCATCATTCAGAAGTTTCAAATGATATTTTGTTATCAGTAGAGGTGAATACTAAATATGTTCATTACCTAGAAAATTCTGTCTTGAATCCCCGTTATTATGACTCGATGCTTTCCGTAACTCGTCAAGGTCAATTGAAGGAGGTTTTTCTTCTCTCATACTTTTGAATATGGTGGCAAAGATCAAAGAAACAAACACTACCTTGATTAAAAAAAGATGTTAACATTGTTATTATGATTTTCAAAAAATACAATTATAACAGTTATTATAAAATAAAGGATTAAAATGAGTTATTATCAAAAAAAAAAATTCTATAACTTCATTGGTTCATAATTTTTATGTTCTTAATTGTAAAATCAAATATCCGTACCTTTAATGGATCAACGAACAAAACTGATTCAAGAAAAGAAAGCAAGAAAGAGGTAAGCCATTCTTCGGATTTCTCTTTCCCCCACTCCATGCTATAAAGTAGCAGGAAAAATGCACATGCTGCAGCTGCCAGAACAAGAGTAATCCAGGCCAGATAGACAAACCAGAATGGCAGGTTCAAGTTATTGTCAGTAAACATAATGTCTTTATTCAGTTCTTGGAGAATACAGTTGCTTTTTGAAACGTCGTATTTTGCTGAATTATTCTTACCGTCTTTATTTGTGATAGTGGAATCGGTATGCTTTTCTCGTCTTATTTTACTCTTTCTAAAAGCTATTATTACAAATAGGATAGGTGGTGTGGTAATAATGACACCAATTACTGAGACATACAATGTAGACAATGAAAATCGGATGAATCCTATCTCCATTTGTAATGAAGAATTATCTTCAGTGGAGGATTTGAAAAACATGGCATTCGAAATCATGACCAGTAATAGAAGAACCATTAAAGTAGTCAATCTTTGGACTCGACTGAAACGGCTTATGTTTGGTCGTAAAAGAAGAGACACCCATAAATGATGATCCGTAATATTCATCTGTGTATTCTCGTTCATCAGTGCTTTAAAGGAATGTACATTTTCCTTTGTGGATACAGGGAGCACTCTTTCGATCATCCCATCATCATCATCCAGGGAAAGCCATTTGTCACAGAGAAATACGTATCTAAAATTTGATTTAAAATAAATTTAAAGAAAACCCCACATACCTTAAAAGATGAATTGTTAAACTTAATCAATATCCATTGCATTGGTATGCAATTTCCATATTCTATTTGATATACCCAGTAAAATTATTCCAGTGTTCAAAAAAGAAAAGAACAATGATATTAGGGCCAAAAAATGTGTTCTTGCTGAAAAAGTATATATATATATATATATATATATATATATATATATATATATATATATATATATAATAAGCACAAACATTGCAATAACTCTCAAATTGACATATACCTGCCCATAGTGAATGATACAGATATACATAAAGCACAGAGAAATTCACCTTATTGGAGCTCCACTTCCGCCCCGGCCGGGGCTTGAACTCACGACCTATGGAACCCATTCTCCTAGCAGTGAGCGACCACCGCGCTAACCACTCGGCCATCTAGGCAAGACAAAAAATCTTGCTTTCGATGACGAACGGAACCTAGCGCGCTGGTCGCTCACTACACGGTCGTTTGAGATACAGGTGGAATACAGTTAAACGACAATTTGAGAGGATCGAGGCGATACACATTGCATAGATATATACATATAATAAGCACAAACATTGCAATAACTCTCAAATTGACATATACCTGCCCATAGTGAATGATAAAGATATACATAAAGCACAGAGAAATTCACCTTATTGGAGCTCCACCTCCGCCCCGGCCGGGGCTTGAACTCACGACCTATGGAACCCATTCTCCTAGCAGTGAGCGACCACCGCGCTAACCACTCGGCCATCTAGGCAAGACAAAAAATCTTGCTTTCGATGACGAACGGAACCTAGCGCGCTGGTCGCTCACTACACGGTCGTTTGAGATACAGGTGGAATACAGTTAAACGACAATTTGAGAGGATCGAGGCGATACACATTGCATAGATATATACATATAATAAGCACAAACATTGCAATAACTCTCAAATTGACATATACCTGCCCATAGTGAATGATAAAGATATACATAAAGCACAGAGAAATTCACCTTATTGGAGCTCCACCTCCGCCCCGGCCGGGGCTTGAACTCACGACCTATGCAATGTGTATCGCCTCGATCCTCTCAAATTGTCGTTTAACTGTATTCCACCTGTATCTCAAACGACCGTGTAGTGAGCGACCAGCGCGCTAGGTTCCGTTCGTCATCGAAAGCAAGATTTTTTGTCTTGCCTAGATGGCCGAGTGGTTAGCGCGGTGGTCGCTCACTGCTAGGAGAATGGGTTCCATAGGTCGTGAGTTCAAGCCCCGGCCGGGGCGGAGGTGGAGCTCCAATAAGGTGAATTTCTCTGTGCTTTATATATATATATATATATATATATATATATATATATATATATATATATATATATATACAAAGGTACTAAAAAAAACAAAAATATTTGAACAAACTAACAATAGCAGCGCAATAAGTGATTACATTTTTCACGATTCGATGATCTCCATTTCGATTTTGATGACAAAAAACTCGTAGGATCATATAGATAACAAATAACCTTACTGGTAGAAATAACAGATGTAATGAATGCCAATACTTTAATAACACGCCACTCACAGCCTTTACTTGTATATACCTGTCTCTTTCTTGAAGGTCATCAACAATGACACGATTGAGATACCAGCTTTTGTATACACCTTTTCCAGTATTATCATGCCAAATGCGAAGGTATCGCAGGTCTCCTAAAGGTTCTTTAGTACCCATAAAGTATCGATTGATGCTTGCCATTCCAAATCCCTTTTACAATACAAATCAGATCATTGAACTTAGGATTAATGTTTTACAATTTACGAAAATAAAAATAGTAAGATACTATATTATTTTGATTGGCAAGCAAATTCTTGGTCATTTACGAAAATAAAAATGGAAAGATACAATATTGTTTTGATTAGCAAGCAGATTCGTGGTTATTTAAAATAAAATCGAGATTTCACTTTTAACATAATATATAATAATTTCTTTTGCTATCATTGAATTCTGAAAATGATATGAGTTTGTAAGATATGATCGGATAAATGTACTGCTTATATATGTACATTAAAACGTTTGAATCCTTTTAGACCAAGTGACCGACCCTAATTCGTAATATAAGAAGAAAATTTATTATATATTTTTGTTTACTAGTCCTTACTGTTTCACAGATATCATGACTTCCCATGCTTTATGTAAATTGTGATCAAATTATCAGTATTTGATATAAAGACAGATAAGATGAACAATTTTTCTATTGCACTTAATAACAAAATACTGATCTCGAAAGTGTTTTAAATAATTTTGTGCGCATAGCTTTTAAAGTTTACCCTTTTCTTTATGTTTTTTTATTTAAGCACACATTGCATTGCTAATTCACTGCGTAGTTTTTCATAAATGTTTCAGATGTCTGGAAACAAAATTAAAAATATGTAAACATTTTTATTTTGAAGATTTTTTTTTAATTTTCAAATACAATGTCATAATATTCAAGTTAATGCTATTAAATTTGTAAACTGTTGAATAAACTAGATCTAAAGACCAACTGATGTATTTTTTATTAGATGAGCTAGCGTTTTTTAATAGCAATTTAAAAAAATCTCGAATTTCTTTATTTACAAATGTATCTGAATTATTCTACATAGTTCTTTTCCACCATAAATATATCAATGCCAAATAAGCACATCGACAATTTATCGTCATTATTACCTGAACATCTAAACATTATATATCTAACTATTTTGGAAAATTGATTTCCTTGACTTGCCGATCTAAATTTCCAAATCCTCCCATTTTCTTAACAGCAATCTCTACCAACATTTTAACCAGTTTAATTTTATGAAATCCAAAAACTTAACATAATTTCAAAGTACATGCATGTATTTTTTTTATTAAACAAATAAATCATGTTTCATAAAATTGAATTAAGTAAAATGTATAGCTGACGGAAGACTTTTATGACTAAAATACATTAAAAAAGTGTTGAAATATAAATTATATTAAATATTAAATGAACAAACTTATGATAGAATGAATGACATCCATCTTTGAAAATAGAATACTGAATACAGATTAAACAAACCTCTTTGATTCCGTCTGATAAAACTCTAATGCCAGAGTCTTCTTCGTTTCCAACAAGTACGAAATTGACGTTTGATTTTGTTCCTGCACCCCGTCGCATTCCAGTTTGTACAGTTAACAGGTAAAAATAATTATCTTTCACATCATGATCCACCAAAAAATAAACGGCCCACTAAATAGCAAATATGTTTGATACATATGTTTGATACAAAGCCGCATAAAGACCACACTCATAAACCCGAAAAATTAATGTTATTTGTATATCAATGGTTTGGTTTGAAGAAAAAAATCTTATTCCATTTTACTGGTTTTGGTATTGATAACCGTAGCACTTTATCACATACCCTTGTGAGGTCCTTTTTATCTTCCCTTCGTAAAAATATTGCTGCTATGATGTAGATAACAAACATTCCAATGAGAGGACCGTAAACAAAAGCATTGGTGACGTCAAATTTGTTAAACACCGTCAAGAAATTAATCATGTTTGGGGGAACGTAAAACGTTGTTGAAAATGTGTTACCACTACAACGGCAAACAGTTTCGTTCACGCTACTCATCTCTAGAACCTGAAATACAACTCATGATTTTAAACAACGCTAAATAGAAATTCAGAAATTTTAGTTTTTATGAAAGATCGTGGCTTACCTGGCAACCCTCTGATGACCATGTATTTTGAGAGTCATTCCAACTTCTGCATCCAGTTGTAAAAACAACTAAGCTAAAATTTGCTTCCACGGGAACAAAAATATCAACTGGAGGAGTGACCGTTGTGGCGTTTTCCACCACTGATCGTTTTCGTCTCATTTGTGATGGAATATACACACTGTAATCTGGTGCTAGATTTAAAAGATAGAACAAGTTGTTTTTTTTAAACTATTTAAAAATTTTGTCCGAAAGGAGAAAAACTATTTTTTTTATAAAGTAGCATCTTTTTATTTAAATCATAAATGAAGATAACAAAGATTTGATTAATTTATCCTTGGACTTTGTAGGTTTTAAGTATTTCACAATTATACCTTGTTCTGGTTTCACCCCAAGATAGCACGTTCCTTTTGGGCATGTGCCTTGTTCAAGAAATATCTTGAATCCAATATTTTCCCAGTCGCGCATTCCAACAATTTTTATAAAATCATAAGTTGATGACGTTGGAAACGTTTCACCTCTTACGTAGAATGTATACAAGGTAAAGTTTACAGGATTGTTGATATCAAAACCATCAGGACTCATAAAGATGATCGCTGCATCATCATCGTTAACCACATCAAAAGTAAAGAAAATCATTTTCTCTGGATATTGTGGATTTATAAGAGGAATGAATTTTTGATACTTGAAATTGCCATTGTTCGCAAGTTTAACGTCTAACTTTATGTCATCTCCCATATCGAAAGTTGAAACTCCTGATGTCAGAGATGATGCGTTTTGTCCATAAATGAAGGGGTTCTTTTTGTAATAGTTTATCTGTGAAACAAAGTAAACGTAAAACGAAATAAATTCAAAATACGAAGCAAACTTAATTCTAAAATTGTCAATTGTGATAGACAAATGAAATTACTAATAAAATAACAAATGAATGACCTTCATTGCGACTATTACGTCAGTAAGCTGCTCGAATGTGCCATTCGATGGCTGGATTCCGACAAAATATTGATCCGTCCTGTTTTGTATACTATCAATTGTTATTTTCTCTGTAATCATAGATACAACTGTTCCCTCCATTGTGTGGCGCTCTTCAAGAACTATAGTTCTAAGGATAACATTTTGCGTTTTTCTTAATATACGCTGCATTATCGGAAAATACGTCCTTGCCTATCAACAAAAATTAAAAAGAATTTAGGTTAACTTTGTATTGAAATTAATATATCATGTGATAAAGCATACACATTAATATTTGTCGAGATTACCAGCTCTGTTTGTTGTTCTTGAATCCCACGGCGATGCTCTCTTACGGTGAATAACATGTCTGCTTTGTTGTCAAGATCTGTAAAGTCTATCAGCGTCGAGACATTAACAGCCCACAGTAACGCTTCTTGGCGTTTTTGGCGCTCTGCATCTCTTACCAGTATTTCTTTAATACTATTTTTCTGATTTGGCACAGACAGGTCTAAGAGGTGATTTGGAAGCATGACGTCCAACAGGCGATTTGTTATTCTGTGGATGACTGTCAAAAAAAAGGAACATCATGAGTATGTGAAAATGACATCATATTATGAAGATATGTTTCTTGAAATCGGTGAATTTTATATCAATTATTCGATTCTTTTTTGGGGGGTTGATTTAAAAAAGTTCTATTGGAAATCACACCCACCAGAATGGGTTTAGACCTAAGCACTCATTTGATTACAAGTAATTAATCCGCAATATAAAAAAAGATCATGAAAAATAGGAAAATTTTATATACAAAACCGAAAATGCTATCTGAAATGAATGAAAATATATTTTTATCTTTTTTATTTACAACAAGGCTAATCATCACTTACAGTATTTTAATAATTAATCCTTACTAAAAACATTTTAGCACAACATAGTTATGACATGCATTAAATATTATTGTTTGCATTCGTGCCCATTTTATCAATATTGTATAAGTTTATTTTATGGTGGGGTAACCAAATAAAAGTCAATATTTCTGAGTGGGTGACATCAATGCATTCCAGCTAATTTATTTAATAATTATCTCGGCAATGGATTTTTCTTTAATATCTGCTCTTAAAGATGTTTATTCTCTTGATGGTTAAATAAATAGATATGAATTTATGCGTATATTGAGTATGAGAATAATTTTTGAATAGACAATTATACGTTCAAAGTAAAAACCTTATCTAAGTTATGTTAATACCGATAGCATATTACGAGAGAAAAAAATAATTTATTGCAAATACAAACATACAGAATTAATCTGAGGATAATATATATGTTTTTGTATATAATAATTTGAATGTAAATGATGTAATTTCTCAGTTTTAATATACATATATTCAGCAATATCTAGGTAGCTTACACACATACATGCGTATTACAACGTGACCAAAACATAATGACTTATAAATTTCAAACTGAAACGTGGTCTTGTAGCATTCAATGCAAAGAATCTACGAAATATTGGCAGAACTCTTTTTTTTTACATTTACAATGTGTTTAATCTTTTTGGAAAATCTATGATTGTGATGATATATAAACAACTGTAGAGTAAAATTGAAATTCAATTCCTGCCAAAACTATAAAAAAGGAAATAGTTCTATGCAAATATATCTAAAGAAAAAAATGTCAAAATAATACATGTACGGTTAAGACTACTTGTAAGATTTAAATATAGGAATTATTTCCATTCAAAATATAAGCAATTAATAGAGTTCAATTTTAATAAGCTGTCGAAATGGGATGTAGAATCATCTTACAACTTTTCCTAGCCCAGGTTAACATGCGCATTAAAATATTTTAACGATTGTAAGCAATGGTACATATAATTATGTGTTTTAATTCTTTGTTGCATTTTACATGTACTGCTTTTTATAGAGAGCGCAGCTAGCCGGCGCTGTCCGCCGGCGAGCGAAGCGAGCTCCAAGAACCAGTGCGCGCGGAAAAAGAACGAGCTTAACCTACAGATTCAACAAGGACATTATTTTGTCTTCGTCCCATAATGCTTTCTAATGTTTTATCCCGTGGTTCTATGCCAAAAATGGCTAACATTTAACTCGTAATTAACGGTGCCTTGAGGTTTGAAGACACGTTTTGAGTAGCGCACAAGCTTTGGTGAGAACCAAGATATTTTTAAAATGCTTCCATTCCTTGGTATTGAGTCGAGATACGTGAACAAATGAATATAGATTTGAACGTGTGACGTCACGGTGATCTCGCACTAGATTTCCCGCGATAAATATAGAGGTGGATCAAACATATGTAATGCGTGTACGATATAGTTATTTCAGTATAAACTTCCATACCTGTCTTAGATGATTGATGGGTTTTTTAGTGTTTTTGTTATTTTGATAGAAAGATTGTATAATTATATATACAAGCAAGAGTTCAGATAATTTTGCGTGCATGAACAGTAAGTATAAATAGGGAGGAAATTTTTAAAAACTATCATTTTGAACTAAATAATAAATGATAAAGAGAAAAAATAAACAGTTAAAAAATCTATGCAGATATTGAATGTTGTCAAACCAATAGATTGGAAAATGGGAAATTACACACATACATGTTCAAACAGGAACCGGGGAATGGATACAACGTATGCCAAAATAAACAAATTTCAGTTAAAACAAAATGATGAACCAAAAAAAAAAAAAATAAAAGTCAGATAACAACAAGGTACAAAAGAAAAACAATACTGTATTTACACTTTTGACCAAATTAAACACAACTTACATTTTACAAACTGTTCAATTTTCTCAAAAAGTAAAGACCGGTTTTAGGGGAAGCAAATCTATGAATTTTGTAAGAATTCTTAACCTTAGAACTATTATATAACTCTCTCTCTCTCTCTCAAAATTTCTTTGATGTTAGTTGGTTACTGTCAAAATATCACTAAGTTGACAATGATGCAAGGTATGTGTAATTCTTGCTGCGCTCGCCACAACGGTAGCACCGTAAAACATATTAATCTAAATTTTGAGTTTAGGGTGCTTATTCTCGTTCTATATTTACAAATAAAGATTGTATGAAAGTAGACATTTTTCGTTAAATCTGTGCATGATTAAAAGTGAAACCAAAAAATAGTCTTTTTTCATACCCTAACAGAATGAAAAAGGGTTCATCTATTAATTAAAGATTTGTTTTAGTAAAACACTAGTTTCAAAAATTTATACCTATTGCAGTTTCATACGTTGTATTAAGATAGCCCACAGGAAATGGGTCTAAATCTGTCACTTTCTCAAAACATACGACTAATGTGTCCATTAGCCGTGTAGTGTTAATCTGCAAATCACAAAAGAATTGATATAGTTATTATAATAACAAACATTAATTGTCACGAATAATAGGATGTCAGTAAATCAGTGGCTACTCGAAAATAAAAACCACAACCGATATATTAAAAAAAAATCCATATAATCCAGGACATTGCAGTGCAATTTAATGATTGATGTAAAAATTATTGACATAAAAAATTCCCATATCAAATATAACGACATTGAGATTATAAGGAATTATGAGGCATTTGTGACCTTCAAAATTGGCTACGTACTAAAATATCAAACGTTATGTAGTCTTGCAGGCGCGTTATGGAGTCAACAGAGGAGAATGTTAACTGCAGATCAGCGATGCTGAATCTGTGTTTGTTGGATTCACAGTGAACCTGTAGATCTAGTCGAAGCAAGTCGAGCATATGCGTCATTATCTGTAATAAAATCATGATTATCAAAAGAAAACACAAACTATTTAAGATAAAAACTGTCGGTATTGAGAATATTCTTACTGTTTGGTATTCCACTACTATAGGGGCTGTGTAATCATCCACGTAAACTGTTCGAGCTATCCCAGTCATTATGCCATCTTCTGTCGTTGTTGTGTCAGTCTAAAATAGCAAAAGCAACTGCGAAAATATTTGACATTTTTAATAAACCATTATTCGCGCTTGCTTTATTTTGCAATTTCCAACTGATATTATTGTTTTGCAGCGACTAGTACTTGCGTCATGTCATTTTTTATGTAATAATGTGGACATGTAAGGTAAAATTTGCAACGCGTAAATATTAATTAAATTATCAGTCATAATTACAGACAATGTAATATTTTAAAACGAGAAAATATGGCGCACTAGTAGCATCTTTAGCGCAACTGTCCCTCAGCGCTAGACTTTATTTTGTGATAATGGTATAACATGTATTCAGTTTTGAATGTTTCAAAACAATCACTTCAGTCACTATCATATTACTGGAAGTGTGCCCTTTTGTAGTTTCAGACGGTCGATTTTGTTTGTTTATGAAATTTAACTATGATCCAGTGGTTTTTTTTTATATAAAATTATAACGAATGAACCTGCTGTTCTATATCGACATTGTTTACATGCTTTTTGCTTATGGTGATTGAAACTTAAACATGTGTTTACTGGTGGCATTCCTTTTCATTCGCGTTTAATCTAGGACTTCCTTTATTTTGATCACAATCGCTCTATCAAATTCGATGTCCGATAACTCAAATTTGTTTACGACATTAAACACAGCTTCGCCGACAAATGCGGGTTTTTCATTCTTTGATTATTGGAACAAAAGCAAGTTTATTGTCTCTATTGACAGTTTATTTGTGTACGTTTGTTAAAAATCAGGGCCGACGAGTTTACATGCTTACATAGCGAACAAAGAATTCCTGCATTGATCAAACAAAAATATATATTTTTTTAAACAGGTGTGGGCGCTAAAATTTATTTGCGCCAATGTATAAGCAAATAAGTTAGCGCTAAAATTCGTTTGCGCCAAATTTTCGCTTTTACGGTTATTGTAGTTATTGTAGTTCTTTTCAATAAAGAATATTAAACATTAAAGATAACCATACATTAGAGAAATTTTTGAATAATGACGCCGTTGATCCTATCAGTCGTATTACTGCCATCTCGTTACCACTGCTTTTGCGTCCTTCGTAATCCTTTTTAAAATCAATAAACATTCTGCTGACGGTTGTCCGGTCAGTATCGACCACTGGTTGCGTATCAGCAGGTGGTGTCACCTATAATGAAAATCATTTTATAGAACACAAAAACCTATCGTATGGTAAACACACGTCCCTGCATTGGAACGAAATCAATAAACAAAAAAACCAAAAAAAAAAACAAAAAAAAAAGCCCCATACATGTATGCCATGACGGTCAACTGAGTACCATAGCCCATGCATGGACCTGTCAGGAAGTCTCAGGCTTGCATTTTAGCTTTATTTGGGAGACAAGCCCTAATCCTCCAACTGTTACTCCCACTTTAATTAATTGATATTTGCAAACATCAATTCATAGAAAAGGGAGATGGGGACGGAGAGATCTCAGATTATATACACCCTAGCTCCAGGGGGCATAAATTGTAAACGTTCAGTAAAAAATGCAGTCTTAAATGGTCACTTGTCATACATAGAATGAAAGTCTGTAGCCCATTATATTGTGAGATTTTGTAGCCTTGGTGCAGTTTTGTGATTGAAGTTGCACTTTCTAATCTCTTCAGGTAGTAACGTATCTTGAAGGAATATAATGCGTTTAATAGAGTTTATGTGTACAGAAAATTATATAATAATTCGGATTATCATAGAATCAAGAAATTGCCATTAAGAGCATATTATATATGATTTTTACTGCTGTAATACATGCGGAATACCTTGCAGTTTTAAAGTAAGAACATTTTTGTAAACATTAAAGACGAAGGTTGTTTATAAGTAGAAAACAAAGAAATTAATATATTAGACCACATTAAACCAAAAAACCAATCAATTAACTGGCTTTTGGAATCAATGAACAACAGAGTTGTAATTTCGCTTTGTTCACGTTCTTCAAGCATCCTGTTATAATTGACATTACTCGTGAGGGGTTCTGTGTAGTTAAGTGGTTACAAATGTATATGCATGTCATTTGACTGAAAATATTACTGACCCAACCTGGAGAGCGAGTAAACGCATAAATTAATTTCCCTTAAATTTCCTCCCCCGAAAGAGGACGTGCCTTTTAATTTTAATAAACATAAATCACCTTTGTCTAAGGATGTTTTGTAATGAGTATGGTTAAAATTGACCCAGTGCTTCTGGAAGAGATAAAAAGACGAAAAATATCACGAAAACAACGACAGACAAATATTGATCAGAAAAGTTTACTTAAGCCTAAAACATGAAGTTTGGATTAAGTAATTAATTTAGGCCAAAACAACATATTTTAGTCAGGTTATAAAAATCAATACTTCAGACATTTTTATAAAGTAGATATTGCACTAACAGCAACTTAAACATAGATAGTTATGCTTTTTCAAGGTTAAAAAATAAAGAAAAGATTTACCACAAATTCTTCCGATTGTACTTCTGTGTAATCTCCAAAAAGGTCAAATATTTTTACTTTAAAATATACATGATTGTCATAGGTACTGTCCCCTATTTGTATATATTCTTTATCTATGGAACTTTCGCCTGAAAAAAAAAATAAACATTTAAAAAAACACCCATTTTTTGATAATTATTTGAATGGAGAGGGGGTAATGAAAAAATGATATTAACACACCGTTAACCATCTAAAAATTCAAGAAACGAAATACAAATTCAAAGCAGAGCAACACGGACCTCCAAAAAGATAGAGGTAGAATCAGATGATCAGGTAATGCATTTTTATAATTTTCATGACAATGAAAAGTAAATTTAAAGTAAAACTTAATTGAAAATGGCAAAATCCAAATAGAGCAAAAAATCTTTTTGTACTTACTTCCTCTGTATATTATATTGACAACTTCTTCTATTCCATGAGTCATTTTTCTTTTTGTTTTTGTTTCATATTGATATATAAGAGGTCGCTTAGCATTTAGATCTCTATCATAGTTTTGGTCATTTTCATATCCTTCATCTGCCCAGTGTTTGCAAAAGACGCTGACCAACGGCGTGCCTGTAGTAAAATTTAAGTAATAGATAAATTCAACTGGTTAAATAATTGTTAAAGTTTTTGCATGCATTTTTCATAAAATCCTTTGACCAGTGTCACATCTTTATTGTCAAATATTATTTTATACTTCTACACTTTAATATGTTTCATAGTATATGTTACTCGATTTTATCACGCAAAACATTGATACTTTTAACACTTACCAGTTTCCACTGTATAATTGCAAAATCCGTTATATGGAGGGAAGTTTGTGGAAAATTTTGCATATACTTCGGCTGATCCTTCTTGATCTAGGTAACTGGCGTTCAACATCAACATGTATTCTAAACCTGGTTCTAGGAAATTCTCAGGAATAACCAACGACTGGGCATCTGTTTGATCATTAATTATATAAATTATATAAAAACATTTTGAAAGTAAGACATGACAAAAAGTTAAAATTTACAAGGTGCATTTAAGGTTTAACTCAACAGAGGCTGTTTTAATTGCGTTATTGTTGTTGTTGTTGTTGTTGTTGTTATTATTTTTATTGTTGTAATGTAGTCTTCTAACCTGTTGTCGTGTTCCCAGAAAAGTCGTGTACTATTTCATAGGACGAAAAGTGTGCTCGCTTTACCAGTATTCTCCATTCATAGTTCATTGTTGAATTTTCTATCTCGCAACTCTTACACCAACCCATAAAGGATGCTTTTGTTCGAATCGCAACTTTTGCCTCACAGTTGAAGGAACAGCTAAAATAAGTAAACGAGAAACTTTGATTTAATAGTTTTCATTTCATTATTTTGACTTCTTTAAGAAACTTAGGTAGACAGGTATGGTAATTAATATAACAAACAAAAATAAATTCACATACTTGATAGCAAGTTCTGGAGACTCTGTACTGACTACAGTTATAACTTGTGTGAAATCATCCTGACCAGTTTGATCAAACACTGTCACCGTTATAGCTATATCAGTACCAACATCCTGATTAAAAGGCAACCTAGCTACACCACGTGAATAATCTTGTAACCCACAGGTGCTGCTAGATAAGGACGTCACCGGGGTTGTTGTTATATTAGATTCATTAAGTCTCACACCAAAAGATGTATTTGCTCCCAGAAGGAATGAACCATCAATAGTGCTTTAAAAGAATATGTATATACATGCAATCAACTTATTGTTGTTTTAATTTATGATTTCGTTTACTTTAAACATATCATATTTTATTTATCGATTGTCATAAACAAATGTCATATGTTTAAACTTACTCTGTGCAAGTCCAGTTAAAGGTTAGTCCAATAGTATTTCCATAAATACTGTTGGCAATGTGAGACTTTTCTAATGCGTCCAGAAAAATATAAGCAGATGGTCTTGCCGTTGTCTTTCTTCCGCCTAAGATATACGCAAATGGCTGGGGTTTTAAGAATTTGACATAGATGTATTCAAATATGTGTGTACTCGACAGATTAACTGTCAGTCGTAAGAAGTAAAGACCAGGTTCAAGAGTACCTGCTTTGATAAAAAGAGTGCCAGACGGAGACTCAATACCGTTTTGCTTATTGTTAATGTCGGCAACCCCCGATTCATTCACTTTAAACATCTCCCATCGAAAAACAGGTGTTTCACTTGCACACGATGTTTGTGCAGGAATTGCCATTCTATTTGAAATATAAAAGTTTTCGGACGTCCACACCGGCATAGGGAAGTCAACCATTGAGTACTGTCTGTCAAAAATCCCCTTTACCTCAAAACATGAATTAATAACGTCCACTGGTTTCATCCATGTCTTTGAAGATAATGTGTTATTACACGTAATATCAACAACCGGAGAACCAAGCGCAACGTACTTGTAGCTATAAACAAATGGATTAGAAGAAGTAATGTTATATAAGCCACTACTCAAAGTTCGATCAACTTCGTCCCCAGTCTGAATTGTACAAAAAACAAAGGGACGGTAGTCATACTTGCCAGGCGCAATATTAAGTCTGTATTCCACTGAACCAGGCGGCAAGAGAACCGAATCTGGTACATTTAATGTCAATTCATTTTCAGCAATACTTAAATCAGCAATAACTGGATGGTCTAAATACACTATTTCAACAAGAGTTCCATTTGATCCAATTATTTTAGGTATATAATATCCAAATGTGTCATATTCTACTAGATTCCAAGCTACAGTAATCAGTGTTACATTGTCAAACACAAAACTTTTATAATTTGTTCTAAGTTCCTGTGAATCTTCATCGAATATATATATTGAGTTCTCACCAAGCAGGCCCTCTGCTGTCATATTGAATACCGTGTAACGTAAATCTCCCTTACTAGGGCTAACTTTAAATGATAAAACTCCTGTCTGCAAAACGAGATTTCGTGTATCATTCTTGTTTTTATTGTCGTCTTTTATATATACAGCTATGTTGAATATACCTCGAGTTTTAAATTGGTGAATTTGATAAAGTTTTGTTGAGTTTACAGTTTCGTTTGAACTTCCATCTCCAAAGTTCCACGTCATTAGCATGTTCGCTGGAAGACGGGAACAACCAAGGAAAAAGAAGTCAAATTGGACATCTACTGGAATAGACACTGCTTGATACGGATGTCTATTATCATAAGTCGGAGTTCGAGCCATTAACGTCATGTTCATATTTACTGGATTTTCATAACGTATTCTTATATCATTCAGGGTGTACTGAAGGACATTTATTTCAGAAAATTTTAAAATTGTGCTTACAGAGTTTTTGCAGAAGAATGTGACATTTTTAAATCCTTTAAATTTGAATTCATATTTCCTTTTAACAGGTGTGTCAAAACCTATGGTCACCGGTACGTTACTCTGACTACCCTCGCCTTGTCCGTAGTTAAAAGTACACAATGCGTTAGATGGTGTAGGAGATGGAAATGATACATTCAAGATAAAATCCATTGTTCCGTCCGGAATAGGTATAGTGTCACGTTTAGGCCATAATACTATAAACTCATCAATGAAAGGATATTCGACCAAAATGTCGTAAGTGGAAGTGTGCTCATATTTTGGATTCCATGCTCGTAAGACCACCGTATATGTATTGGCCGATGTATAATGTTTTGTCCATGTATCAAAATCATACCTACGGTATAAGTCATTTTCGTTATTCTTTTTTATTTCATCGTCTCCGTACTGTATTTCATAGAGAAAATTTGAATTTGGGACATTTACAAATTCAAACACTATCTCTTCTCCTACCTTGACAATAGTAGAAGAGTTGAGTCTAACATTGAGTTTGTCCCAGATATGAATATCAGATGATATACTTGCTGTTCCTACACGAGACGTCAAATTGGCATTTAATTGATATACACCTTGAATTGGATATTCATAATCGAAAAAAATCCCACGGGTGAGTAGAAGTGAATCCTCCGAGGATATGTTAAAATGTGTTTTATTCCCATCTCCAAAAAATAAAACAACATCCACAACTCCCTGTGGTTGTCTGGCACTTGATAATAGTTTCAAGATTATTGAAGCTATTTCAGTAGTTTGAACTGTAGAATTGTTTTCGATGTAAAATCCATTAATTTCAAAGAAGTAGTAAGATATAGTCCAATTACGAACGGACGATACTCTGTTGAGAGCTTCTACAGTAATATTTATCTCACCAGTGTATTGGATAGGTTGGTAAAAATTGTCTGATCTTACCCCGGAACCGATTTTCTCTTGAATTGTTGTATTGTTACTACCAAATGTCCATATCAATTGCAGTTTTGTTCCGAAAAGTATCTTTACCGAAACAGGAATATCATTTCCAACAATGTTGTACAAAGGACAAGAAATCTGTCATATAAAGAACACGATCCATTTTAAATATAAAAGAAATTCACTGTTATAACACAATTACCATTTATTAAAAAATATCAATTTAAAAAAAAGGGGGGGGGGTCTGAAAAAGTTTCACCGTTTACATGAATGTCAGTACCTATAGTTGCTACGAAATTCTTACAGCAATCAATCATACACTGTCCCGAATTTTTGCTTCTACCACTTTTTGCTTGATATTTCGATAATCATAAATACCTTTGTGCTCAAACTACGTTCATCCAAAAATATGAAAAATGCCCAGATTATCTGTTTTGAAACGTCCCCTCTACCGCTTCAGGTTTCAATACACATCCCAAAATAGAAAGTCTACGGGGATTTTGCATTGCATAAGCCATGGTTAAGCCCGGATGAAAACGTTGAAAAATTGTGCGAGGTGTCCCAAATACTTCCGAATGAAGAACAGATGTAAACATTTCCCATAATAAATCTCCGTAAGAAATTTGTTTTCGTTCCTGTGAACTTTTATGAGTGAAAATTGATAATTTGTCAATAAAGATATCTGGATTTCAACAGCATTTCTTTCACATGTATGTGTATCTTTATTAAAAATCATCAAAAAGTGATGGAAGCAATTACTTGGGACCGACTATAGTATTACTCGCTTTTGAATACACAACTTTAACATTCGACTTTATAAATAATAAATGTGACCAAAGAACAACGCAATTTGTGGTGTGGGCAGAAAAGTCTTAAAACAAACATGGAAAAAACCCAATCAAATATCATATTCTCTTTTGTACCATAATTCTTTAAGTAATGTTAGTACCTAGTAACAAAACTTAAATCAATATGCAAATTTAAGTTGAAGCATATATGTTGTTCGATTCTAATTCAGTTGGATTTTGAATCTGTTTACTCAAAATATATCGAAATATATCAACAAACAGACGCAAGATGAATTTAAATCAGAAGCTCTTTTCAATAAATTAACAAAGGATTATTAAATTATTAAACACCTTACCTCTATTCCCTTTGTTGGTTCAAGCACTTCCACGCTTGTTGTATAGTTTACTGAATTAATATGCGATGTTACTTGTGCAGTTATCGTGAAATCTCCAAAAGTCATATACACATGAGTGAATAACAAGCCAAGATTTAAAAGACTGGTATTGCTGGATTCAATCCCTACAACTGTTGTATTGCCATCACCGAATATTACATCAATTCTTACATCGCCCATTGGAGTTAAGGCATTTGAGTCAAGCCGTATAGTTACATTGGTCGGATCATAATTTGAGAGTGTTGCAGGACCTTCTATAAGAAATCCATTTACTCCATAATAGAAGAAAACGACCGTTGAGTTTGATCTTACAGAAACGGGATTGTATGCATGTACTGTGATATTTACTTCTCCGCTTCCAGAAACGTTATGGTTTACCGTGAACTCTCTTGTCCCGCTTCCATAATGACCCATTTCTAATTTTGATATGTTTCCGAACAGCCATTCTGTTGTTACATCATAACCTCCTAAAAGAAGTGCTTGAATTTGTATTTCTTCTCCAACTTCTATATATTCTGGACACATAAACTGTGAAGAAACGTAGAATAATACTGTATCCATTTTTAATTATCGACTTTGAAATAATATTTGGGGGTAATTAAAATAATTATTTCCAATTGTTACGAAATAGCAATTTTAATTTATACACCTGAAGCACAGCCTTACCTCTATTCCATATATAGGTTCAAGGATTCTTATTTCTGACGAAATATAAATTGAATTTATCTGGGAAGTCAATGTAATGTAGACAGTGTAGTTTGCAGCACTGGAATAATGGTGTTTAAACAGAAGTCCATTGGTAATCATGGTGTCATCACTTCCGTTAAGTTTAGTTATATTGTTATCTCCATCTCCAAACTCGGTTGTAACCTCAATTAGTCCCATAGGCATTTTTGTTGAACTGGACAAATTCAAAATTAACTCAGCATCTTCCAAAATTGAATAAATTCCGTGAGAAATATGAAATCCGTTTAATGGGTATAAATAAAACACAACAGTGGAGTTAAACGCATGTGAAACATCGTTCCTAGCATTCACAATGATGGTAATAGCACCAATATCAGTCACGTTATATTGGATTTGGAAATATCGAGTTCCGTTTCCACTATGAAAGAACTCGATAGGTGCGCCTGTTCCTATATTCCATTGCGTACTTACACGACAACCACCGAACAGAGTTGCATTGATAACCAACTCTTCTCCAACTTCTAGATACTTTTTACATTCAAACTGAAAAAAAATTGCAATTGTTACGCACAGTTGGTTCTTTTTGGTCGTCGATTATACTTAAAGTAAGATTACCAACACATTTATACTTTGTCCCAATTATCTGCTTCCCCCACGTTTTGCATCATATTTCGATAATCATAAATACCTTTGAGCCCAAACTACTTTTTTACCACTGGAATGAAAAAAAATCGAGATTATCTGTTTTGAACCCCCCTCTCCTCTACCTCTTCAGGTTTCATTACACAACCAAATATAGAAAGTCTACGGGGATTTTGCATTGCAGCAGATATGAAAACACTCAGATGATAACGTCGAAAAATTGTGCGAGGTGTTCTGAGTGATTCCGAATGGAGGAAAGATGTAAATATTTCCCATTATAAATCCCCGTAAGAAATTTGTTTTTGTTCATGTTAACTTATCCGGGTAAAAATAGATAAAGTATCACTGAAAAATATTGAATTTTTCCTCTTATATCGGTTTCAGTTGTACTTCTTTGACAAGTATGTGGGGGGTTTTTTGTTATACTTCGTCACAAAAATGAGAGACGCAGTAACCTGGGACAGACTATAAAAGAAATAAACATTGAATAATCGTGATTTGCAAAAACAAAACATTATTTTTATGCATATGGTAATATATTTTTAACATCACCTCAATTCCAAAAACTGGTTCAATAACCTCAATGTCTGAGGTAATGACTTCCGTTCCTAATGGAGATGCAAGTGTTGCAGTTACTGTGTAATTTCCACCATATTGATATAGATGCGTAAATGGTACGTTTTGGTCTATAAGTATTGTCGATGATAAATCAAACGCTGCACTACTATTGGTTCCATCACCAAAGTCCACCATGACATCAATTAGCCCTTGAGGTACTTGTGCTGAATTGGCCGTTTTAAGGTAAATTGTTGCGGCCAGAACTGTCGATGTCACATTAGTTGCCAGGAAAATTCCATTGATACGATGATAAAAATATGTAGTGTATGCGTGCGCTTTTTGGGAAACTATATTTGTTGCATTTGCAGTAATATCTATTCTACCTTTTTCAAGAACTGACTCGGTAATATTAAAGTATCTATCTCCCGTGCCTTCATGAATCAAGACGTTTAAAAGTGCAGTTCCAATTTTCCAAGTTGTTGTGACATTAAAACCTTTGGTAAGGTTTGCTTGGATGAGAAGGAACTCTCCGACTTCATGGTATTTCTTTGTCCAAAACTAATAAACGTATCAGTAATGATAGATCTATAAGATTTGCTTATCATACATATATGTTAATTTATAGGTTTATAAACACAAAATGATGAAGGTTTAGATAATGGCTAAATTCATTGACTAAGAAATGTAATTACAAAAGCATTATTAATTTTGTAGATGGATTGGGAAGACAAAACACTACAACAACAACAACAACAACAACAACAAAAGAAAATAAGATAATTTTACAAATTCATCAGGTGAATAAAGTAGTAATAAAAAGATTTAAAAACGTACTGTTATGTTTCGAATAGGCTCGACAATTTTTATTTCAGATGTTAAATTCGAGGAATCGATGGGAGAAACTAATGTTGCTACTAATTTATAAAACGCCTCGTGATAATACCGTTTATGAAATGATAGTCCGTGATTTATCAAATTTGAATCTGAAGATAGTACTTTTCCGGAAGTACTATTGCCGTCTCCAAAGTCAATAATATAGTCTATCATTCCTTGGGGCTGTCGACTTCCAGAAATTAAGTTAAATACAATATTCACATCTTCATAAATCGTTCCTGGATCAGCGTGTATATTGAAACCTTCGATTTTGTAATAATTATATACCGTTACCGAATCCACAGAGTAAGATACTGGATTGCTAACATTTACTAAGATCTGAAGTGTTCCAGGCACATCATATGATCGAATGTCAGAATACACTCGGAACCCCTTTCCTGAATGAGTGATTGTAAATTTGTTTTGACCATTTACAAACCATTTTGATTCTACATTAAAACCATCGTTGATTGTTAAATTTATAACAATATTGTATCCCACTATGTAATTTTCAGGAAAGCACAATACCTAAAAAAACAAGCAAGGTGATTTAAAATTTAATGTATGACACTAAAAGGATCAAGAATCTATCTTTGAAACTATGGAGATCCAGTAATTCAAAGGGAATATAACAACATTGCATTACTATAAACAACTCATCTAAGGATAAAAAGGGACTCTATATATAAATAAGATAATTTTAATAAGATAACTAAGTGTCTGTTCCGGGAAAATTTATAATCATTTAGAAAAATTACTGATACAAAACAATAACTAAAAAAAACCAAACGAATTGACTTTAAGCGTTATGATCCAGGAAAAACGAATTTTAAGAATACAGTCAATAATAAATTTAAAAACTATTATTTTATAAAACTAGACAAATATTAAAATGTAAAAAAATCACATCTATGAAAATTGTTCGAAGCTTAAAATGTATATGAAACACTCAATCATGCATATTTAGAAGGAATAAAAATAACTTCGTTTTGCTTATTGCTTAAAGAAAGGTTTGGTAAATATTTTTCATAAAAATTCACATTACTAATAATTTCTTCACGTTTTTGTTGTCTATTTAAGTCATTTTTAATATCATTCATTTGATTATTTTATCTATTATCCTCAAAACAACGTGTTCATAGAAAAAAATAATATCAATGATAAAATGTTCAAGTTCTTACCGAAATATTTTGAATTGGCTCGATAATGTTTATTGTTGAAGTAAAAACTTTTTGGTCAACAGGAGATGTTATATTAACAACTACATCGTACTGTCCCTCGACGGAATAATGGTGAGCAAATAAATAACCAGGATCCAAGAACGAAGCGTCATCTGCATCGATACTAAGGAAAGAACTATTCCCATCACCATACTTCACAGATACAGAAATGGGTCCTTGTGGACCGTTTGCTGAGCTTTCTCTTACCAAGTAAATGCTACCATTTTTATATATAGTTGATGGATGGACTTGAAGAGAAAATCCGTTGATAGCATAGTAAATAAGGAATACCAATGAACTTGAAGCATCTGACACACCGTTAAAGGCCAGAGCAGTCATATTGACTTCACCTTTTAGGTTTGGGTTGAGGTCGATAGTATCTGTTCTTATTCCCTTCCCCGAATGAAATGTATGCTTGAGTATGTTTCCATTTGTAAGCCATTTTATGTTTACGTTGTATCCGTTTGTTATGTTGACAGTAACATGTACAGGCATTCCATATGTCTGAATGGGGTCGCAAAATATCTATATGAAAAAGTTTAATATCATAAATAATGTATATTACTCATATTTCCGAAACTTTGATCTGATAAACAGTTAGTTTATTTATTTTTGTATGTAAGTTTGCCGTACCTGAATGTTATTTATTGGTTCCATGACTTGGACTAGAGCTGTGAACGTTTTTACATCAACAGGTGACGTCAACTGTATTTGGACGGAGTAATTGCCATCACTACTGTATGAACGTCTAAATTGTATACCAGAAGTTCGCAATGTTTCGTTTTCTGAAGAAATCTCTGTCACTAACTCAGGCATAGAATCATTAAAATTAACAACTACTGCTAACGTTCCCTGTGGTAAATCTGATCCACTTGCTAACATTAAGGTAATACAAGCATCTGAATTTACGATAGTTTTATCTCCATTGAGTGTAAATCCATTGATTGCATGAAGATTTGTGAATGTAAAATTGTAATACACTTTTGATACAGGATTAGAGGCCACAAAAGACATAAATACGGTTCCAACTGCATTCACCAAACGGTTTATAAAGTAGATTCCATGAGTCTCATAACTGGTATTAAATTTGAATAAATTGTTGACATACGCCAAAATTTGTATTTTCGAACCTGTAGGTAATGTGACATTAAAGTCAACTGCGCTTCCAATTTTCTGGAAGGGTGAACACTCAACCTATTTTAAATTAGAGCCAAACAAATATTTCAAGTACGTAGTACGTCCATATATTTATATATATATATATATATATATATATATATATATATATATATATATATATATATATATATATATATGTGTGTGTGTGTGTGTGTGTGTGTGTGTGTGTGTGTAAACACCTTCAACCCACTACAGTACCTTGTTTACACATCAACCAGCTCACTTCATTTCAGAAACTCACTACATGAATCACTGTAGTGACTTGCAAGTCTGTTGGAATAGCTATATTTTGCCTTATTATACCCCAAAAACTCAAAATAACGCTTGGTGTCATTTGCCGGTATACACACGTTTTTTCACACTCCAATTCCATGGTCATTTTCATTCGTTACTCACTTTGCCATGTTGACAGAATCTGCGCATGCGCAATCGATGTAAAAATGGCGTCTATGAAGTGATGCAGATAACAAATTCACTCTGGATTATGTCTGTGATACATTCGCAACATCAAGGCAAGCTTAAGTTGCAACTCAATCTATTTAATTTAATGGCATAAAATATTAAATGAAATTAGTCGTGAACACGTGCTTTTCAGTTATAGTCAATGATCATAATTCCGAGAGTGGATTCTAAATAAACACATCTTTCATCATATTTCATGATTTAAACAAATTAAAAATATTTGCTACAATTAAGCCTGATTTAGTTTAAAACTTGTTGACGTACAGAAAACAGTCGTGCATTAAAATCCTAACATGATAGAAACCAGTTTGTTTTTTCCGTATGATGTAGTGACTTGTTGTGAGTGTAAACAAACATGTAATATCGTAATTGTAATTTTAAATAATTTATCATTTTTTTAATATTTGAAAGGTATCGTATCTAATATAAGTTAACTTTATTCTTTATAAATTTCTTATCATTAATTTAAAACGGAAACAAACAGAAGATCGTCCAGGAAGTTTGTATATCACGATGTAGTGATTTGATGTGTGTGTAAACAATGTAAACACATGCTATTTTGTTTCGAATGTAAATTCTAATTAAATCTTTCATCATATTTAATGACTAAAACAGAGTAAAATATTTCGCAATACTTAAGCTTAATTAAGTTTTTAACTTAATGACGTACATAAAAAAGCTGCAGGCATTAATTTAAAAAAAAAAATGACATTTGTTTTGGGTTTTTTTCGTATGGTGTAGTGACTTATTGTGAGTGTTAACAGATTGTCAAATTTGTTAATTTAAATACTTTATCGAAATTGTTAAATATCTAAAGGAAATCGTAGCTGATGTCAGTTAACTTAATTCTTTATAATTGCTTATTCATTAATTTAAAACTAAAACATGCATAAAAACATCCAGATACATGTAATGATTTGATGTGTGTAAACAGGGTGTCGTGACTTTTTGGATGTAACAATTTTTCATACTTGCATTGCAAAAACTAATAATATCGATATCTTAACAATTTTTATCGATATGTTCAAACAATATGAGCTTATTTTTATCATTTTAATTATTTTTTAATATCTATTCATTTTAATTTTAAAATGTGCCGTTTTCAGCAATAAAAGTTACACAAACATTAAATTTACTGATTTCATTTCAGAGTCTTTTTGAGACCAGTTATGAGCGACTTTAATTTGATTTTATGATTTTTTTTTTTTTAAACAGCCAATTATTATATGTAGTTTTCTGGATTTTGTTTTAAGTAAAGAAAAAGGAGGTTTCTCACCTCTAAATTAAAAATTCATTCTGAACTTATTTATAACATTTTAAAAAGTTAAAATTCAGTTCATTAATCCAACGATGCACATTTACAATGCCCCTGATGGACTTCGTTATATTTCATTTAAATCGATAGCTTACTTTGAAATGAAAGAACAGTTCTTGATTAAAAGGACCTATTTTTCTTACTCCAGAGGTAAACCTGAACTTTATTTATTTTACAACGATTGATAAACAAGTTCTACAACTTATATTAATATCTTTCGTTGGCACGGGTGTTAGCGCGAGGGGGTCATTGATGTGGGAGGAAGCCGGAGTGCCCGGAGAAAACCCACGTGTCCAAGCGGGCGACCACCATACCCTTTCACATACAACCATTGTCGAACACAGGGATCGAACTCGGGTCGCAGCGGTGATAAGCGAGTGCATTGTCCACTACGCTACTTGGACACCCTTACTCCAGAAGTGAAGACGATAATGAAATTTAGTAAATAAAAAGAGAAACGTGGTGTTGTTTCTGTACCCATGAATCTATTTAAGTTTGCAGCTTATCAAGGAACCTATAAGATAAGGAGTAAACATTATTCAAGTTGATGAGGTATGTTTTAAATATTAAATGTATTTAAATTCCACAATATATATGTATTTTAAAAATGCCGTATGCATTAAATATTAGGTATACTGTAAATTCCTTCTTTTACGCGGTTGCTTAATTCCGCTGTTTTGTATCAAATCGCGAGAATAAGATATCGCGATCACCAATTTTAGTTATTATTTCCTTTTACGATTTTCGATTTTACGCGGAAGTTAATTCCTCGCGTTTAATTAGGAATATACAGTACACAGTGCTGCATATCATGAGCTATGTGAGGATGAGCAATTCTGCAACTCATCGCAAAATTGTAGTATGTTTAAAATACTTCTCACCTGCAGTAATAACTGACCTTATATTGTAGAGCGCAAAGCATTAACAGAACATGGAGTATTAAATGAAATCATTTATCATCTAAATACAATTATTTATGAATTGTAGATACATAGATACATATTTCTCTTTTTCCGACCACTTCTTGATATAAAACATTTTTCAATTGGCATTTTTTATTATGTAGTTCTGAACTCTGACTATGTTCGATTCCCTCCCAAGGCATAACTAAAGCTGGTGCAAAGTGGGCAGAAAGCCTAGTGGCCCCGCATAGTCAGAACCGCACAACTCTGTGTACAGGCACACATTTTATAGGAGGGATGGGGAGAAGTTTGCCGTGTTTACATAATACTAAACACAAATTTGTGTTATATGTGGAATCTGACACGTAGCTGATATAAACGTTATAAATGTCAAGCTTGACCTACATTTTCAACTGGCAATGGTGAAATTTTTTTATTTATATTTGTGTATTATTACATTTTTCACCATATGACCATATTGGCCCCGCCCAAGGGTCTGAAACATTAATACAGGGGACAAGAATTTTACAATTTTAGTACATGTATGTATTTAGTTTTTTCCCATGTACTGCAGACGAGCATGAGTGACTGATTATATAGGTACATACTGGTAGTTACTGGTTAAATTATAACATTATATGATATATACTTGTATCATTTTTCATGACACGAGTTGTGTAAACCCTAAACAATTCCTAACTGCATATCACCTACAAATTCAGACACTGTTGACCTATCGTTCGTGTGTCGTTCGCTCTGCGTTTGCTCATCGTTTATTCACCATTCGCTCACTGCTCGTGTTGGCGTTTGCTCGCTGTTCAAACAATGTAAAAATTTTCAACGATCGTACACACACCGGCAACTTATTACATTTGTAACACATGCAACTACATCCAACAACTTATATTTACCAGTTAGAAATGATATTTCGAATTCATTTTCTTAGCTTGCAAAACTGATTTCAATCAGCGTATTTAAAGTTGATTTGTAAAACAAAAGTGTTCTTCACGGGAATCAGAATAAAATTGCCACCAAGTGACAAATTGGATGAATTCTTTACAGACACACATGCACCTTACTAAATTCAGGTTTAATATTATTTGAGGTCTTCGTGAATTAAAAAAGGATTTTAACCAGTGTTTTGCTTTAGTTATTTTCAAATACAAAACTGTTTGTCATAAGAATCAAAATAATATGAAGCAGTTTGACAATTTAAATACAAATTTGTCCGCTTTTTCTGTACACACACCGGCAACTAACTACATACTTTTACACACATTTAACATACTACATCTAAGCTAAACGTTAAATTACTAAAATGTTTCAACCCGTGTCTTTTAAGGTAACTTTAAGGAGAATCGGAATAAAATTGTCAAGTTGAAAATAGTTGAATAAATTCTGTTTTTTCCTTTTATGTGATTACACACCAGCAACTTACTACACTCTTTAACACACATGCAAATGAATACATCAAAGTCAAACTTTTCATTCGCAACAAGAATTTAAGCCAGTAATTTAAAATAAATCAATATCAGCATGACAAATGCTATGTACACAGCCGGCCACTTTCTTCACTTTTAACACGCACGTAAAATACATTCAAAGTTTGTAAGCTTAGCTTAATGCTCTGTCACACTAAGTTGCGTTCCAACAGTGTGTTCACGATGTTGAAAAAATTCTTGAATCGTCGTAGGATCGCAGGGAAAACTAAGAAAAAATATACAATTTATTTGAAATTTTTACAAGTTAAGATGTCGCTGCATCCTGACGGCGACCAAGGCGTTTCTACGGAGCTCCCGCGGCGTGTAACTGCGTTTCTTGGCGATAGACTGCGCTCTCGCCGAGTATCCGCCGAGCGCTCATGACGTGCTAAGAATTTTTACCTCGCATCCACGGCGTGCTCTGCGCGCTGACTACGTGCACAAGACGTTATTTACTTATTGGTAGGTGAATCTGTTTATGTACAATTGCATGGGAAGCAAACAAGAATTTGAAACTTTACATCTAGTAAATAATTGATAAAAACATTGTTTTTGTTTTAATGAAATAAGGTACAATATAATTGAAACGTAACTAGTTTTTAAATACTTTGTGAAAGACAAAAACTTAGATAAAGAACCGTTATTAGTTTTTATAAAACATAGAAACATGTGAAAACACCAGAACAAAATGGCACGGAATCAATCCACGTCCTTTAATATGCCCTGTAATATTCGCAAATGCTACTTTTTACTTAGTCATCCACATCAAGTTTGAGAATACTTTATCACTTGCTATTGTACAACAGCAATTGTTAAATTGTAGCCTGACTGACAACGCACTAGAAACGCAGTGGAAGCGCGGAATAATTAAGCATTGCATTTTTTAAAATTATTTTTGGATGTTGTCGGTCCTGTAACACACCAAGCGGTGCAGACAAATTGAATACCGAGCGCGGTATGATAATAAATTTTGTCTGCGCCGCTTGGTGTGTTATAGGACCGACGACATCCAAAAATATGCATTAAATGCTTATATTTATATGTTCATACTGATGTCTATTTGTATGAAATGTTGTGTATCGTCGGTATACATGTAAATCCATTATATGCGCTCGTAGTCAGGGATATGAAACATACTTGAAACAGCCATAATAATATGCTATTTAGATCGCTTCCTTTACTTTAAATTTAGTGCCAGAAACTTTGTCAAAAAATTCTTTTTGATTGACGAAATGATATGATTTAACGAATATTTTCCATTAGTACATATCATATTGGTTATGTAAGTTTAAAGGTTTCAATTAATCTTCCAATAAAAAAAATATACTCAAAACGCGTGATGACGTTTATATGTGTGCTCATGGTGCATGAATTAGCTAAGTGTATTCACAGGAAATTGAACGTCGCAAATTTCCAATGCAAACATGAGGGGAAATACACACTGAATGTAAATATACTCTATTGAACGCAGAAGAAACGTCAAGAGAGCGCAATGAGCGCAGCAACATCTCTTTGAGGGGAAAAACAACTAGTTCAAGCGCTGTTGATGCGCAGTGAGAGCGCGATAGAGACGCAGTGACATCACAAAGTATCTGTGCAAGCGCAATCGACCTATTATTGCGTTTATACTACGATTAGGTGCGTTCATTGAGCGCGTCAACGGAGCTCTCGTGACACTCTTGGAGACCTTTCGGCGCAGTCAAGGCGACCTCACTCCGTTACAACTGGCGTTCTTTGTGCATGTTCAAAATGCGCGCCGTCGCATGGCGTTCAAGGCGATCCCACCGCGACAAATGACGATCCCGTTGCGTTGTTACGGCGCTGTATGAGACTCTACTGCGTGTACCTTGATGTTATACTTTATTTGAGGATGCAGCGGGATCGCAATGCGGACGCAGCCCCGGTATGACAGGGGTTTTACTTCATTCACAAATCGCATTCACACAAGTTTCTGCTTAATTATTTTGTCTATTATGACGAGGACCAGATTTAAATGAATGTCACCATGACAAAAGAATGAATTCTGTCCACATTTTATGTTAACACACAGCCAACATGCAACACTATTTAAAGCACTTGCAACTAACTACATCTACATGTATGTTAAAAAAAAATTACAGTTCCTTTAAGGGTGCAGGGTCACGATTTTGGCAAAATTTATTTTTCCGACTATAATGTTTACAATGCTTCAGTTAGGCATCTTTAATTGGCAACCACAATTTGAGCGTCATTCGTTGAGTTATAAGCGAGTTAAAGAGCTTACAATTCAGAATCGTTGTGAACAAATCATTTGTTTACAATTTGAATGTGGAAGTGAAAATTCCAATTTAAGACCTAAAATGAATGTGTTAAACGTTAGGAACTGTTTAATTATGAATTATGCTTAAAATGAATAAGAAGATACACAAATCAGCTTGAAAAAGATTTTTAGTGGTATTTTAAACCCATGTAAACAAAAAACAGGGCACGAGCCTTGTTTACATGACAAAGAGTTGTGAGCCCTGTATCTTGCTTATAACTTAACGACTGGCTCTCAAATTTCCTTTGATCACTAGAAATGCATTCCTAAAGCATTGTAAATAATAAAACCAGAAAAATAGAAATTGACCAAAATCGTGACTATGTCCCTTTAACTCGCAAAATGGATACAAACCAGTATCTATTGAGATATTTCTTAGCGTAGCTGTATGTTATGAGAATCAGAGTACAATGAAGGTCAGCATGACAAGTTAAATGAAATTGGTCCGCATTTTATATACATGTACACACACCGGCAACTTACTACACACTTTTACACATTCAACTCACTACACATTTAAATTAAACATTCCCAACAGTATCGTGAAATCGCAGGATGGATTCAAATTAGTGTCTTTTGAGTTTATTTCTTTAAGTGTTTCTACAGAGAACCAAAAAACATTGTCAGAAGTTGAAAAAAATAAATACATTCTGTTTTTACTTCTATTTGTATACACACCAGCAACTTACTTCACCATTTAACACACATTTAACTGAATACATCAAACTTTTATTTCGCAACACGAATTAAACCCAGTATTTATAATACGGGATCAATACGGTCTTAAAATGGCCACGACCATTGAGCCCTCTTAACACACGTGCAACTAACTACATTTAAATGTTAAAATTTTTTTGCAATGCCCTTCACTCGCACAACACAATTAATGCCAAAATTAAAAATATCTATGTTTCCCCTAACGCGACCGACCCAATTAAAACCCGCCGACTGAATTGTTTTTTTTTTACAACAATGAATAGAGATTTTTTTTAAAGAAACCTAATTTTACCCAAATTCGTTTTTAGAAGACCTACATCTTTTTCGTTTAACAATCATTTTGTTAGCCTTGATCATCAACATGGGCGAAATACTCGCTTTATGATCGGTAACTTCGCCGGAATTTCCTCCGAAAGAGAAGTTGAAGTCGCCCTGTATTTTGAGTTCACGATCGTATAAATTAACTCCAGAGACATTAAAATGATAATCATTTAATTAAAAGACGTTTCCACGGCCTCAGTTAACCACTGTTGTGATTAATAGTTTGCGATTGTCTTATCTTTTCTAGATATACATGTAAATTTGGGTGATGCAACATATAGCCTACTGTGAATTGAAAATTACAACCGAAGTTTATTACTTTTAGTGTTGATATTACAATTAGTTGGTAACTTGTAATTAGTAAATAATTGTGTCAAATTAATGCTAAAATAATCATAAAACCATCTGTCTTCGGATATCTTAAAAATTAAAATGATCCTCTACACAACGGTTGTAATTGCATGGGTCATATGGTTGGACTAATACCTCCAAAATACACTGAAGTAAAAAGACTAATTTTTTTAACTTAGCTAACACAATTACAAAATATTTCATCTATAGAATGTATGGATACATCAAATAGGTTTAATTTAATAGATTTGATAAGGTTTTTTTTATTTTTTTTTAACTTGCTTAAATTTTAATCCAATCTTAATTAAGGTTGAATCTGTGTATATATTAAATAATCATTTCTGTAGGTTATGCCGTATCAAATACTGTCAGTCTCCCTGATTTCTCAAACTTCTCCCTACTTTTCTGTTAGGGAGAAATAATTTTCCCAAAAATTAGGTTGGTACATGTGAAATAAAAGACTCTTCATGTTGTGAAAATTTTAAACAGTTCTCTTAAGAATTCGTCAAATTTCAAATTGACAGAAACAAAAGAATTGGTTATGGTAATGACTATAATTAAAGTGAAATTGGGTAAATTTACAAAAATTTTGTTATCTACCGAGGTAAATATTTTTTCTTCCCTGGCATTATGTTTTAAATTTGGGTTAATATTTCTTTGTATAGACACCTATTTCCTTGTGAAAGAAGGATATTCACTGCAAGTGTAGTGATTTTGTGTAAACATAAAATTGTAGAATCATTAAATATTACTTCACAAATATTTACATTTCCTTAAATTAATCATCATTATTGTTTTAAATTACTTTTAGACATTTTATAAACCAAATTTTGAAATATTAATTGAGACTTTGAAGTATGTACATTATCATTTAAATGATATTTAGATATAGGTTAACATGTACATCGACATACAAATGATAATGAATCTATTCATGCACACCTAATCATTGAATCAAACATGTTTAAAAAGATAAACAATATCAAATTGTGTATTTGATATTAATTTTTTTTATATTCCATTAGTACAGTCAAGTATAACAATTTGTTTTACAACTGGTCATATTTTTTTAGTTTTGTAATTAATTAAAGAATTGACTATTTTTTTCATTTTTAATTCATAGTGTATTTTATATTTTGCCCTGGCAGAAAAAAATTGTTTACCTACCTACCTACCCAACTTCAAAATTTAGGGTCGGGTTAGGGGAAACATAGATATTTTTAATGATGGCCCAAGCCAGTGTCATTTTAGTTATTTTTTTCTAAATGTAATATACTGTTGTCACCATGACATACATGTATTGAATTAATGATGTCCGCATTTTTCACTCCAACAACTTACAATGCATATTAACACAAATAAACAGTCCTATACCAAACCAAATATCATTGCATTATCCTTATTGCTCATCAAGGTTCTAATCAGTGTATTTAAAAATTATTTCTGACCATTAAGAAGTTCTGCATGATCCTGTATTATGATCAGAACGGACGTCATGGCGACATATTAAATTGTAATATTAAGCATGTAATTTTTTAGTAGACTGGTCTTCATCCTAAATACTTACATGTACGGATACATAGGACAGTTCCTACTTTCGAGTATATTACATACCATGTGATCCTTGTAGTTACTAGTTGGCTGGTAGTTACTATTAATTTATTTTCATTGTGTCACCGATAGAGCTATAAAATTAATAAAGATGGAAATAATATAAATATAAGTAATTGGGAATCATTCTTTGAATATTATGAGGTGATGATTTCGGTCGGAGCGTGGTCAAATCTATCATAAGCCCTTCGGGCTTTATTGGATTTGACCGCGCCCCGACCAAAATTATCTCCTCAATTCCTTATTCCTCAATCAAAGCAGTTGATTCTGCAAATTAAATGTATCGATGTCTTACTGCAAACGCACAATATTTTTAAGGTAAGTGGTTCCATTTGAATGATCATTGCACATACATCGCAAGGTTGTCCTTTGTTCCCATTGCACTTTACCGTATGTACATGTATCAGTAAAATTACATGAGCTTTTTTCACACACGAAACCATACGCCGAGCGCGTAAGCCATATCCTCCATATTCCCAGTTCTGTTTATATTACCGATACGTTTACACACTTCACTGGCCCGCTCCAAAATTGGTTTGAGAATAACCATAAAATGACTTACGCCTTCAAGTAAAAATTTCTTTAGCATACACATCCCCCCGTTTACAAGTTTTGTCTTCTCGATCAAGAAAAAGCGGTCCTTGGAGACATATATCTGTACATTTACCGTCATGGAACACTCTACCACCCACGTATCCCCCTCAGCGCTCAATCCGTACTAAGAATTTTTCGTATCAAAAATGGATGAAACTCCTAGTTCTTCAGTTTTTAATGAAATGAAAAACGAATATGTTCACAGAATTTAAATTGACAGTATATACATGTGTGTTTATATATATCGAACCTTTATAGCGACCTAACTAAGAAAAAACAAGGACTGCACGAACAAATCATGATGATTTCAGACTCACTGTAGAAAAAAAAATACATAACCCACTGACGCGGTTATGTATTTTTCTGCAATGTCGCTACTTTCATGATTCATCAAAGAAAGCATTTTATTGTCATTTTCAAAAGTTTGCGGAGATATAGCGTTCATAAACGTTTCAGCAGTTCAGTAACATCATGAATCCCCTTTCATTGTAGATGTCAAAGTTGTGGCGCATTTACTCTGTAAATCACATATATATATATAGTCTGTTAAAGGTTACTGCTTCCCCCACTTTTTTGACGAATTTTAACGAAAATGTACATGCCTTTCAAAGAAGTACAATTGAAATCGATATAAGGGGGAAAATCCAAGATTTATTAATTGAAACCTTTTACCCAGAGAAATTAACATATCTTACGGAGATTTATAATGGGAAATGTTTACATTTTTTTTCTTAACTTAAGATGTTCCTAAGTTACCGTCGAGCTTCATCTTAAGACAAGTCTTAAGTTGATCTTAGGATGTTCCTAACTTTTTTCCTAAGTCAAATCTTAAGAACACACTTGGGTCATAACTTTGGAAAGTTTCGTGAACGAGCCTGCTGAAGCTGTAGAGGGGGCGTTTCAAAACATAATCTGGCCTTTTTTTTCATTCTAGTGGATAGACGTAGTTTGCGCACCAAGGTATGCATGTTTTTTATAAAGGAAAAATGTTAAATGAATGTATTGGCGAGAAGATATGCTCTGGACAAGAGATCTCGGACGGACGAACGGACGGACGGACGGACAGACTGATCACTATAGGGCGCCCGCAGAGCGGGACCCTAATAATTAAGCTGGGTAAATTAAGCATCAGAGATTACTGTGATGTAAGCAATTTACAACATTTCAATCTCTTACATCATATTTAAAGATTTACCTGCAATGTATATACATGTAATGTTATTGTTAATCTTATGAAGGGATAGTGTCATTAGGGTATCAATATAAAAAATGATACACCAAATCACTATTCAAATTTTAGAAATAAGAAATTTTGTTATATTCACTCCCCGTTTTGCGAGCTTCAACTTTTTATACTTGCATGTGCATGTAGGTCTCAAATTGATGGTGTAGCTAAGCATATCACGGGATGGTGACGTAATGCGATACTCAAACTAATTTAAAAACAAATATTCCATATGCGTGGTTTTATTTGAACTACTTCAATTTGTAATTATATTGTACAATGCCATTAAAAATGTATACGATAAATGTTGCACCCTTTACAAATACCGTTGTTTTACTTTTACTGACAGCCATTGTTGATTCTCTATTTATCGTTCTATTTTAAAGATCAAAACCGTGTTTCTTTTATCTTTTGAAAGAGCAAATAAATTTTAATGAACTTAAATCGTGAGTTTTCTAGCGGCTTCATACTGGCGGCTTGTTCGGAAAATAAATGGTAATGCAAAAAACAGAATACATAAACCCCCAATGGGGATCTTAACAATTATGAACATCATGCCAATAATTCATGAAGTTTTATCTTTCACAAAATCATAAAATAATAAATGATAAACAGATCTTTCAGATATCCTTTGTGAGTCATTATATAGCTGATATACTGTACATTGGTCCACTTTTTAGAGAGGTGTTAATGCATAATGGATCATTTTTATTCACAACAAAGAAATCGTTAAACCGGTGAATTAAAATTTGATCGGCAAATCGTGATGTTTGAGCGCTTTTTTCTGGAGGTATTTCTTTGTCATTTGTATTTTATGTGGAATCCATAATTAATTTTTAATATTAATCTTCATATATCATGTTTAAAATATGTTTCTGAAGCTTTGTTATTTGCAAATTTATAGGTCTATTTGAAATTAAAAAAAATTGCAATTTGCTTCTTGATAAACAAGACTTTTTTTCATTTTTAGGAATCTCTTATAGTTATTAATTTACCAAACGAAATACGCAACATATGTTTTAATGCAGTGTTTTAGAAACACCAAATTACACATGAACAATGAAAAGGTTTTTTTTCCAGAAATCGGTGGACATCGAGAGTTTCAAATAAGAAGTTTCCATTTACACGAAAGTAGTTCTAAATTTTGACTTTTGTTGCATTTTATTATATTTTTAAATAATTCATTTGATATTTAAGTAAAATAAAAGAATGGTGGCATATTTCTGCCATCCACATAATTTTGGGTCAACATAGCATATCACGTAAAGTCAAGATAACTATCTCGTCAAGTCGAGATAACTTTCTTGTTTCTCGATCAAGACCGACTTTTTGTTGGGATAGCTATCTCGATAATTTATCTTGTATCTTGACTAAAATTCGTGGCATTTGCAAATACTGCCGTTCACAAAACAAGATATAAAGTTATAAACATATATTTGATAATAGAAGTTTGGAACTCATTACCCAGGGCTCTTTTGATCTGCATAGAGGTCCGAAGTCTCCATATCAGATCAGTTGTACTAGTATATAACTGTATATAATGTGTAAACTGCATATGGATTATTTTTACTTCATATAAAATTATATAAAACTTATATAGTTCAAGCACTTGTTAATACAATATTTAACACGGATGAATGCTCCCTTCTCTAATGTTTTCTCTGGATATTCTCATGTTAAATTTAAATTTAAAATTTAAATTTGAACTGAATGCATGGTTATGATGCCCACTAACTCCTCTACCTTCATTGTGAAATTCATGGCCCCTGGGTCACCTCTGTCAACTCTCATGGATTGTTATATTTAGTATTGGTACCTGAGACAGACCTTGTTGTATAAAGAGTTTTCAGAAATTGTGGATTTAAATATTTAGTGCCCATGGGCCACATCACTCACCTGAGCAACAACAGCATTATATATTAATATCGGCTTTATTAAAAATTGGTTAAATATGATGACAATTAATAGGTCTGATTTGATTACTGAGATAAGAACACATACTGAAAAACATTTTTATTAAATCAAAGCATATTTCATTGAACTTTAATCTGTCTTAAGTGTAAATAAAAAATAGTGTGTTTTAGTTTTATTTCTATTAAAAACAGGCATCAATTTAATAGGGAGACTGCTTGTATGATCATGGGGAGTAAGAAACCAGAACAGATAAGTTATTATTTGCATACTTTTTTAATAAAGACAGATGAAGAGTTTCAGAGTCGACTTAGTCTTTGTAGCATAACGTGTAGAGTGTGATGGTTTTACAGGTTTTAGCTTTAATTTTTTTTTAACTAAGACGAATTATATGAGTCCCTCCTAAAATTTAACAAATTCAGTTTCTGTGTTGTTTCAGAGGTCTAACATCATGAACATTTTGTGTTTACACCGTACCAAGATGGGTACCTTTCAGTCCTGTTTCCATGAATGAGGCTTATGCGTTTCTTTAAAAGATCAAGACGGTCCCTGAGGACTTTGGTTATTCAAATTTGTTGTTATTTCACATTAGCCATTTTCTGTTGTTTTGTTCTGGGTTGGATTTATTTCCAAATAAGTCGAAAAGTTAAATCCAAGTCATCGATCTTAGAGCTTTCTGGTTGGATAATATTTCGAACAAATTTCATGTAAATGGCATTTTTATAGTGTAGTTCTGTACTTTGACTATGTATGAGGGTTCGATTCCCTCCCTAGGCATAACTGAAGCTGGTGCAAAGTAGGCAGATAGCCTAGTGGCCCCGCATAGTCAGAACTGCACAATTATATTTATGTTATGTGAGGCACAAACTACATGTACCTATAAATGATATTGGGGGGATTTAACTCCTGCTTGAAGGAGACTACAGAATTAAATATATTTTCACTATATGTATTGTACTGGCATTACTGTGTATATCAACAATGTACTGACTTTGCTGTGTGTATCAACAATGTAGTGACTTTGCTGTGTGTATTAACAATGTAATGACATTGCTGTGTGTATCAACAATGTAGTGGCATTGCTGTGTGTATTAATATGTAGTGACATTGTTGTGTGTATCAACAATGTAGTGGTATTGCTGTGTGTATCAACAATGTAGTGACTTTGCTGTGTGTATTAATATGTAGTGACATTGCTGTGTGTATCAACAATGTAGTGGTATTGCTGTGTGTATCAACAAAGTAGTGACTTTGCTGTGTGTATCAACAATGTATTGACATTGCTGTGTGTATGTATCAACAATGTAGTGACATTGCTGTGTGTATGTATCAACAATGTAGTGGTATTACTGTGTGTTTCAACAATGTAGTGACATTGCTGTGTGTCTCAACAATGTAGTGACATTGCTGTGTGTATGTATCAACAAAGTAGTGACTTTGCTGTGTGTATTTATGTATTGACATTGCTGTGTGTATGTATCAACAATGTATTGACATTGCTGTGTGTATCAACAAAGTAGTGACTTTCTGAGTGTATCAACAATGTAGTGACTTGCTGAGTGTATATATTAACATTGTAGTGACTAATGTATGTGTTATAATGATAATATCTTGTTGTGTGTATTAACATTGTAGTGACTTGTGTATGTTATAATGATACATGATTCTCTTTGCTGTCTGTATGTCCATCTGCCTGCCTGTCTCTCTCTCTCTCTCTCTCTCTCTCTCTCTCTCTCTCTCTCTCTCTCTCTCTCTCTCTCTCTCAAATCAATATACATCTAATGTACCTAAATTGTTTATCCTTTTCACCATTATGATATATGCTGTGTGAATGATGGAGAAAACAATAAAACAGGAATATACAAGAGATAAAAAATAGACTAAGATCAATGTTAAGTTTAGCCTCAGTCACAACTGGCCGTACGTGCTTGGTGATCGTGCGTGTGCTAAGGGTTTTGCCAGTCGTGGCTCCCGTGGCTGGTCGTAGCGTTAAAAATCGTTACGGTATTGAAGTGAATGCGAGTGTATTGTAAGACAAACGGACGTTTGACGTGCCAGTCCAAGGTGTGTCGTACAATTTTGTTTAAAGACGGGTTGCCACTCGCAACGTGCGATGCCCGTAGGAACCGTACTTCCGTCTTACGATTGTCTTGCACCAGACATACGTTTGCCTTGCGAACGGCAGCAATCACATCCGCGTATTAGGTTACCTGCAAGTCAATCGTACCGACGTCTTAATGTGCCCCACGACAGCTGCACGCACAATTATTAGTTTTTAGTTAAATAAAGAACAGTTTTTCTCTAGACATGTACTGAAATATATCTACTGTAAGCAAGTAAATATTGAAACGTCAAAAAGAACTCGTAGAAGACAAAGACTATTATTCTGTAATTGCTGCGTTGGTGATTAAATTAGCTAAACTTGTCGACACAAATTAAGAATGTTTTGAAATCATAATTTATCTTTTGTATCTAAAGCCATAAAATATTGAAAACTTTTCGGAAATCTAGAAGTAAGTCTGCAAAAATCTAATATCAGCAAATGAATTATTAACTGATAATATTTTTGGACAATGTAATATCTTTAAACGATTTTACAATTTTGTTTACTATTTGTTGAACTTAACAATATCTTCGAAAAAAACTTTGACAAAACTTTCAATTAAAGTAAAGAAAGCCATATCGAATTACATTGTATTTACAAATGTTATTATTAAAAGGGTGACATCATTTACACTTCATACATTTTTAAAAAATCAAAGTCTACAAATTATTTTCTGATATTCTGATTTTGATACAATTATGAAAACATTTTATAAGGTTTGAATGGTCAAAGGAGATGATAATCAATAATTTCAAAATGGAGAAAGTACTTTGTTTACAAACAAAACTTACATACTCATGAAAACAACTTTTTCCAGTAGGGTGTGTTAGAGTTTTACGTATAGTTGGTTTTTACTTAGTTAGAAATATCGTTTTCGCGTAAAGATCATTTTCCTTTCCTTACTCCGAAAATGTATATTATTCTATCTTAACACGCTTGCAGGTCAAAGTGATTGGGAAATCATATGACCTTTTTTCTACCTCTACTACAGTAACTTATAATATCTACTTCAATATTCAGTTCCTTCTTGTCCCGTTTTTCTTCTTTGCCTTCCATCTTTTTGTCCAAATGTTTGAATTTGGTTTTTAGAAGAGGGTTTAATACTAGAATCTTTAATTTGATTTTGATGAATGGTTAAACTGTTGAATCTCTTAACCTTATGGGAATTTTTTTCATAATCATTCTTGATAAAAAAAAACTTGTTTATAAGCGATTCGCACGCACCACGAGCAATTGGTGTACGCATGACGTTAGTGTGAAGTACGTTTACTGTGCGTTCAATTTATATGTTGATGGTGAGCACATGCGACCTGCAGTCAACGTACGTATAAGGCAAGGGACAAGTGAGATCTCCTTACGTCATTCGTGCAATTCAAATCGCACGGTCATATTAAGTGTTCCTTGAGTGAAGCGCAAGTGCAGCGTACGTTTTTAGATCTCGCAAGGAAACCGTGGTGATTGTTGTGCATGTCCAACAGCCACCGTGCGTGCTTACGGGAAGCGTACGTCCTATCAAAATCGTAAGATGCACTTGCATGTCTCGCAAGAATTTCATTAAAATCCACCCCTAGACAACCCGTAGAAGCACGAACGACCAGTTGTGACAAATATCTAGAGTTACAATTATTCCTATTAAGTTTATTTTCAAAGCAAAATCACAGTAGTTAAGCTGAGCAGCACGTGGTGCATCTCGGTGTCTGATCTAAAAAGATTAATTTCAATTGACGGGGTAGCACTTGTGTATACATTATTATAAACTGCTAGGTTTAATTTAGTTTACATTCCATTGTTGTCCATTTTAACACTCCTAAAACTTATTATTTGATATACAATCAACATGTATGGCATTATGCTCTCTCTCTCTCTCTCTCTCTCTCTCTCTCTCTCTCTCTCTCTCTCTCGCGCGCGCGCGCTCTCTCTCTCTCTCAGCGCCGATCACCGAAAAATCAGCCCGACGTCTATCTAAAATCACACGTAAAGCAGTGTCCAAAAAAGATGTATACTCAGTATTAAATCACATAATTAATATAAATACTATAATAATGTTCATTATCTTTGTAGAAATTAGAAAATTAATAAATGCATAAAATAAACAAATTCGTTATGCGCTCGCGTTTGCACCACTGCGCGCCGTACAATCACCGTTCACTTGTTGTTTGTTAACCGTTTGCCCACCCTGCATGAAGGAAACTACATGAAAAGACAGATAACAATGAATGAATGCAAAATCAACAAACGTCAAAGATAATTAAAACCAAGATAATGTAGAATGTTTCAAGGGCTGTATATAGCCTCTCTCTCTCTCTCTCTCTCTCTCTCTCTCTCTCTCTCTCTCTCTCTCTCTCTCTCTCTTTTTTTTTTTTTACGCGTGCTGGGGGACTCCGTACTCTCGTTCGATTGCTCTCTTTCTCTCTATCGATATCATTATGTAAGGCATACTCTAAATCCTGGCCTGGCCTGGTCCCATTGGCCTGGTCTGGCCTCAAAGTTGGCCTGGCATCACTTTTGGCCTCAAAATTGGCCTGGCCCCAAATTTTGGCCTGGCCTCAAAAATTGGCCTGGCCCCAAATTTGGCCTCTACCAAAATTTTTGGCCTCAAATTTTAAAATTTCTCTTTTTCTCATTTTCTTAGATTTAGATTGAATTTTCATTGATTACTTATAGAAATTGAAATTTCCATGCTTTTTTAAGGTTTAAGGAATAATCATATGATTTTTTCGTATATATGACAAGTTACCGACTGTTCAAGTTAAATTAATTCAATCCATGTCTAAACACACAAAAAATATCAATGACATGCATGTACAGCACTGCTCTTACTATTGTCAAGGTATAGATTATACAAAAACCAAAGCAAAAAACCAAGAGCTGCCACCTCCCCCCCCCACTCCCATTCCCCATTTAAAAGTTAAACATCATTTTAAGAGACTGACCCGATTGGTATCCAAAACATTTGTAAACTGGTACCGGTACATAGCATTAAATTTTTATCACTGTGTAATGCACTTTAAAATTTGCAGTTTGTTTATATTACCTGTCAACACTGATCAAGCCCGAATTTCCCTCTCCAGAAGAAATTCGATATCAATCTTTTCTGTCGCTAATCTGCTACATTGGGGTCAGATTCATTGCCTATCCTGTCATTTAACATTTAACACGGTCTAATTTAATTAATGGCATTTGTGAACGACTGCAACATTGCATCCTACGATAACTTGACTCAGTGATGGTCATTAATCATCACCACCTGATTAGAGTAGAGTTTCATGCATGTGTTGTTTGTATATATTTAGGAAACAATTTTTCTCCTATGGGGAATTGTTATTGTCAGAATTTGAACAAAGCAAAACATTTTGTGACCTTTGATGTTGGTAAGAATAAACAAATATTGGCCTCTTCCATTTTTTCTTTCTCAAACAAGTTGTTGATAAAAGAAGAGTTACATAGATATTGCCCGATCCTGAGAGCAGTTTTATTTAAATACATTGCAAAAACAATATGCCATGGTTATACAATGGCAGGGCAAAATCACATTCTTAAGTTCTTTAGAAGTTAAAACAGACTGAATAAAAATCTATTAGAATGGATTACTTGACATACCTTTAGTCATAAGTATAAATTGTTAGTACTATATTTTCAATTGTAACTATTATTCTTAATAGACTATCACTTTAAGACACTAAAGCCACCAAGTGAGATGTTTAATGTGCATTGAAAATAAATCAATAAAAAATCAATAAAATCATCAAATATGTAAAGAAATATAAAAATAAATTTGAGGTCAAAAATTTTTGTAGAGGCCAAATTTGAGGCCAGGCCAATTTTTGAGGCCAGGCCAAAATTTGGGGCCAGGCCAATTTTGAGGCCAAAAGTGAGACCAGGCCAACTTTGAGGCCAGGCCAGGCCAGGCCAGGCCAGGTTTTAGAGTATGCCCATTATGTAATACAGTGGGAATATAGTGCTTCTAAAAAATAACTTTGTGGAAACAGTGTAAAGTATTGCTAAATTTTTGACAGCTGTATAGTAACTTTGATGTTGGTATTAGTTGTGTGTTGTGACTTGCTGCTGTGTTGTGTGTGGGATAATGGGACTCTCTCTCTCTCTCTCTCTCTCTCTCTCTCTCTCTCTCTCTCTCTCTCTCTCAAAAACATGGAGTTTGAAGCTTTTTACATGAAAACATGCAGTCAGGTTATTACAGATACCAGTATATCGACAATATTGTAACGTCTGTTTCTAATTTTGTGTAATACCTTGCACGGCACCACTACTCTAAAGCTCCGTTGGCGCACATATTTGCAGTAACAATAAGTCGATTGTGCATGCACAGACCTCTCGAAGTCCAAAAATATTTGGATGTCACCGCGTCTCTGTCGCGCTCTCACTGCGCATACACAACATTTGAACGTGTTTTTTATTTTCGTGCGTTCACACAGCGACCTCAAAGAGCTGTAGTTGCGTTTACTGCGCTCTCTTTGCGTTTCTTCTGCGTTCAGTTTTCTTAACAAGAACATTTCTGCGGAGTTTATGTAATAACACCTTTTCTACAGGCAAAAGGGGAATTTTTTTTCTATGTAAAATGATAATCGTCTTTCGTATAATATTTTAGAAGCGTAACGTTTTTCAAAATGGGAGAATGGCTGGGGGATTTTGTTTTCATCAAAAATATATTGACCCACCTTGTAAAATGTACTTGTTTGTTTTCAGTGTTTAGAATACGTTACGATTGTCAAATATATGTAGCTGCGTTAACCATGGTTCACAGTGTAAATTACAACAGTTTTAGTCAATAAAGTTTTATAAAAGATAACTTATGTATTTTTTTCAGTTGATGTACAAACGATCACTCGTGCTGATTTTGATGTCCTGCAGGCATGTTCACGTAGCTATCTTAGGACTATGGTGTGTCCTAAGTACATCTTAGGATCCGTCTTAGTCTTAAGTCTGTTTCTCGAAGCTCCTAAAATTTATGAACCGTCATAACTTAGGACATCACTTACCTTGTCCTAAGACCATCGTAAGGCTGTAAAATCACGTTTTTGGGGGATATTGGAAATGCTGTGAAGTTTTTTCTTAAGACCGGTAGAATAAACTAATATTTTATACAGTTCCAGCATTTCCGACAAACCTCAAATTCCCAATTCGGGAGGTGGGGGGGGGGGGAGGTCATAGTCATTTATTCTATCATGTATGTTCATTTTAACCAAATTATTTGGAGAGGGACTCGAACTCTCACCACATTCCCCGATTATACAAGCCTGCCTGGAAGCTGACAAATTAAGTTTTTTTTTCGCAAACACTGTCTGTGTTTGGCGAGATAAAATTATTCACTTATTTTTAATATCTACATTTTTACACTAAGTGATACACTCATTGTTTTGATCACTTTAGTAAATTATTCATATGTCCTTGGCTAAAAAGTAAATTTATACCGGTTTACATAATTCATGCGTGATCATTCTAAATTTCTATAACTTCATTCCGAAAAAAAAAATCTTTAAAAAAATCTTAATGTTTAATAAACTGTATTAATGTATTTTCGAGATATATTACAACTTATTTCTTATTTTAAAACATGTCGCGTATTCTATATTATGCGGATTAAAGGGAAATTAATTGTTGTGTTTGTACTTGTGTGTTAAAATAATTATTCGCTTGTAAGCCGATTCCGTCCTGATACATATTTTCTTCAAAAAATAGCAGCCATTTGGATTTCTGGGGAGAGGGGTTATTTTTTCTTTTGTTTTGTTTTTTTGTTTTTTGTTTTTATTTATTTATTTTTTTAAATTGAATTGTTTTTGGACACTGATATTTATTTAGGTAAATGTATTTTTTTTTTAAAATGACTACATTAAAATTACTGGTTTTAGGCCTATTGTGTTAACTACCGACACGTACAATTTTCTCTGGCAAAATGTTAATTGATTAATCCCTACAAAAGTCTCTCAAATTCGATCTGTACGAATAAATGAAAAAAATAAGAATGGTTGTAGAAGGTAAGGATATTCTTTAACTTAAGATGTTCCTAAGTCCTAAGTTGATCTTAGGATGTTCCTAACTTTTTTCCTAAGTTAAATCCTAGGAACACACTTAGGTCATAACTTAGGAAAGTTTCGTGAACATGCCTGCTGCTGACCAGCTATGATTTTTTATGTTATTGTATTTTGATTTTGCTAATAAAGCACTGCAATGAATAGAAAATTCTGAACAGGTGGGTCGCAGGCAGCGTTTTTCAAATCAAATTTAAAACCCACATTCAGATGCGCAAGTATAAGAAAATCGCTAAGAATTCAAACGCAGATAAGATTATTTACGAGATTATAATAAGATAGATAGTATATAAATCAAAATGTAGTGATTTTCATGTGTGCTGTCAATAGTGTAGTGAAATGCATGCCATTCTGTCAGTATTGAGTTGCATGTGTGTTTTCATAAAGTGTATAAATGTAGTGAGATGCACGGCATTTTACAGAGTCTTATTTTAAATGAAAAGAAAAATTGCAGTATATAGCGATCATTAGGATACAATTTTAAATAGCATTCTGAATTTTCTTCGCTGTAAGAGTACCAGAAAGCAGTGTTATTTGCATGTAAATTTTCAGGTGTAGTCAATTGACGGTGTTTACAATGTGTGTGTGTGTGTGTGTGTGTGTGTGTGTGTGTGTGTGTGTGTGTGTGTGTGAATGAAACTTTACATAGGATATCATTTTAACTTACCTGGATTGTTGATATTGGATCATAAACAATGATTGTATTAGTTAAAGTTTTGGAGTCTATTGGCGATGTAATTTGTAAAGTAATCTGGTGCGACCCAAGTGAAGAGTAACGATGGGTAAAGTTTAGTCCGGTCTGAAGATCAGATTGTGAAGAGGATATATTTTGAAAAGTTGAATTTCCATCTCCGTACAAAACGAGTAATGAGAGCTGTCCCTGTGGTAAATTGGCCCCTGATGCTAGTTTCACTGTTATCACTGATTCAGAAGTCAGGTTACTTGGAGTCCCGCTGACTGAGAAACCATTGATTTGGTAGTAGTTGTTTACAACTTTTGTGGCGACTGCACTCGATACCGAATTAGAGACGTTTACAGAGATATTGACTTGGCCAGTATGATTTAAAGACAAAGATGCATGAATTTGTCTTGATCCATTGCCATTGTTGGAACCTGTAGTTGTGCTTTGTCCATTGATATACCACGCCAGGTGAATGTTGGAGCCTGATTGCAACTGAAGTGTTATATCTGCTGGGATGCCTACCTTTTGGAAGTTGTCGCAATCTATCTAGAATAGAAGATTTTACCGGATAACACAAACAGGATAATAGTATCTTACAAACATGTTATTTCCCTAATGTATTGTTATTTATTTCAAATATCTGTACAAACCTGTAAAGATGATATTCGTTCCTCATAAGACACATCGATAATGACTAGTTGTGTGTCTGAAGGGTTGGATGAGAGGGTAAATCTACAGGTGTGATCTCCAAACCCGTGTACGTTAAACGTCGATGACGGTATTGTAAAACTAATTGTTTGTCCCGTGTCATCAATAACAGCTGTCGAATTATCAATCACCACAGACTGTATCTGTGCTTGGAAGGTTACAACAGTGACATTTGAAGATTTTGAAGATGAATTTCTTGGTTCATCGAACTCGTACTTAAATTGGAAATAAATGTTCCCACCTGGGACGAGCGTATAGGAAGATGTAGTTGTGACCAGCGAAAACGACATTAATTCCAGTGCTGCAACTGAAGAAATAAACTAACAAATGAACAAATGTTTATACCTTACCTTATAATCATTAAATTATTTTGCATTTCAGTAAAACTCCAAAGAACTATAATTTAAATGAAATAATGGAAATAGTAAATGTAAATTGGTATATTTTTTAAAAAATTGATGACGATTGTACATATACAATATAATTCAAAAGACGAAGACCGTACTGGCAAAAGGTTACATAGTATGTGCCTTAAAATAAAATGGTTTCAAATATAGTTCTTTTCACTTCAGTTGAAATGTTACATGAAATAGAGATTTGTGTTAATTTCAATTTACTCATTATTCTATGTAAAATATAATTAAACCGTCAATTATTCATTTGGCCAAACAATATTACATGTAAATCTTTCCAGTGATATAGAAAATGTTCAAGCATTGATATACGTTACAATACCCCTAACTCTCTCGCAAAATTATTTGTAACAATATATATTATAAAGTTTAATTTTAATTACATATCAACTAAACCTACTTTCTTAAGTAATAATTTTGTTTACTATACTGTTAAGTAACAAATATCCAAAACCACAAGTTTTGTTTTATTGTCGATAACCTACAGAAAAGAGGAAAATAGTGAACAGATTAAATTACTAGAAGATGTTATGACTCCACTGCGAACCTCATTTGCAGTGACTTTACGTGTCAATAAACACACCGTACAACCGCTTTGAATCATTTCATTCAAGTGCCGTGTGATACATTCAAAATTGTTTGTTTACCTGGACAGCAGACGTTCACTGAGGAAAGAAAATTCTTTATTACCAATCTTAAACAAATATTAATCTCATTATATTTGGTTAAAAGTAGAGTTATATAGTTGCTCTTTTATGACCAATCTTGTTTTTTAAAAAGCATTGTAACATGAAGAATTTTGAGCCATTTTCTAATGCAATTCTGAAGCAAAAATGCAAACTTTGAGGTTTGGACACTTGACAAACTAAAACGGCGTGTGCTATCGAAGTAATACAATATCAGAATATTAGCCGATTATCTAAGCTTTAAATTGATATTCGCAAAAGTTTCTATAATTAACTCCTGTAGCTGCTATTTTAATTTAAGCAACACACCCTCGAAGAAAAATGATACGTTCAACGTCCGTTGGATGATACATTCAAAATATGTTTTTAAACCAGTAATGATACATAAATGTGCTGTGTTTGTTTAGTTAAAATTAGCCAAAATGACAGTGTTTTATCGCCTCAAATGATACATTTTAATTGGAATAGGAAGTATTTGAAAAATAAATAGACAACAACATTATATTTAGTTAAAATTTAATAAAAGAGTATTTAATAATTATTTATTCCTTTTATTGCCTATTAATAAAACGTTCTTTCTTAAAATCTTTATGAAACCTGACCTCGCGAGATGAATTTAGAAAGTAAACAGGTATGGCTACTGGAAAGCGTGGACGGTAGAAAGACAGAGCAAAAAGTGAACAAAGAAAAATCTGTTTTTTTTTAATTTTAGAAGGTGAGTTTTAATGCAAGCTTCTATGTAAACAGGTCAGTCGCACAGCAATGGATTAAGTTGTTATGGGACACTTACATGTTGTGACGTTTTATTAATCAAAATAAACAATGAAATTAAGTAAAATTTTATGAATAGTTTCTTCACAGTTTTGTCACCAAACAGCGTAGCGCAGTGGTCAGAGGATTCACTACAAATCTTTATGTCATGAGTTCGAATCCCTCTAGGAATTTTGATATTGTTACCTTTCCAAACAAATTTGAAACGTTTTTTTTTTTATCTAAACATAGTAAAATTTGCAAATTTTAATTCGGATCGACAGATGTCGCATACAACCTTAAGTTGACTGTCATCGAGGGGCCCAGAAACAACGCTAGGGTACTTTTGGCTGTTTATTTTATTTAGCTCTAGATAAAGTTTAAAAGAGGGCATTAATGTTTTTGATTTTTAAATTTCAGTACCTACCCTTTCGTAAGGAATGCTGTACAGTAGACTGTTTTAAAATTTAATAAAAACATAGCATTTGACATGCTTCTTTTAACTTAAGGAAGGAGTCTTTTCTGGTTTTCTACTTGTCAAAAGTAAATTTGATTAAATGGTCATTAAATCAAGATGAAAGGAAATTAAAATATCATATTTTTCTTCCTTTTTAATAATCATACAACTTGGCACAGAAATAGTAATCAAAGTTTAGAATCTAACAAGAACTATATGTTTGGCGGAACATTGGCGTATAGATATATCACATGTTTTTGCAATTCAGAATTAATGTAGATTCATGGGTCTATTTAGCATTTTTAAAACAATAACATTAATGTTGGATTTTTTTTCAACTAATGTGAGCTAATGGATTTCAGAATATGTTTTTGAAGTATGATTTGCCTATCAATTTACATTTTTATCAGGTTTATAAAGCGCTCACTCTGTAAATAGATTTGTGTGGAAAAAATCAGTAAAATCGGATTTTCTCTCTTATTAAATGGTCAGTATATTTATATTTTTACGTAAGGTCTTCATAATATGTAAAAATCAGAAATATTTTAATATTCGAAGTATAAAAAAATAATCAAAATATCTTCAAAATTCAAGAAAATTAGAGGAAATGCGGGCTAAGCAATATCATTTTTAGTTTGAATATTAATTCCAATTTATTAGGATAATCTGATAGACATTCTAATATTCTATTATTTCATTGAAGAATAGAAACTCCATATCTTAAACAGATGTCTACATAGCTGCAGATTACAACATTAGGCACCTGATCCTACCTCCAACTTTTTGGAGGTCCGTGTTGCTCTGCTTTGAATTTGTATTTCGTGTTATGGATTTTTGAGATGGTTGACGGATTGTTATTGTCATTTTTTCATTATATTTATCATCCTTTAAGTTTAAGAAAAAGGTAGTGACCTTGACCTGACATTGATGTGAAAACAGGATGGTCAAATTTGATTAAACTGATAGAATCATTTGTTTACATGATCTGTTTGATTGTGTCAAAATTTTATGATTTTTTAATACAAGAAGGATATCTGATAATGAGAAGACTCCTTCCTTAAACTTGCTTTTCTTGTACAAAAACAAATGTTGTATGACTTCCTAGCTCAATTACCTTTCCCGTACAAATGCTTAGATTCCCAATAATTATGCAATCTGATTAAAATCAGATCCTCGATCCGCTCCTTGTTTTTTATTATAGAAAAACAAGGAGCGAACCGAGAATCTGATTTCATTCAAATTTAATAATTATGAATCCTTTAGTTAGTAAATATGTCCATGAGAAGGTACTATTTTTTCAGACATTAAATTTTTTCTGCATTATTCAAATCAACAATATTTCGTTTTACTTAAGTTTCGGGCTTTTGATCCGTACACCCCGAGTTAAAAGCCCGCAGTGGCTTTTGCTGTTGCTTACTAATTTGAATTTTTAAGATATTCATTTTTTATTTCCAAAACTGCAGATGTTTTGCTTATTTGACTTATGTACGGTTTATTTATCATTATTTCTTTTAAAATCAAATAATTCACTGTTAATTTGAGTGACTTTATCGAGGTGTGTTATTCCACCATTATTAGAAATCAATTAAACAAGTAAACAACACACCCGTTCATTGTACTCAGTACATTTATTGCTTTGTAAACAAAAGAAATAATGCATACATTTATCAGGTTATTGTGAAGTATTTATGTCGCGTTTTATTGTATAATATTTTACATCCACCAAGTATGATTCCCTCTATTTCTTACGGAAATTTATTGTACACTCATACATGTAGTTCTGTAAAAACTCACAGGAATGAAATCTACACGCCACGTTTATCGATTGGTTGTTCAAAACCTTCAGCATCACTGACTTCACGAGATAATTATGCTGATGTCAGATTAAAATTCCTATAGAAGACATTTGGTTGGATTCATGCAGGTTATGAAGGTAACGATCATCGCAGAAAAAAATACATAACCACTAACGCGTGTTAGGTATATTTTCAGCAATATAATGTCGCCACCTTCATATCCCCGATGAATCACCAACGAACGCATTAATTTTTTATTGTTTAAATATAAACTTGTCGTTCAATTAATACGGTGATTAAAGGTGTATGAAACGTTTAATTTCCTTTTGAAACCCTACAGTGTTTTTGTGCAATTTGTCAAAAACACCGAAAATTAATATTTATCTCGGTAAATCAGAACTATTTCACGAAACAGTTAGTCATATCAACTTTTGAATGTATCATCAAACAACTTTTGAATGGATCATTGTAGCAAGGACAACGGACTTTGAACGTATCATTTTTCTTCAAGGGTTTGTTGCTAAAATTAAAATAGCAGCTACAGGAATTAATTATAGAAACTTTTGCGAATATCAATTTAAAGCTTAGATAATAGGCTAATATTCTTATATTGTATTATTTCGAAAGCACACGCCGTTTTAGTTTGTCAAGTGTCCAAACCTCAAAGTTTGCATTTCCCCCCCACAATTGCATTAGAAAATGGCTCAAAATTCTTCATGCTACAATGCTTTTTAAAAAACAAGATTGGTCATAAAAGAGCAACTATATAACTCTACTTTTAACCAAATATAATGAGATTAATATTTGTTTAAGATTGGTAATAAAGAATTTTCTTTCCTTAGTGAACGTCTGCTGTCCAGGTAAACAAACAATTTTGAATGTATCACACGGCACTTGAATGAAATGATTCAAAGCGGTTGTACGGTGTGATAAATAAACCATTAAATTCAGTCTCTCTTGTAACTTGATTTTTAAAGACAATTATTGGGATAGGCAGGTGATGGAAAAGCCACTCGTCAGATTTCTTGTTGAGTTGCGTATCGTTTTAGCTCACCCGAGCTAAAAGCTCCGGTGAGCTTTTCTGATCACTCTTTGTCCGGCGTTCGTCTGTCTGTAAACATTTTACATTTACAACTTCTCCAGAATCACTTAGCCGATTTCAATCAAACTTGGCACAAATCATCATTGGGTGAAGGGGATTCAAGTTTGTTAAAATAAAGGGTCATGCCTTCCTTCAAAAAAAAAATCATTGAAAATTTGTTGATATTTTTCAAAAATCTTCTTCTCAAAAAGCATTTAGCCAGAAAAGCTGTAACTTGTGTGAAAGCATACTCAGGTAGTGTAGATTCAGGTTTATTCAAATCATGATATCCAGGGATAGGGTGGGGCCACAATGGAGGGTCGAGTTTTTACATAGGAATACAATAAATCTTAAAATAAGTTCTTCTCTGAAACCGATCAGCCAGAAAAGCTGAAACGTGTGTGAAAGCATCCTCAGGTAGCATGCCACAGCAGAAACTTGTGTGAAAGCATCCTCAGGTAGGGTAAATTCAAGTTTGTTTAAATCATTATCCCCGGAGGTAGGTTGGGGCCACAATGGGGGGGGGGGTTCAAATTTTTACAAAGGATTATAGAGGGGAAAATCTTTAAAAATCATCTTCTAAATCACAATTTGCCAAGAAAAGCTGCAACTTTATTGAGTTAAGATGGTGTAGATTAAATTAAATTGTTAAAATCTTCAGGAGTAGGGTTAGGCCACATTAGGGGGAGGGATGGTTCCAATTTTACAAATGAAAACATTTAAATTATTCACAAAAACTCAAATGTTATTCTATATTTTTTTACTTATATGCAAGCATTTTGTCATATTTTGTTTATTCTTCAAAATTGTTTAGACTCTGACTTAGGGACAATTCTTGGGCCTCTCATGGGGTTCAACGTTTGATGTAGGTTTATAATTCATATATAAACAGTCATTCAAGATCTTCTCGAGAACTGCAATGCTCAATATGTGATATGACTGTAAAATCATCCTGTTACAAAGGGGCGCAATGATGTAGGGAATTTTTTATACAGGATCAATTATACATGTACTACATTGTTCAGATATTTTGCATGCGACTCCATAAAGCTGATTTTATTATGTCTATTGTTGCTCAGGTGAGCGATGTCGTCCATGGGCCTCTTGTTACAGTATAAAATTCACTATAATGACACACTTATAGTGCACAATGAAATATAACGATATTCAAATTTCAAATTTTCGAAGTGTTTTGTTGTGATAAATTAAAAAGGTTGGATTACATCATACAGTACTAGTAGCTGTTTGTGTTAAATAAATTATTAAATACCCATAATTTTCCTTTGTTTTGGATATTGTTTTAAATTTTACAACTTGTGGTCGTGATTTCTGGTTACCACAGTGGCACACTGAAGTTTTCTGTATCTGTTTAACCATTCTCTGAACCACCATCTTATCTTATCTAACGCTTAAACATGTATTAACTTATCCAAAATTAATTAAACAAAATTAATTCAATCCTGGATACTTTCTACATATTGTTTTAATAATTTACTGCTGTTCTTAATCATATCATGTGGTTAACATAATAACGGATTTCAGATAAATATCAACCAAATCCATTCAGTAAGAGAGTTCATATCCTTACTCAGAACTAGAATTGGTACCCATCTGACATTGGTGAATGTGGATGTAAATACTGAAACATAACTGTTTTTAAAATCTGACGAAATAAAAGTGTGCGTACTTATAGGTTTAATGCATTACATTTGTAATTAACAATATATAAGATTTTTATCTGATGAATGTTTCCACTTAAAAGCTTTTCGTACAGTCATGTTCAAAAACAACGATTAAACACAGGAGGTCACTTTTCTTTAAATTGTAATTCCTTATTATTGGGGTCTTCTGTTGGAAACGGAAGACCCTCTTGTTATTTTATTGTTAAGGTAAGGGTTGCGGTTACAGGGAGATAACTCACACGTTTTTATTGTGACGTTACACCAACTACCCTTTATTTCAGCTATGACGTCAAATTTTATATGACGTCATAATTGATTTCAGGTTTTTTTTATTTCGCGGGGTTTTGTAGTTTCAATGAAAGAATAACAGGACACAGGCATTTTATCAATTTCCACAAAAAATAAGTCCGCATCATATGGTTTTGAATAGTGTTTTAGAACATCTGATTACACATATTCTAAGATACATTTCTCCTGAAATCGGTGGACCTGAAAAGGTTTCAAATAAGATAATTTCGCTTACATAATAGTAGTCCAAAATTAAGACTTTTGTTGTATTTAATTCTATTTTTAGATAGTTCATTAGAAATTAATAAAAATGAATCATGACATAAATATTACATGTAGTGACATTATTTTCCAACATTTTAAGCAAAAATAACCCCCAAAATAGTCACATATAAAATGTACATATTTTCACGAAATTGTTTACATTTCATCAACATGAAAATTAGAAATCATGAACTTTGACCTTTCGTAGTTATAAAATGGGACGGGCAAAATCATTTGAATTTCATGAGAAAAAAGACTTTAGTGTAGTGAACAACATGGTACGTAGCTTTGGTACAATTTCTAAAAAATGCAAGCCGCAAACCTTACCTTAAAGTCACTTCCGTTTGTACGTTACGTCAATTTTGAATATTTTTTTTAAAGTAATTTTGTCCAGGGCGTTTTTCAAAATCGCTTTTTTGGTCTTGAATTTTTCTGTGTTTATACATCATTTTTATTGGGGCATAAGGCTGAAATTTGCCTTCCGTTACTTCCGGTCCAAACCGAAAGTATTTAAAAATTTTCAAAAAAGTAAACTTTTTTCATTATTTTTGTTTTAATTTTAAAAGTTTACGTTTTTGCAGTATTTGTTATGCTGAATACGAAACAGAAATCGGTTTCAAAATCGAACCATGCATTACAGATATATTAGGGTTTAAAAATTGATTTTCCTGAAATTTTGTTTCCGGGTTATTAGTTAAGAAGAGTCTTAAGTTCAAAGTCGTGCCAAAAATAATTCGATAATTGTTAAATCGTAATTGAACATATTCGGATATTTTGGTGGTATGGGATATCTGTCGATATTAATGTGGATTAAAGTACATTTTAACTGAAATACTTTTACCGGTTAAGAATTTTTAAATATTAAATTTCACAATATATAACCGAAAAATACGTTTTAAAACTTTCTGGAAAGGTAAAAATTTTAAAAACTCCAGTGAGAAATCATGACTTACATCCGTAATGACCACTCTAACCCACTGCGCTACGCTGTAAGATGCCAATTATGGGGCAAAAGCTATATATAATATTAAACTTGATTTAATTGTTTATTTCGATAAATAATACGTCACAACATGAAGGTGTCCCATACCATCTAAACATTCTCTCACCAGAGGTCGTGCTTCACAAGCTTCGCTTACACCTCTGTCAACACCAGAAAAATAGTCTGTCACATGATCAAAACAAGCATGGCGATCACATGGCATTGTTGATTCGTTTCTTCTATACAATCAGCTTGAAGGGGAGTCATCGACGGGCGAAGACTTTGAGGACACGTTAAAAACATCACAGGAGATGACATTGCTGCTGATTTATGTAAAATCATCAATAAATCGGTAGCGTACGGAAACTGATTTTTCAAACATTTGTCAAACTAGATCATGTAAATCATATTTTAATTTTTACCTCCATAAAATAGTTCTTCCAGTAACGTTGAAATAAAAATAAAACAGACGTTAAAGATTAATTAAATTTAATTATTTATAATCATATTCATAGATTAAAGGAATAACTACATAGATTTTAATTACATTTTGCCCATCGTTTAAGTTTGTACAAGAAACTTGTACATCGGGCGTTGACAGATGTGTAGGCTAAGCTTGTGTAGCACGACCTCTGGTGAGAGAATGACCACCTAAAGTCAATCTTGAAATCGTTGATGTTTGTGTTAATTCGTACTTAAGGTCTTTCGGATTTTTTAAAGTCGTATCAAGAGCATTTTTTTTAATTAAGGCACTCTTGTCATCGGTGATGCTTCTAAATGGAACTTCTAGTTCGACTTTCGACATTAACGGAAGACTCACTCGCTTTGCTCTAAATTTTACGGAAGCGTATTAGTGCCGCATTGTATTTTTTTTGTTTAAAATTCCAACTTTAAAGTTGATTTTTCCAACTTTAATCTTGGAAATTCCAACTTTAAAGTAGATTTTTCCAACTTTAAAGTTGTAATTTCCAACTTTAAAGTTGATTTTTCCAACTTTAATCTTGGAAATTCCAACTTTAAAGTTGATTTTTCCAATTGGAATTTCTAACTTTAGTCTTGGAATTTCCAACTTTAATCTTGGAATTTCCAACTTTAAAGTAAGAATTTCCAACTTTAAAGTTGATTTTTCCAACTTTAATGTTGGAATTTCCAACTTTAAAGTTGATTTTTCCAACTTTAAAGTTGGAATTTCCAACTTTAATCTTGGAATTTCCAACTTTTTTGTTTGACTTTATTTTTTTTGTAAATATAACAGTATACATTATATGACAGGCAAACTGGGCATAAACTTATTGTTGTATATGTATGAACTAGAAGTTTTCATATAAATATATAAGATTAAAACGTTTAAATACATTCAGTATCAGATATCAAATATCGAAATAATTTTGAATCAAATACATGAATATAAATATAAAAGTATACATTATATTACAGGCAAACTGTGCATAAACTTATATTTGTATATGTTTGAACTAGAAGTTTTCATATAAATATATAAGATTAAAACGTTTAAATACATTCAGTATCAGATATCAAATATCGAAATAATTTTGAATCAAATACATGAATATAAATATAAAAGTATACATTATATTACAGGCAAACTGTGCATAAACTTATAGTTGTATATGTCTGAACTAGAAGTTTTCGTATAAATATATAAGATTAAAACGTTTAAATGTATGCAGTATCAGATATCAAATATCGAAATAATTTTGAATCAAATAAATGTTATCTTAATATGTAAAACAAGAGGGTGTCGTTAATTAAATGCAGGATTAGAAAGAAGAACACTAAGAGACAATTAAGATCAAAACAAAGCCTTGGAATTTGTATCTACATGGCGTTAATAAAGATTACTTATTAAAAGAAATTCGCCTGAAATTGATAAACTTATCGTAATAACAACAGAAGATTAAAGTTGGAAATTCCAAGATTTAAGTTGGAAAATCCAACTTTAAAGTTGGAAAAATCAACTTTAAAGTTGGAAATTCCAAGATTAAAGTTGAAAATTCCAAGATTAAAGTTGGAAATTCCAAGATTAAAGTTGGAAATTCCAACTTTAAAGTTGGAAAATCAACTTTAAAGTTGGAAAAATCAACTTTAAAGATTAAAGTTGGAAATTCCAAGATTTAAGTTGGAAAGTCCAACTTTAAAGTTGGAAAAATCAACTTTTAAGTGGGAAATTCTAAGTTTAATGTTGGAAATGCCAACTTTAAAGTTGGAATTTTAAAGAAAAAAATTTTTACAATGTGGCACTAATGCGCTTCCGTAGGATTTATCTATAATTCTGATTAAGTTTTCAAGTCAAGTTTGTCTATCAATTTAAACATTTCTAATCGATAGAAAAATATAAATAATTAAGTTTATTGCAACTGAAGAAAAATTTCAAGCACCATTTGTTATTGATTTAGTAATTGAAACAAACAAATTTCTACCAAATAATCTTTTTTTTTCATTAAATAGTAAATATTACAATTATAATGTGATGGTAATAATCTGATAGCTCTCAGATAATTGACGGTCCTAGGGGCGTATGGGCTGATGAATTATTTGAATGTAATTAAATATAGTTTATAAAAACATATCAAGTTACTCAGCACATGGTTTATCAACGTCACTTGATCCTAGCAGCCAATCAGAGTAGGACGCTTAGCTATCTCAAACACATCAATTATCTTGTTTGTACTACATCTACCTTCGTTTTGGGCATTTCACACATGAAAAATAAAATTATGTCATGTTTTATTCAACCCCAAAGAAATAGCATTTTTAGCATACTTGGTACATGTACATCTGACTTCTAAAAGGTCATCGGCCACAGACACATGTACAAGGCCATCCTCCTTCTTCAGTTACAAAATTCACAAGGCCATCGGCCGATCATACAAGGCCATCGTCCAATCACGCAAGGCCATCGGCCAATCATACAAGGCCATCGGCCACAAACAGGTTTCGAGGCAATCGGCCACTAAGATGTTTGAATGTTTTATTTTGCAAGTGTTAACTGTGTATGCAATGTTTGTTCATAATGTTAAGCATTCAATTTGTTACATTAAAAGTTTAAAATCAAAGTTTTTTAAACTTAACTATAAACTTAACTTAATCTCCCGGCAAATTAAATAATTGTTGGACAATAGAAGTGCGAAATTATCTTAACAGCTATATGTGTGAATGTTGATTTTTCTGGCATGGCATTACCATCTCTTTGTCATAAAAAAAGCAATGCCTGTCAAAATAAATTGTAAATAAGAGAGAATGGTTTAAGATCTGGACGAGAACGGTTGGGCTAACTGTGCTGGAACCCCGCACGTTAGTATAGAATGTGTAATGTTGGGCTAACTGTGCTGGAACCCCGCACGTTAGTGGAGTGAGTGTGTTATGTCGGACTAACTGTGCTGGATTTCCGCACGTTAGTGTCGATTTTGCGTACAGAATCATATCGGACTGTCCGTGCTGGAACCTCCGAACGTTATTAAGTTGTTATCACGGAACTCCGAGAATCGGTTTTCATTGGAATACCATGTACCATTTATTTCACCAACTTAAATACAACTTGTTGAAAGTTTTGTTTCGTTTTGGAGTTTTTATTCAGCGTAAACTTGAGCGAGTGTAACGAATTGAGCTTTCCCCTGAATTCACCATATGGATTTTAAGAACTTATACATAACAATTTACAGTTTACAATACAAAACAAATACAAGATACGTTTGTGGAAGTTAGGTAGTATTTAGTAGAAAGCCGAGTGGCATCCTACCGGGCTAACCGCAACTTTACGTTAAACTTAAACTACACGAAAAGAAATATACACTTAAAATTCATTGGTAAAAAATTTGATGCTGTGTTTAGCTGAGTAATTCTCAAAAGACGAAATTAATAAACAATATGAACTATTTCTGATTCTCGTGTCTATAAACTGTACAATATTTTAAAAAATGAGCAATTCTTCGCTTAATATCATTTACTTAAAATATTTTGTATTTCCATTGCTTTTAAACATTTTTACCATAGTTCTTCCTTATTTATTGCATCTATCTAGGATTAGTTTAGATTTGTAAATATTGAAAAAGAGCACTTGTCAGATAAAATAGTCCTGTTCATATAATGTGGGGTTTTTGTCTTTGTTCTATTTGCCCGCATTACGTCATTAAATAAGCATGCGCAAAGGTGAGTAAGGTTTAAAACCCTCACTACCATATCTATACAAACAATTGTAAAGGATGGTCTAATCTTCCAATTATGAATGTTTAATTGGAATCTTCTTCTAGACATAATCTTATACAAAACGATGACATTATTTAATTCAGCAGCTCTGAGTGAATGTTTCAATTGTTTTTCATTTTTGCCGTAGTTTAATTTCTCCACGTGTTGGAATCTACAACGTTTAATTCTCATGTATATTCTATGCAGTTTTCCACGATTAATGTCGATGAAATTGAATGTAAACCACCAGTATTTGTGTCTTGTTTTCTCTTCTGCTGTGTTTCTGTAAACTTGTGTGAACCACAATAATCCGCGGCTGTCTAGATTGTCTGCTGCAGCCGTTCAATTAGTAGAAAATTATTGTACAATATACATGTAGACAATTTGCAGGGTGAAGGACAATAGATATTAAATGGAATAGGGGTTATTTAACTTTGACGCTACACAAATGTTCATATCTTGATATTTACAATATTCTTAGCACACACTGTTTTTTTAATGATACTCTCGGAGAAACAATGATGAAAGAAATAAACTGTTTTAGAAGACTTCCCAATATCTAAAGTAAAACTTTTTGCAAATCCATGAGCAAACTCTATTTCAAATTTACTATCATCATTTAACACATACAATAATCAGGGACTTTTACATCATATCATACATAACTTTATTGTACATGTGGTTAGAGAATTATTTTTTATATTAAGTATACATTATATCTGTTACCTAAGCTTGTGTAGCACGACCTCTGTTAAGAAAATGACCACCCACCTAAAGTCAGTCTTGAAATCGTTAATGTTATTGTTAAGTCGTACCAAGAGCATTTTTTCATTTAGGCACTTTTGTTATTGGTTTAAGAACTCTGCTTCTAACTGAAACTTCTAGTTCTACTTTCGACATTAACGGAAGACCCACTCGCTTTGCTCTAGATTTATCTATAATTCTGATTAAGTTTTCAAGTCGAGTTTGTTTATCAATTTAAACATTTCTAATCAATAGAAAATTATAAATAATTAAGTTTATTTGCAACTGAAGAATATTTTTAAACAAAATTTCAAGCATCAATTGTTATTGATTTAGTAATTGATACAAATAAATTTCTACCAAATAATCTGGTTTTTTTTTCATTTCTTTAAGTAAATGTTACAGTCATAATGTGATGGTAATAATCTGATAGCTCTCAGATAATTGACGGTCTTATGGGCTGATGAATTATTAAAATGCAATTAAATATAGTTTATAAAAACATATCAAGTTACTCAGCACATGGTTTATCAACGTCACTTGATCCTACCATTCAATTTGATGCTGTGTTTAGCTGAGTAATTCTCAAAAGACGAAATTAATAAACAATATGAACTATTTCTGATCCTCGTTTTTATAAACTGTACAATATTTTAAAAAATGAGCAATTCTTCGCTTATTATTTACTTAAAATATTTTGTATTTCCATTGCCTTTTTTATTTCATCTATCTAGCAATATCCAAAACGTAACGTATGAGGCCGATATAGATTAGTTTAGATTTCTAAGTATTGAAAAAGAGCACTCGTCAGATAAAATAGTCCTGTTCATATAATGTGGGGTTTTTGTCTTTGTTCTATTTGCCCGCATTACGTCATTAAATAAGCATGCGCAAAGGTGAGTAAGGTTTAAAACCCTCACTACCATATCTATACAAACAATTGTAAAGGATGGTCTAATCTTCCAATTAGGGGTTATTCAACTTTGACGCTACACAAATGTTCATATCTTGATATTTACAATATTCTTAGCACACACTGGTTTTTTTAATGATACTCTCGGACAAACAATGATGAAAGAAATAAACTGTTTTAGAAGACTTCCCAATATCTAATGTAAAACTTTTTGCAAATACATGAGCAAACTCTATTTCAAATTTACTGTCATCATTTAACACATACAATAATCAGAGACTTTTAACACCAAATTATACATAACTTTACTGTACATGTGGTTAGAGAATTATTTTTTATATCAAGAATACATTATATCTGAAGGTTAGGTATGCATAGTTACGTACACAGTTTTTGAATTTAAAAACGTGCAATGATTTAAGAGAGCATTGTTAGTACTAACCATCGACAAAACGAGGGGTGTCAAGCTTTTTGACAAATAAACTTTCTATGATCATCAAACTTCTTACCATGTCCCTCCTGACTGATAATTTTTTTTCCAATTTACCATCGTTTCGCCGAATATTCTAATCAATACGTTAAAACCATTCGTTGCGGCGATCTTTTAAAAAACTGTACTAAAGCAGAGAAGGTTTTAAAGGCAATTAAAAAAAAAATAAACAGTTTTATCAGTAAACAGTTATCACTTGAAAGGAAAACGTTATGTACGAAATAGTAAATGCAAAATATGACCAGGTTAATTGAAACGTTTTTGAAAAATTAAAGCAAGAGCGACCAGCAGGGTTTAGATTGTTTTAAGGTGACCTTTGTTGGAAATAAGGTCGGACTGGCATATCGGTCAAAAAAATGGTCCTGACAGAATTTAATGGGACAAGATTTATGTAGAGCCAGCGGAAAACCACTAGAAGGCCTGTCTCTGTTGTGAATCTACAGAGAGTCTTTAACGCAGCATTCCGGAGATGCTTAGCTCCATTCGGGAATTCGATAAAAGCCGACGAAATCTATCAGGCGGGATCACTTAAAGTCTCCAGGTAAATATGAGACACTTTTAAAACTCCGACTTTTCTCGGAGATAGGTAAAGACTATAAAAGATTTAGTGCGCGTTAACAGTCATCATAGTTTCTTAGGGACTGCGTACTGTAACTGAATCTAGTTGCAAGTATATTGTGGGTTTGTTTTTTTAATTTATAAGACAGTACAAATTGAAAAATGTGGAAACGCTTAAATGTAAAACAGTCTGTTTGAGGCCTGAACTCGCGCGCATTAAAGAAAAAACTGATTGTCTTGCATAGTAAAATAATAATTACTTATAGATATTACATTCAACTTAATATAGGAAAAAACATCGCAGTTAAATATGACTAGAAATTCTTTGGAGAAGCATATCAATAGTTTGGTGATTCAGCATATGGTATAGAAGTATCAATTCTTATTTTAAAAAAAAAATATCAGTAGATAAATTTGGTATAAAAATTATATGAATCTGTCGATGGAGACGAATTCTAAAAAGTAAACGACTGACACGTTGAATTTACTCTTGAAACGTATTGGCCTTATTCTGTCGGTTTTTTTTTTAGGAATTCATGCTCAAATAAATGTGAACAAATCTTGATAATATAATAATATATTTACATCCACTAGTATGATTCCCTTGATTTCTTACGGAAATTAATTGTAATTCACAGTTATAATAGAAACTGTCATGACTGAAATCTACTCGATCTATTTCTAACCAGTTTATCGGTCAAAATCTTCAGCAGCCAAAGAAAAATCAGGGACATCACGAAATAATCATGATGTCAGATTCTCAAAAGGACGATTTGGCTATTTCTTTTATATAACGTACTGATGTACATGTACATAAACAATAATTTAGTTACGTTTTATTTCTTTTTACGATCAATTCATTCATTTGTTGAAAGACAGATGTAAATAAAACAATAAAACGCTTCGGTGATTCATGACGGTTATAAAGCTAGCGGCCATTGCGGTAAATTTTTTACATAACTCGCTAACTCGGGTTATGTATTTTTCCTACAATGGTCGCTAGCTGTATAACCGGCATAAATACACCGGCATAATAAACCTCATCCTAAATTAGACCGTTAATTCTGCTGCAACGCACAAACGTTCCTAGCAGCTGCATTGATTAATTAATATTAATTATTTTAATCATTGATTTTAATTGAATTTCAAAAATATTGCAACACAGAAAATTCCCAGATCAATTAATGGAAGACAATGTCCATGCGCGGATCCAGAAAATTTTTCCAGGGGGGGGGGGGGTCCGAAGGATAATTGTGTTTGCCAGGGGGGGGGGGGGTCCGAGGCATATTTGCGATAATTTTACTATGTAAATTTAATAAATTTTCATTTTCCAGGGGGGGGGGGTCGGGACCCCCCGACCCCCCTCTAGATCCGCGCATGATGTCGGATCCTAGACTTAAATATATTTTTTAAACCTTATGTATTAAACAAAGGGTAAATTGTAAGTCGGATCTTAATATTAATATTTTTCTAAAGAAATTATTATAAAGGGGTTTAAGATATGATAAAAGATAAAACAGTGAAAAATGGACACTACACTCTTTGCAAAACATAGATATGACACTGAAAAATCAGAAAGTCAATTAACATACTAATATGACCAAAACTGCAACATTAAAACATAATTAAATATAAATTGTATAAAAGTCTAATTATTAAGGAGAGAACGCAGTTGCCTATCACAGGAATTGTGGATATCGAGTAATTTCTCAAAATTACGTTCTAAACAACTACCAAATACATACTCATAAGACGGACAATAAAATTTTAGGTTTGTGTTTTAATTAATAATGAAATAGTAGGCTAGATGTGATCAGTTTCTGTTATTAATATGTCTTTCATAGAAACGAACAATTTGTTTAACAAAAAAGTTTTCTTTTGAATAAAAATATTTAGAATTGTTTCACTTTAAAAACAAAAAACTTACCGTTAGAAAGATTCAAATGGCATGATAGAAATACAACCAGAGAAAGGAAACATTTCTGCGTCTCCATATTTCCAGTCTTATCCTATTTACCACAAAAAACGACTGACGAGTTCAATTGTGTCATCAATTTTAAAACATTTTCAACTTTTAAATTGCCTTACGTACGAAACGAAACAACACGGATGACATCAGCCCATCTAATTTGTTTCAACCAACGATTGCAGAGCTTTAGATGCGGATCAGTTGATGTTTAACGGGTACTGTACTCACAAGCAGGAGGCACTTTAATAGGGAATAGATGACTTGCGGTACCCTGCGCATTTAAACGTACGCAGTGATAACATAGCAAAGTCGCTTCCTTATCCTACATCAACGCTGAACGCCGGATGAGTTTACAATTATCTTGAATTATACTGTCAAGTTGAAAATTGATTTTTCATAATTATTCTACTTCATCATAAAGTAGAAAATGATAACTTGGAATAGAGTCTCTATCAAAGGTGTGGGTTCTTCTATTCGAACTTGTATGAAACCAGTAGTGATGCGCCAAAGATAAAACCACAGAGTCATGGAGTCTTTCAATGACAGAAAATAAAACGAAATCAACACAAAAATGCTCTCCTCATAGCATTATTGTTTTAGGTGTATAGTTGTTGTTTGCTCTGAAGCTCAAATTGTTCAATTATCACTCCTATTAATATTTTTATCACCATGACTATTTCGAATGAAAGATTAACCAAGCGGTATACCTAAAAATGCGTTATAATAATTTAGAAATACATTTCTCAACAGTTTACCTATCTCCGAGAATTGACTAAATTGGAACCCCGAACCTACTCTACAATAAAAAGACATTAAGGTTATTTGTGTTCTTCTTTTGAGGAAAGAAGTATGAAAGACTAGAAAAAGAGAATAAAAGAGAAAAATAAGATCGATTTTGATTTTTTAGCTTTTTGCCCTAATGTCATGTAGGAAGTCTTATTTGTAACAATGAGTTTATTTAAAAAGCTCTATGAAACGAAGTTATCCTAAACCTATAAACTAGGATGTACATGTATAGGAACTCCCTAACTCCAACCTGACGCTATGTGCATGCCATACATGTATTGACATTCATATATAACCTTTAAGGTTTTTTTTTTAAATAGTTTATGCATGATGTTTTATTGCAAAAACTGAAAGGAAAGAAAACTTGCAACAGAACATCTAGTATTCTGACATTATAGTGTATCTATACTACTATATTAAAATAATAGACTCGATTTTTTGGGCTTTAATAACGAGAAATCGGAAGAGTACTGTCTATTGTTTTATATATTTTAAACATCATTGGTACTTGAAGATTACCAATTTGTTTTTATATTTTCTCAATCAAGCTTCACTAATTAAAAATCAACGAAAATTTCTTTTAAAAATCCGGAAATCATCTGGATTTTTTGGATTTTACAATCTTTCGCATGCGCATTACATACACGCTAAATCACGGGAGGCTCTTTAGTTTATGTTGCCACAATATCACATTGGATGAACTCAGAAACGATAATACAAATACGTGTAAATTTTCATTGAAAGTTTGCTACATGTATATATTTTGTTCATCAAAGAAAATACGGGAGATAACTCTAACTCGGTGCATTTGATATGAAAAATCCTAAGTTTCGAATGTCTACATGGTGTCAGAGACATAAATAACAAATGTTATTTATGTCTCTGATGGTGTGTAAATTTGAAGCGAGTAAAAAACGTTGGTGAAAAAGTGTTGAATTCTTTATTAATATGAATTAAATTTTTAGATGAAACGTATTTACAGCCTGAAAATGGTTTGTTATGAATAATTTGACTGTTATTTTCAATAAAGCTTCATTAATTATAAGTTTCTCAAAATCGGAGCGATTCTGCAGAATTTTGCTACATTACGGGTACATGTATATGGGAGGCATTTTAACTGTGTTGAAGGCTTGTCCCGAGACACAGTTAGATTATTCTATTAGAATAATATTAGATTATTCCGATATCATATGTCAACCCGTGCACGCACGGGTCAAAGTCTAGTATTTCACATTTAAGTAAAGTCATCTTTAGGTTAAAGTATTATGGTATAGAATTCCATTACAAAACGCAACCTTTTTCCATTTTGATTCAAAACGGAAAATCTATACACATACAGAATGTACTAACTCAGAGACATGGCCTTTGTCTTTTTAAACTTAAAATCAAAAGGGAGATTCGTTTACCATAGGGAGTTGTGATATTAGATTTCATCATAGGAAGAAGGACGCTTAAGTTAGTGGTATTATCTTGAAAATATGTAAACAATGTCTGAATTTCTGATCTTGACCTTGGACTTTTCGACCTCAAAATATATAAAGTTGTCTTATGTCATAGGAAGTTATAATTTAAAACACTGTATAAGCTCAGAACCTTTAAGATATCAATCGAATGTTTTCTCTCAGTCAGAATTTAAGAATAAATGAAATTGATCTTTGATTTTTTTTTCTCAAAGAGGGTCTTTTTAATGTCATGAGGACTTGTGATATGAAATATTACTGCAAAAGTTCAAAAACGTTTTGAGAAATCATCAACAAATGAATGAAGAAAAAGGGATTGGCGGAAAGACAAACCAACACTAGGAAATAAACAGGATAAAACTCAGCTGAAAAGTACAGAATGGCAGAGTTTTTGCCATTCCGTCACCTTTCAATTAACCTTTTGTTGAACGAAGGACACAGGGTCATCTTGTGAAATCTCGTTAGTGTCTGGTATGATTACTTCGATTCTAAACGGTTTTAATTAAGTTAGGACTGACGCTGGGCGCAATGCGGCGTTTTTCAATTTCTTGACTTTGGACTAAAATACACTTATTTTGGTCGCGAATTTACATGTAAATATTTTGGAAAACTGGATGTTTTCTTTGGTTTTTTTTTTTCTTTTTTAAATTCTTTATGGCAATAAGTCTTTTCTTTCCCATTATAATGTTATACCCCTCTCCATAGAGTTTCAGCGTGGATGAAACTTGTCTGATAATTTTTAGAATTATCAGAGTTTATAAATGGTCGAAATAAATACCAACAAAAAAGACAGGATATCAATGAGGATTATTCTTTAACAAAATCTTAATGATTTTTTAAAATTTTTTACATGTGTATTTATGCCACACGCATTCCTTAGTCCTTTGTTCACACTGCACTGATATTTGCTTTATGTCTCTTGCGAACAACAGGAGCAAACGCCGGTGGTGATAAATACAAACTGACGCTGATTTTTTTCATTTAAATTAAATTCTATGACGCAATGATGTTGAATTCAATATAAGCCATAAGTGTTCAATTAAAATTAAAAAAGTTTGCATTCAAAATGTCTAAATGAAGTACCAATGTCACACAAAAAACCCTTTGAAGTAATCGAACTTTAATTTACTCGTCTTTTGAGTAACGTTGGGGTGAGGTTTGTCTAAAAGGAGTCTATTTCCTGTTAAATAGTGACCAGTGCATCGAATATTGAAGTTCCATTGTTATCTCATAGATTGACGTAACATCAACAACGTGACATTTATTATTAAATACTTCCAGAGTGTACTCTTAACAACAAATTGAGGTTTTCAGATGCATTCTTTATTGACTCCAATTTATTTTACCTAAAGTTTACTATGTATATATTTACTACGAGATAATGGATGATATACCACACAGAGTACATGTGTTATAACAAACTTATTTTTTAACAAGAGGTCTATGGGTTACATCGCTCACCTGAGCAACATTATACATAATAAAATCAGCTTTATGGAGTCTTGTATATGACTCCATAACGAAAAAAAATCCCCTGCATATTCTTATGTTTATCATTGAACCCCTTTGTAAAAGGTTGATTTTACAATCATATTACATATTGAGCATTGCAGTTCTCGAGAAGATCTTAAACAACTTGATTATAAACCTACATTAAACTTTGAACCCCTTGTGAGGCCCAGGAATTGTCCAGATGCGAAAGTCTAAACAATTTTAAAGTATATCGAAATTCTTGCATATAAGTAAAACCATAATTATAATATTTGAGTTTTTGTGAATAATTTAAATGTTTTCTTTTGTAAAATTGGACCCCCCCCCCAATGTGGTCTAACTCTAATGATTTTGACAAATTTAAATCTACACTATGTAAACTAAAAGTGACAGCTTTTCTAGACAAATTGTGTTTAAAAAGATGATTTAAAAATATGTTCACTGTATAATTATTCTTATGTAAAAATTAGACTCTCTCTCTCCCCCCCCCCCCCCCCCACTGTGGCCCCACCCTACTCCCAGGGATCATGATTTGAACAAACTTTAATCTATCCTACCTGAGGATGTTCTGGCTGATCGGTTTCAGAGAAGATTTAGATTTACTCTATATATTTCTTATGTAAAAATTCGACCCCCCCCTCCCCACTGTGACCCCACCCAACCCCAAGAAACATGGTTTGAACAAACTTGATTCTATCCTATCTGAAGATGCTTTCACACCAGTCTCAGATTTCTGGCCGATCGATTTTTCTCTATATACAAGTATTGCTATGTAAACGTTCGACCCACCCCACATTGTGGCCCCACCCTACCCCCGGGGATCATGATTTGAACAAATTTGAATCTAGACTACCTGAGGATGCTTCTACACAAGTTACAGCTTTTTTGGCTGATCAGTTTCAAAAAAGAAGATCTTTAAAGATTTCATATATATATTCTTACGTAAAATTCGACCCACCTTTGTGGCCATACTCTACCCCCCCCCCCCCCCTTACCAGGATTATGATTTGAACAAACTTTTTACATTAACTGAGGATGCTACCACACAAGTTTAAGCTTTTCTGACCGAATGGTTTTTGATTAGTGTTTTTTTTTTTAAAAACCAACAAAATTTTCAATAATTTTTTTGTTATCTCCCCATATAAAGACGGTTTGTTGCCGTTTTGCACACATTTGAAAATAAGGTATCGAAAAAATGTGTGCGAAACGGGAATTTGACCAGGTGAGATAATTGCTTTATTGCTATAGTCTGTATCACAGTTCCTGTGAAGGGTTTTGACAATAGAATAAGAAAAACATCTACTCGCAATTGCCTTGATATTTATATTTTGCAGAATTTAAGTATTCAATTCTTTATTTCTTTAAGCTTTACGGCTTATCAGTATAACATATGTATAACATGAGGTGGTAGTGTATTTACAGGAGAACGTGTGCACGTACAAAGGATAACATATACTGCTATATATATACAGGTTGAGAAAACCAAAAACAAAAACAAAAAACAAACAAACAAACAAACAAAACAAAAAAATTAACAATTATGTATTACAGTTGTCTCTTATTAGCATACTTTTTGAAATGAATTTTACCAAGATTACAGAGATCTTTAACATTTTCAGTATTAAAAAGTTGTATTAATTTGAACATAGAAAGTTTCTTATAATAATATTCTTTCATGTATAATTTGCATAATGTACCTAATAAAGGACAAACAAATAAAAAATGAAATTCATCTTTAACACTAGTTCCGCAATGTGGACAAAATCTATTGTCTCTATTTGTGTTATCATATGATTATCTACCAGTTTCAAAAGCCAGGCGATGTGACGATAGTCATAGTTTTGTTTTATATTTCTGTAATTTACTGGGAATAGGTTTCCTTATTGAAGATGAATTTCATGTTGTTTATACTACAAAATGAAGTCATCTTGAGCAGACAAATGAAATATTTGTGAAAAGCTGCAGGATGAAAACGAATATCCATTGATATCGTTATACCTAGGATACGAGTGAAAGCTTTCTGTAATCTTTCTTAAAGTTTCCTAGATCTCAGATATCCTTACTTCATCAACTGGATCAGCTATATGTCGTGGAATATGAATAACTTTTTCAACAATGAAGAAAAGGACCCCGGAAACTTCAGTGGTCCGTGTTATGAGGTTAAGATTTGAATTGAGAGAGAGAGAGAGAGAGAGAGAGAGAGAGAGAGAGAGAGATTTAATTTACTGTTTATAATAACCAATTACATTAATATTTACATGTAAAATGTAAATTTATTAATTGTATGTACATCAAAATTTTGAATGTATTGGAACTTTTAATATTTTAATGGTTGATCGAAATTTACTTTCATCACAGTTTAATCATGAGTTGTTCCTTTTCACTTGGATAAGTTACAAGTATATTATCACCAACTGTATTAATTAGAATTTAGTGATAGTGCTAGTGAGTTTGAATTTTACAAACTAATGTAGTTTATTTGGGTCATACAAATGAAATAATTAGAAGATGTTTGATAAAGAATTACTGGTGTATTTTTTTATTTGGCAAAAACTGCGCATTGATGTAGAACTAGGCCTATAACGTTAACCATTTTTTAAGAAATAAAAATAAAATTAATTTGCGTTAGATTGGAACACAAAATTGATCCGAATAAGAATTTTCTTAAAAAGGACAGGTAATCACTTTGCGGAAAAGAGCATACTATCATATATTATTCTGACTGCTCTAATTATTTAGTATTTCGTCAGTTTAATTTCTTTCATGATATATATATATATATATATATATATATATATATATATATATATATATATATATATATATATATATATATATATATATATCGGCCTTCTTGAGAATAGCTTTAAACACATTATTCTTTTTTTTTTTATAGTATATTGTATTTATAATAATTTCTATATAAAATATAAAATACTGGATAACTGCATGTTAGATTTGATAACATGATTTTGAAACATGTGGAGAAGTGATAAAATTTCTAACTTCTTCGGTCAGGTTACATGTACTAAAATTGTTTTGACACTTACCCCTATTCTCAGTCATGGAAAGGGGAATAACTCTAATATAATACACAGAATCGGAACCTGTTGCAAATGTTTGACGTCATCAGCATTCGCCATGAACTGAACAAATCTGAGTGAAGAACAAACTTTAAAACGTAATGTCGCGTCTTAGTTTTGTAAATGTGACATAACTTATTCATTATGGGAAAGGATAGATCGAATTGTACCGACGCTGCCGTGCATAATGGCGTCAAGCAACAGCCAAATCGTCAAATGTCAACCGAGTTGTACGATGTATCATCAAAGGTACAGTCTTTATTTATAAATAGTCGCATCTGTCGCGTGTCACACGCGTGTACAAATCGTCAACAAACAGCATATGCTGTTCGAAAATGAATTAACTAGGCTGTAGACTTAAAATAAATGTTACGATAAATGTAAGCCCAGCAAAGCAAGTAGCTAGGGAATTCCACGACTGTCAACAGTAATTATTTAACGTTACACTGCATGAATGAGAATGTGTGTTCAAATACATACACTTGTCTTTTTCTGAAATCTATCACAAACAATATAAATATATAACTCTAATAATTTTTTTTTTGATAATATGTATATAAATTACTATTTCACCTTGTTATGTTATATTCCTGCCAAACAGCAATAAGTACAGGTAGCTATTGTTAACATACTAAATACTATACATAGTCAATATGTTATTCTAATCATCATGCCTTTGATGAAATTAACACTTGATCATATATATGAAAGAGATCAATAATTTAAATATCAGTTTCCATGGATATATCATTACACACATCAGGTGTAAACGTTAGCATTAAAAGAACTAATCCACAGTGTTTTCTTCATTAGACATATAAACATGTAACTTCAAAGTACATTTAGTTTCATTGGCTAGATATGATTTTTTAAAACTATAAAGTGGTTGCTTCCTTGGTTTATGTCTCATTTAAATCAGTAAACTGTGAAGTTGACATGGATAAGTTATAAATCGAGTAATGGCCTAATGGGTTACAGTTTTGGATTTTCACTGTACAGCAATGTTAGAGATGACAGTATGTATGAGATATGCAATATTAATGGTCAACATTTGGGAGTAAGAAAGCTTTGAGCCAGAGATGAGCTATTTATCAATGTACATGTAACTATAGTCCACAGTGGAAGTAGAATAAATTTGACAGCTGACCAATGTGATTTCCTTTGTGTACAGGTGATGTTGATAGGAGACAGTGGAGTAGGCAAGACTTGTCTGTTGGTTCGATTTAAAGATGGTGCTTTTCTCTCCGGCAGTTTTATCTCCACTGTTGGCATAGACTTCAGGGTGAGTCAATGACCAGACATTGAAAATGAATTCCTGATTTAATATTTAATCATTTGAACATATTTACGATTTCCCATTTTCTACCTTGTGTCATCTCATCTTGACCTACATGTACCCTGTGACCTTGACTTCATTATTCCTTAATTTGCATTGTGCAAAGCTTCTAAAAAGTGCTTTATATAGATAATTACATGGCATTTTTTATATCACATACTATATTAGCCCTCAGTCGCTGTATATCACGATCAGCCCTTGAGCCTAATGGCTTGAGGGCTGATAAACAGCGAGCAAGGGCTATTATGAAATGCGATAAAAAAAATGACATGTCATGATTTTTATATCATATACAAGGGTCAATCAAAAAATACGAAGACAATGTCTCCGTTTGTCATATATTTTTCATAATAGTCATAATTTACAAATTAATTTATGCACCAACACTTATTGTATTGATATAAAGAATTTCATTCCATTTGATGAAAAGATAGTTTTGTTACCCGATTTTTTAAACAACAAGTTTCGTCACCACGGCGCACAGTAACGTTGAAAAAAATGACGTCAGGATGACGCGCGTACAGTTAATAGAAATACCCAATCTTTATATCACCCTGATTCTGTTATGCTTTTCACCATACAATTGAAATCGGCACTGTTTCACTTGACATCTAATTTGTTCACATTTGTTTGAGAATCATAAGTTAGTTCCTCGAAGTTTGCATTTTTTTTTACCGCATGTTTCTTCGTTTACTGTAAGAAAAGCCCTGAAGTCAGATGACGTTGTTTACTCTTTTGACCAAATATTACAGATATTCTACTCTCTCTTTCATACTTTTGATGTTCAAAATACAAATACCACCCCCCCCCCAAAAAAAAAATGTTATACAATTAAACACAAACTTGAAAACAATTTTTGACTTATTATTTTCACCATTGAGCATTTTCACAGTTTGTATAGGCTTTTCCCCGAGTTAAATCCACACTGTTTATACTTTTCATTGCGCCATGACGTCCGGCGACGTCAATGTATTTAGTCAATTTTAAAGAGGACTATATGTCTTTAGTTACTGATATCTGTTCAACAAAACAATATATCCCGTCTTTATGTTGTACATAAAATATCATGACAGTTCCTCACTCAAGGTTTCAATATTATTTGGTTTTAAGCCCAATTTAAAGAGATATTACTTTCAACATAATATGGTTTATTGATGACAAAATACAACTTTTGACCTTGCGCCGTGACCTCAATTTTGCAGGATTAGATTCTAGATAATTCTTAGAAATAAAAAAATATATTAACTTTTTGGATTTTAAATTGTTTGAAAATATTGCTAAATTATGTCTACTAAATTTAATATTAATATAACATTAAGTAACAAAGCTATGGCAAAAGTCTTCGTATTTTTTGAATGACCGTCGTACTTATAAAAATATCAAAGAAACAATTAAAAAAAAAGTCATGTGATGAATGGTTAATTGTCAACAAATTCCTCCGTGTCTATATACTTGTCTCATAAACTTTCCTCTCAAAGCTGTGCCAGCTGTTTGTATACCAAGTATACGTCAATGTAATTATTTGACATCATACTTGGACAACAGAATTGAACGACGCATACCGATATCTATGTCATAATAGCCAACGATTAATGGAAAGGAGTGTGTAATAACAACCAAAGATTTTATTACACACCTCTAGCATCTCTAAGGTTGATTACACACGGGTAGATGATTTTTCGATTTATATTGCACAGGGCAGAAAAGGGTATATTTTCTATAAGTATACGATATTATGAAATTTTGAATTATAGTAAGATATGTATTTTTTAGAGAAATTAAACATTGTCATTATTTTAACATCGAACTTATCTTTGACATCAAGATTTGTTCAAGCTGTGTTCACCAAACTTAATATAGGCTGTGCAAAGTTATTCTGTGTGTAATGTTCCCTCTGGTTGAAGGTTCAGGAGATACTGCCATTTTGAAAAAAAGGGAAAAAAAACCCAAACCCCTATTTTTTATTTTTCCTTTCCAGTTTTGTTTATCAATTTGCAACTAAAAAGACTGCAATCTGTAGAAATACAAAATATGAAGAGCATAGTATGGATTATATATAAGATACTAAGTACTGGAATTGTCTTTATATAGCTGACAGAACAGATCATTAAACAACTAGTGTACAAGTAAACTTGAAATCATTGTGATCTTATGTAACATTAATAAATAAAAACTACTAGTTTAAAATTTTGCTTGTTGAAATAGTATCGCCTTCCCTTGTAGGTGTAGAATTTACTAGGGACAGCCTAATAATAACAAGTTTTAAAAATATTTTTTCTGTCACCATATTTTAATGTTAACTCGTACTAGTGAAAAGATACATGTTTTATGTTGTAATACAAATGTACCAATAGGTAGGATATTCATGTTCTTGTAGATATTTTATCTAATCTGCTTTTAAAATTTTGTACATGTATTTTTGTCAACAAATAACATATCCAAACTGCAATTATTTATTTGAAATTGTATATTGTACATTGAAATTGCATTAATTTATCCCTGTTATTCCATGCCATAAATGAATACCAGTACATACTTTAAACTTTTCTTTCTGTATCCTATAAGAATTAATGGAGCTTAACAAGAAATGTAGCTTACATAATTAATTGAAAGTGGGCCTTTATCATATTGGTGATGAAATTTAATGAACTGTCTGTGGTCTAAGCGATTCTTTGTAACCACAACAACATGAACAAGGATCATACACTTGTTGAAAGTATTGATGATATTTCTCTATAGATTATCTTTTTCTCGGAAGATAAAGTTACTGATTGTGTGTACAAATTTAATCTCATATCATGCCAAGTAATTATTTAGCTAGAAATATCTTTATTTGATATTGATAATTTTTTTGTACCATGATATTTAATCCAATTTGTGTTGTTTTGTTTTTAGGAAAAAAGCTATATATGTACAGATGAACAGTAAAATTAAACTAAACTGTTATATTTGATGATCTATGTTAAAAGAAGTATAGATCTGAAAGCTTGCAGTTTTATTTGTATAAAAAAAATCCATCATGATGACAATGAAATTGCTGAATGTTGTATTATATAGATTTTAAGTCTGACATATAACCAAGCACAAGATGAACTCGTCATGCTAAATCAACTTCCAACTCTCACTCGGAGCACCGCTGTGAAACCTTGATCTACCAACTGTAGTTGATCAATCCTCCTTTGAAACACACTATTCCATGAATAAAAAGATAATTTACAACTTTAAAGGCTTTGTTACATATACTAGCAGAGTCAAATCTAGTTATCTCAAATTGAATTGGGCAGAAGAAAAACTTCCAAATATCTTGGGGTTCATTGAATAAAGAGATACAGTTGTTGGAATTTCAAATTAATTTAACATACATGTATTTAATTATTGGAGATACCAATGTTTTAGATATACTTAACTTCAATCTATATAGAGTTATTCTTCGTGGTTGGGAATATGTATACTCAGATCACTGTTTTCATCTGTGTGTCCATGTTTTATATAAAAAAGATATATGAATAATATATATAACTATCAGTCTGGAACAAGAACACTTTTTATCTAGATCAGTACATTTACTGGTAGGTGTTTGAGATATGTACATGATGAAGAGTTCTATATTGAATAAGGAGATAATGGTATAGAACAAGATCTCTGGTATTTACAATTAATTTCATGATGACGTGGAAGACTGGAAGTTTGGCCATTTACACAGGCTTTTTTGTTTAGGAAACACACATTGTTTTTGGTTTAGTTGTGGAAGTACATGTGACTATTTGAAATGAGTTGATATGTAAAGCTGCGACTCCTTTGTTGATTAATCTCACCTGCAGATGTCATTCCATTGCTAAGAAATGATATTAATATATTCTTCATTTTTTTCATGAATGAATATATCATTATGAATATATCAAAACTTACATATACAAAAATTATTAGATTTAAACATAATACATGCTATTTTTTCATATTGATGTGGATACATGTAATGTGGACTTTAAATGTCAAAGTTTATGATGAATCAATTGATTCAAAGAAATGCAAACAAACACATATGTTTATATACCATAACACAAAGTGTGTATTTTGTTTTGAACAATGTTTAAATGTAAATTTATTAACATTATAATTTTGGTTCAGAAAACAATTGTAATCCAGATGTATTTATTCTATTTTCAGAATAAGGTTGTTGATGTTGAAGGAAGAAAGGTTAAATTACAAGTTAGTATATGAAACATATTTTTTGAATTCCTTTAACTTATTACATATGGTAAAATGTTTTCTCTTAAATAGCTATTTTCCAAAAAAATATGACATACATTTATACATGTATAAACTTCGGCTCTATAAAGGAGTGATGTTTTTTAAATCCAGATATGATATAATCCAGGTACATAGGAAGAAAATATGTTTAAAGATTATACCAGTACTAGTTTTCTAGCTGTATTCTATGCACTTGGAGAATATTGAATTTTGCTCTGCAATCATTAGTTGGTTTGTCTGTTGTGTCTGATCAACATCTTGATAGACATATGAACATTTGCTTTACAAACTTCAACAATACACATATTTGCTTTGACATGTGGAAGATCTCATCCGCATTTACTTAAATACTGCCATACCAATATGATAAAGAAAAATTAATAAATTGTACTAATATGCATTTGCTGTTTGGTCTCAAGAAAGTAAACTTAATAAATATTTCAAACAAAGGCCTATAATCAGAGTAATAGCCCATTTTGAAAATATACTAAAGGTATGGCTGAATCTTTTTGGGGGGAGGGGATGGAATCATTAAAGAAAGTTATTGTAATTCTGCTATTAACATTTGTGAATTGGACACAAAATTTCAGGGAACCTTCTTAGGTTCCAAATTTGAAATACACATGTAAGATCATTGCAGATTTGGGACACAGCTGGCCAAGAAAGATTCCGAAGTATAACA